>QLTV01001021.1:1692534-1725384 GCA_003457575.1 Thermophis baileyi
ATCTTTTTTTTTTAAATCCCTTCCATATTTACTCTAAGCTCTGCAAATAATTATTTTTCTAAGTGTCTTGCTTCCTCTTTTCCCTTTATAATTTTCAGTTTTCTGGGTTTAATTGGCTATTCTTTGTAGTGTGTATGAATACACTGTTTGGAAAGGATGGTTTGGATTTTCATAGTCCACACACACCCCATCCACCCCCTGGAACCTTTCCTTAGCTGAGCTGGACTACTAAAAGCCCTTCCCACTCCCACTTACATAGTTTCAGCTCATTGTTTCTTGGTTCCTCTTCTAACTGATGTACACAGCATGTATAGTGTGTTTTTTCATAACCCACTTGAAGGGCTTCTCTTAGTTTTTTTGCTACGAGTCCTCATCAATTTCATGAGCCCATAGTCACTGAATTATGGAATTTTTTCTTAAATTGATCCAGTGGTGGGATCAAAAATCCCTTCCCCAAGAGATCCCAAATGTGTCTTTTGCTTAGGCCCATGATGGCGAACTTATGGCACACGTGCCAGAGGTGGCATGCAGAGCCCTCTCTGTGGGCACGCGCGCTGTCGCCAGCTGCTCTTCCGGGTTCCGTCACGCGCATGCGTGCCGGCCAGCTGGTCTTCGTGCAAAGACCAACTGGCCGGCGCGCATGCACATGACGGTACCCGGAAGAGAGCAGCTGGCCAGTGCGCATGCACGCGACAGAACCCAGAAGAGCAGCTGGCCGCCGCACGCACACACACATACGCTCCAGTTTCTGCACTTGGTGCCAAAAAGGTTAACCATCACTGGCTTAGGCGAAGGGCATCGAACGGCTCAGGTGTCAATTGTCAAAACTTTGTGCTATAGTTGCATTGGAACTGATTGTGTTTGACTTCAAAATACTCTCACTCCATCTGATATCAATGTAGCCTCCCTTGTGCTTCACAAAACACTTGATGTCCAGACTTCACAGATTGAGGTAGGTACAGTATCAGTTACAGTTAACTCTTGCCACCTTAACTACAAAGCCATTGACATTTGGTAGGCACTTTCACTCCAGCACCAGTGCCTAAAGAACATAAATCAGAAGTGTTCCTAAAACAAGACAGTTTGGAACATTGTCACCTTACAAGAAGATAGGCAGCATAGACAATAAATAATTATGGGAAGAAGCTATCTAAACATTCAGCTTCATAATGAATGGTGCCATAGAGGCTGACCAGATGGTATGTATGACCAGGGTTGACATAGCTAGACTGGCGACTCCATGTCTGACACATAATTTATTGGAACTTATTGTAATATTTTCACTTGCATTTCTCTCAATGCAATGTTATGCAAAAGTCTTAGCTTCACATGATTCTAGCCTTCCAATCACTGATTAGTAGTGTATAGGGGAATGGCACTCTCCTCAATACTTTCATTCTTGCTCCCTGCCAAATTGAAGATGATACAGGTATAATTGGCTACTTTAAACTCAACATTGTCACTATGAGTACAATCCAGCCTGAACATATTTTACTTATGTACTTAAAAATTAAAGTACTTGGAAGAATTATTCTGTAATTTATGTTAGCACAATATTTATGCTATTCCTTAAAACAGCCAGGTTTCCAGAAAAAAGACACAGCTGCTTTAATGAATTGACTCAGTAAAACAAGTAGATTGTTAAAGCAATTTCAAAGCAGCTATGGCTTCAAACTGGTGAGGAATGACTGCTTTAATGAATAGCAGAGAAGGGCTGTGTTTGTGCAAGTTTTTGCAAAACGTTTCTGAATCATTTTCAAACTCTGCACAGACTAATTCCTGTGGCAAATTTTGGCACTGGTTCATGTCCTATGATTTTTATAATATCTTCACCACATAGTTCCTACTCTTGGTTAAGCAACACTGATTCATACTTCCTAGCAAGCTGCATCTACATAAAAGTTCGTTTGTCAACTACCTAGGGAACTGTCACTTTAGCTTCCAGCAAAGGTCCTGGATTTAAAGGACTATGTTTCCGATTATGAAATACATACATTTTCTCTTTTATTGTATCTAACCATCAGGTATCCTCCTTTGTTTCTGAGAATTAACAGCTTCATCCACAACAAGTACCCCATGTGACTAAGACTCCTGGTTTCACAGTGAAGCAACATGTCATGGCCCAGGCTCAGGACTCAAATTTTGAATCTAAATCTGATCCTAAAGAAGCTGTTCCAGATGAGTCTGGAATGTCAGTCTCTGAAAGGACGAAGCCAGGAATCATATGAGGTTGATCAAACACAAGCACCATCTGAACAGCTGCAAAAGTCAGGTAAAGATGACATCAAGCCTTCCAGTCCCTACACCAGATAAGTAGAGAAGAGAGCAGAACAGTGAAGATCTAATTGACTCCTCACCAAGCCAAGAAGTAAACCTGATTATTGACAGCTGGCTGCAACCTTACTTAAGAAACATCTCTCTTGCTGGAAATAATATCTGACTTCAGCTCATGTATGACATTTGTGTGGATTCTACTTTTGAACCTCTGACTTTTGGACTGGCTGATAACAGGACAATAAATTGCCCTGGCTCTCTGAAACCTGGATGGACTTTAGACAAGTCTTCTATACATTTCTATTTTAAAATAAACTCTGCAGGCAAGCAAAGGGTAGAGACCTTTATCCAGGCATTTTCTGTGTTCCAATAGTCATGACAAATTTTCATATTTCACAGGATATTGTCTTATTTGTTCCCTTCTCAGAACAGGTCAGTGAGTTGGTGTCTTTTATGTGCTACCATCTAGTCTTTACTATTATTTTACAACTATTGTGCATAGGGACCATGACAAATTAATGATAATAGTTAATACTTTGGAATTGGGAGAGAGGAAGATTCCACCTTTCAAGAGAACACAAAATAATAATTTTCAGCTTAGATATAGCAATGGAATTTGGCCAAGAGAAATGTGCTACAGTAGAAACAAATCAGGGTAAAATTACAAACAAATGGAATTGAAATGCCAAATGACCAAACAAATCAGGAGCCATTAGGGCGATGCCTACAAGTAAGTGGGCATTTTATAGTTGAATAACATCAAACATGAGTGGATTAAAAATCTGATTAGTAAAGAATGAATCCAAAGAGTGAAAAAAGGGCTAAAGACAAAATTGAATGGTAGAAACATCATCCAAGCCATCAATGACTATGCCATACCTGTGACATGATTTTAGGGCATATCAAATTTCTCAACTTTCAATTTCCAAGCATTAGGGGTGCTCAAAAGTTGTGACATGCCTTGGGGATTGTAAAAATATTTTGGTTACTTTAATATAATTTGGATGTGCTTGGTAAGTAACTACATAAATATAACTTTTTAACATTTTGTTTCATTTGATACATTGCTGGAATTATTAACTGGACACAGGCTGAACTGAACAGTTTGGAATGAAAAATAAGAAAGTTAATGACTTCACTATGCATTATAGTGGAATGGAGGTTTACTTCAGGTCAAACAAACTGTCAAAGAAGAAAAGCATGCATTGGCTGATTATGTAAAAGTCAGCCAAAATAAGCATTTATGAAAGTTAAAAATTGGAACTTACTGATTATGCAGTAAACAAAACATGGATATCAATATAGTGTAATAAAACAACAGAATGCTGGCAAGAAAAATTACAAGATCAATTTCTACAAAAGATTGAGGGGGAAGTGGTTAAAGATAAAACCTAACAATGGTTTACAAGTAGAACTTTTAAAAAAAGAAACTGAAGGCATGAATTGGGCTGCTCAAGAAAAGGCTATTTGAACTAATGCAATCCAGACCAGAACTGAAAAATCTTCAAATGATTCAAAGTGCTGATTGTACAAAAGGCAGAAGAAATAGTAGATCAAGAAGATCACACAAATTGATTGCAGAAGACAAAAAATTGGAGATCACACAGATCTGAAAACAGAAGTTGACATAAACCGGTTGTTCTACAGTGGCTATCAGCACACTCAGTGTCATACCAAAGAATCTTGGATGCCACTTAGAAAATATGTATATTGTCAAAATTGCCGTCTTTCAATTACAAAAGGCCACAATGCTTTGATCTGCACATTTACTATGCCAATACATTATGACATCCAAGGTTCTTGGGAAGAACTTGATGCATATGAAGGCCAACAACAACTAAAGAACTGGCAATTGTGATTTCACATTGTTGAGTACATAATGACCACTAATCTGGCAGACTGTGACCAACTATAATAATAATAATACCTTTATTGTTACTAAACAACACCTGCCTATTCCAAGTCCAGGGGAAGATAGGTGGACAAAAGTGCCAATCCCATTTAAATATCTGGCTGACAGTGTTATCAATCATAATATATTAAATTTATATGCTGCCCAACTCTCAATCATGTTGGGCTGCTTGCAACAATAAAAGAAAAAGCACATATGACCACTGAAATTATCAGTTGCAAATAAGCCTCAAGCTGTCACATCTTTGCATGTTGGCTCTAAAAATCCAAAGCTTATATAAATATGAATGTCATCTGAGTTATCAGTAATTGAACAGGAAAAGGGAGACATAAAGAATATAACTGAATGAAGCATGTGCATTTGTTTGCTTTTTTTAAAAAAAATGACAAAAATAAAACTGCCAATATAGAAATGCCATCCTATAAATCTATGACAGAACCGCACTTAGAATGCTAGGCTGTTTCAAAAAGTATATTGCAGGTCTAAAAAAGGTGTGGAAAGAGGGCAGTGAAAATGAAAAGCGACCATCGCAGCTTCCCTACAGGGAACAACTGCAATAGTGGGAAGATCAGTATATATAAACTCACACATGATGGAGGTATATAAAATCAGGCATAGTAAACAGAATGAGGATAGAACAATTTTTCTCACAACATTAGAAATCTAGACCACCTAATGAAAGTAATATAGGAAAATTAGGGCGAATGAAAGGAATTTTTTTAAAAAAAAAATGTTTACCTAAACTGCAGTTTGCTGCCATTACTGTAATCCTCATCAGATTAGAAAGTTGTCAAAGAAGACTAAACATATCAATGGAGGAATGAGCGAATGCCAGTAGGTAAGATATTGTTTCCTAAATCACAGGTGGTTTCTACTTTAAGGGCATTTCGGTCCATGAGTTTCCTGGTACAAATGGTTTGGCCATCATGGGATACAAGGTACTGGAATAAATAGGTCCTTGGCTTGATCTAGCAGGGCTCCCCATCTTCCAGTTTTTAAGAGGCCTTTGTTGTTGTTATTGTGCTATATTCTTACAAGAGTTTTGTTCACTTGATAGGCCATAATATTTCAACCTTATAAATGCTGAAATTATTTTAATTTTCCTTCATTCTTAGCTTGGGCATCTTGACTCCCATTCATAATTTCTTTGTTTTTGTTCCATAACTCCCTTCTTGTCCTGTCTATCTCAGATTGCAGGTTGCAGATTCCTCTTTCTTGGAGAAATAATAAAATAATAATAATAATAATAATAATAATAATAATAATAATAATAATAATAATAATAATATGTTAGACAAGGTACATGACTCCAGCTTTCTTTCTGTGAAAAGGAAGTCAACTATCCTCTGAAGGATAGCCACCATCTTCTGTAACAGTTCTTCTACAAGTCATTTCAAACTTGAAGACTTGAATCTATGGTGTGAAATAATAACACGTAACAATAATAAGCTGGTGTACTAGTGATGTATTTACTCTATTTGTGGGATTTATAAAATAGCAGTAAAGGTCTGGAAATGATACTTATGCTGCACAAATTGATATGCAGTTCAAGGTTTTTCCAGTTCTCATTCTTTCCTCTCTCTCATTTGAGAGTTTTTAAAGAGAGTAAAGCAAGGTTCAGAAGTCTGGGCTGTATAGATGTTAGACCCAAACTCTGAACAGAGGCATTCTGGGAGTAGCACTCCAACAACATCTGGAGAGCTAGATATCTCTATGGTCCACCTTTAAAAATAACTAGTTTTGAAATCATATCATTAATTTATCCACAATATATTATATCCAGAATGAGAGGTACGGTGGCCTAATGGTAAAGACGCTTGCGTCCCACTTGCAAGGTTGAGAGCTCAATCCTAAACAGTGGCAGATGTTTCTCTATCAGGGCGCAAAGAGAAAATATCTGCTGTGAACTCTGCGTGGGCTTAGGAAGGGCATCTGGCCAGTAAACGCTCCAACCACCTCAGTCGCCCTGAGTCCACCCTGAAGCAAGGGATTACAGAGTCATTAAAATGAAAAAGAAAATAATATATCCGGAATGGTTTTCTGGATTCCTTTACCTTGTTTGTTCATTCAATTTATCTTAGTTTTTCCAGGATTAAAACATAGATTTCTGTTCTCCTCCCTCATGTTGACTTTATTTCAAAGGGATGCAATTTTTAAAAAAAATAAAATAGCCCCTGTTAGAAATGATAAACTTTGTTTTAAAAAATGTGGACTGATTTAACAACCTGGGGAATATCGTGTCAGATGAGTAAATTCCCTGAACCCCAGAGGGCTGCAGGCATGATGCCAGAAATCTTTTTTTGCATGAGCTTACATTCTCAGTAACATACACTGGGAAAAAAACAACAACCAAGGATTTGTCATAGATAAGGGCAGCTTCTTTACTCCGATAGAGGAATGTAGAACATAGAATCATAGGGCTGGAAGGGATCTTGGCGGTCTTCTAATCCAACCCTCTGCTCAAGGCAAGAGACCTTGTACCATCCTGGTTCAATGATTATCCAGTCTAATTTTCGAAAGCCTCCAGGTATGGAGCACCCACAATTCCAGGAGGCAAGCTATTCCATTGATTAATTGCTCTCACTGTCAGAAAACTTCTCCTTAATCTATCTAAATCTGTCTAACAATCCATTAGCAGCAGCAGGGAATAGAAATCTTGCAGAGTTTTTGAGGGCTTGAGGAAGAAGATATTTCAGAAAGCGGAGGGGCAAAAAGAACTTTTATATTATTCTGAAATTTATCCCTTTCTATATTAAAAATACCAGACATAGCTTTGGGACTGATGGACAAACCTTAACCTAATTACTAACATGACCTTTTTAGAGCGCTGGTAGAAATGGTTTTTTCCCCCTATCTTCTTATTTAAATCCTTCTATATTTGAAGATCATATTTAAAGCCTCTATAGTGTTTCGTTCCTCAGCATTTACGAACTTTTGATACACTTAGTGTCTAACTATGCTTTGATGGAACACAAAATATGAGTGTTCCTGCACCTGGGTCTAGTATGTGTGGGTCACTGGGAGAGCAGAATCCTAGACCAGATGTACCGAGGATCAATCACATTTGTGCTGCTCAGCCTCTATAGTTTGGTATAATACAATGCTACTGCTACTTCAGAGTTGAAGGACTTGCTTTCCTCCTTGATCTGAAAAAAGGAACAAACAAATCCAACAGGCTTTGCCCAGGGATGCACAAATGTTTGTTTAATATTCTTATGTTGTTCTCAATTTTGTAAGACTGACTTTAGCTGTTAACTATAACAACAAGCATGGGGTGAGTGGTATTTTTCTCTAGTAGTACATGTCCTTATTTTCTGCATCTGAATCAGAGGTGGGTTCCTCCCAGGTCGGACCGGATCGCCCGAACCGGTAGCAACCCGCTGGTGACGTCACAGTGACATCATGGATCCGGTTCGGTCAGTGCTGGTCCATGGGCGCCGCCATCTTTTTTTTGGAATTTTTTTCCGGGTTTTTTTGCTTCTGCGCATGCGCAGAAGCCGAGTTTCCGGCACTGCACATGTGTCGCCATCTTGTTTTCAGCTTTGGGGGCTGGGGGGAATTTTTTTCTGATTTTTTGGCACTGTGCGGCCACACAGCGCGGGAGGAAGCGAACGGCAGCGAGGTAAGTTAGAACCCACCCCTGATCTGAATGATCTTTTGTCCAGGTTCTTTGAAAAAGCTTCTTCCTTCCCCCACTATTTGAAATCTGGGCTATCCTGAAACATCAATTTCCATTGTGCAGAGTATGATATTCTGACCATTTTAACTGGGGTCTAATAGTTATCTAAAGTGTTTCTTAACCTCATGTTGGCTGGGGAATTCTGAGGGCCGGAGTCCACACATCTTAAAATAGTTATGGTTGAGAAAACTGGTCTAAATGTTAGGATGATGCTTCCTTAAATTTCTTCCTAGCAAAATCATTATTTGTAGAATAAATAAATTTCCTTTTTTCCATACACATCCTCCATCCTAATGCTCAGCTTAAGGTTATTTAGAAATTAGAAACAGGCCACAGTCAAAGTATTCCAAACAGATTTTCAAAAAGTACTGAGATCTGGACAGGTAAATTTAGGAGTATCTATACAAGTGGTACCTTGGTACTCATGGCTAATTTGTTCTGGGAGGAGTAACGAGTACTAAAAACGATGAGTACTGAGCAAACCATGGGACTTACCACATGACCCTTTATTTTGGTTGTAGGGAGTAGTAAGTCACAAGACAGCCAACACCAGCAAGTTCTATCTTGCCCATCTGGTACCAGGAGAAAGAAGAGTAATGGGACAAGATTCTTATTTCAAAATGAATTGAGTATCGAAGCAGTCAGATTTGACAAGTTTTGAAGCAGTCGAGTACCAAGGTATGGTTATACTAAAATAAGCAAGATCAAAGAAAAAAAAAAAGGATTTCTTGTTCTCCATAATTTAGCAATAAGGAGCATGTTTTCCGAATGTACAAATTATAATGGAACTTGGGTAGCTCTATCATTTTATTACTTGTAAATTTGTGGAAAATTTGGGGGTGGGGAGGGTAGAATTTATTCAAAAAAAGATTTGGAGCAGGGTTGGGGTTTCTAGGAGAAAAACTGCAATATTAAGGGTTACAGTTTGATCTCTAGTACTGTTCAAGATGGGATCAACTTGCCAAGTGGCATGGAATGGCACAGTCACCCAACCGTAAAAGAACCAGAAGTTTAGAGTCATTAAGCAAAGTCCTGCAACTTGAACGTTCCTTGAATACCCCAAGAAAATAAAACTTTTCATCCCCAAAACCTTAGCATGATTGCTGTTTTCTACTCACAGTTTTGTGGTGCACATCTGGACTAAATAAAAGGATATATGCAAATATTTACTTTAGTAGCAAATGGATAGTGTTGGTTCAAACTGAAATTTGTCTAAATTCATTCATTTGTTCATTCATTCATTCATTCATTTATTCATTCATTCATTCATTCATTCATTCATTCATTCATTCATTCATTCTCTTATTTTATTCTGTGACTTATTCCCCTGGATTTCCTGTCTCAGTTCTGCATTTTTATAGGCTTCTTCTAAGGTGGGCAAATTTGCACAATAAATAGAGGAGGAAATGTAACGACTCTTAAATAGAGAGAGAGAGAGAGAGAGAGAGAGGCAAAGGTGCCAAAGTAACTTAAATCACTTATCTGTTTATAGTCAAGGATTCAGATGTCCATTGGTCAGATAGGTCTCCTGAATAGATTTTTATTTTACAAGGAAAATCATCAGTCCAAACCTTTTATCAGCAATTCCAGGTTGTTGACAGATGCTGTGGTCCAGGCTGCTTCTTCCCCATCCACATCTTCTCTCTAATAATGTGTTGATGTGTTCAGCATTGTTATAAATAACACTTTCTGCTTGTTGTTTTTTTTCCCCTCTCTCCCAATTTTCTCTAGATTATTTTGGCCAGGGACAGCGGGAGTCGATCTTGCTCATTCCTCTGGAGAGGTCTTCCAAGATTGAACCTTTCTACAAAGGGAGTCATCATCCTGTGGTGAAAAATGCTCATTTGGCAAGACTCAGAGAATTTATATTTAAATTAAAAAATTGCATTAAGGACATTTCTGTTTTCTTTGGTCCTGAGCAAGCTGAGTTGCATGTTCCGACTTTACGAGACAAAGGGGACAATAAACGGTTGAAGTGTAGAAAAGTGAAAATTATGCATTCAATCAGGCAATAGATAAATTATTTATTAACTTCTTTTTTAAAAAGCAATATGCACTTTCCACTAAATTCCACTAAAAATGATTCTGCTACGTTCATTATACTTCATTATTTACTTAACTAAAATTCAGAATCAAAGAAAGAGGGATAATTTAGAAGTCTTCAAAGAGCCTTCACTTTCTTACAATTATTTGTAGAAATAGAAGACTGTAGTCCTACAAGTCTTATAATGCCCAGCCAGCGTAATCAAAAGGATATGGTCATTATAAACATTTATGGGACAAAACCTAGCTACTGTATAAACATCTGTAAACAGGAAAAAACTAAGAGCCAAATGTCTCACAAGAGTTCCAGCATAAAGCAAAGCCAGGAGCAGTCCCCATATCCTAATCTAATCCTTGCAAAGGCATATAATCTACCGGTATACACTAAAGTGAAAAACGTTTTCTAAACTTGGATTTTCTACATGAAGGAAAGAAGAGGGCTTCTTTGGGCTCCTGTCTGTGGGCTTCTTAGACGCATCTGGTAGACCACTCTGTGACGACTGCTGACCAGATATGCCTAGACTTGACACAGCATGGCTGTTCCCATATTCTACCAACCCAAAGCAATTCCTTTTTGCCTAAAGTGTTCACTTCTAGAATGCAATGAAAGTTTCAGTGATTTCCTAGAGCCCAAACAGAAAGGAGAAACCATATGAGTTTTTTTTCTTTTTGCAATACCCTACTATGCATTCTTCTACATGGACTGAGGAACAGAATATGGGTGTTTCATTAATCTACTGCTAAAATATCTCCTCTTGAAACTCATCAAACGTAAATATATGTTTTATGTTACCCCTTTGAAGCTTCAATATTTCTGCATAAATATCATTAGGTGTTATACCTTATGATTCTTGACGAATGTATCTTGTCTTTTTATGTACACTGAGAGCATATGCACCAAAGACAAATTCCTTGTGTGTCCAATCACACTTGGCCAATAAATAACTCCTATTCTATTCTATTCTATTCTATTCTATTCTATTCTATTCTATTCTATTCTATTCTATTCTATTCTATTATTCTATTCTATTCTATTCTATTCTATTCTATTCTCTATTCTATTCTATTCTATTCTATTCTATTCTATTCTATTCTATTCTATTCTATTCTATTCTATTCTATTCTATTCTATTCTATTCTATTCTTCTATATAATATGAGATTTTTCCACACAAGTTCCAAATCCAGATAAAGAAAACCAAATTCAACCAAACCAAGTCAAAAAATTGTACTTGCTCATTTATTCTTTGAGGAAAATGATCCAAAGCTAAAATACTTTTAATTTCACAGAAGGAAAAAAAAACTTGTCCAGGATCCAAACAAGTTTTACTTTGATGATTAATGCAAGCAATTATGTAACTGCCACCTCCTGATCTTACAGGAAATAAGCTACAATTCTTAAACTCCCCAAATATCCAACATAATTTAGCCTCTGTAGCACAAATCTGAGGATATTTGATCAAAGAATACTTCAAAATCTTAAATCTATTGAAGAGAAGAGGAACAAATACCCTGTTTACTACCTTTTCATGAACTTCCATAAATAATTAGGTGGAAATGAAATTCTAGACTAGGGGAATTTGGGTCTTATCCAAGTTAAATATGAATCAAATTCCTGTTTTTGGTCTTAATCTTTAGTGCCATCTATTGCTACATTGTAGAAACTTCATCAACCAGAAAAGTCATTGGTTAAAATGCATTGCTTACCTAACTCATAGCTGCTACTGGTAGTTTGTTAAAATGTACCTGATCTTCAGCTTATTAAAACGAATTCCAAAAGCCAAGAAATACATTGAATGGCTCAAAAAAGGCTGCATAATTTTTTGCCCCCAGGATTTACTGTCTAGTTAAAGGCCAGACATTTTTATTGGAACTGTTTTTATAATACAGACTAATTTACAGTCTAGACCATGGATGGTGGAGACTTAGACTCCTATTCACGGGAATCTTTTTCCTGTTTGTAGAAGCTCTAGTTTTTCAAAGAAAAAGTAGTCTTTAGTGTAACTGCATTCTACCTCAATTTTGCAAATTCCTTAAGGACTTAGCAGTTGCTTTTCCTGGGAAAGAGATGATTATTTTTTTTTATTTTTAAAAAGATCATTGTGGGTATAGAGGAGGTATCAGAAGATATTCAGGCCCAACCACCCAACAAAATATACTGTTACCAAGGTAGCAGACTAGACATATGACACTAGAACAAGACAATTACAAAAACCAGATTACTGGGGATTACTGGGGTTTTTAATGAGGGTAAGCAGCTGAGTGTTGTGTGTTTTCCTGTTGCCAGATGTCATTGGCTCTCGCTAATTTTTATGACAAAGATAGCAATTTATAGTACTTTTAGGGGGAAATATCAAGTGTGTTGTATAGGTTGATGGATTGGATTATGCCTTTCATTGGTGGTCTCTTCACTATGGGGACCTCCCCCACCCAACTAAAGTAGCTTGAGCTGCTGCAGGACTTCAGTTGTTCACTGGTATCACCTTCATTCTTCTACTCCACCAGGCCAAAGGAAGATAGCTTTCTCTTTCTACTGATATAAAGAACACCATTAGGTCCAGTGTTTGGTAATCAGTCTGGGCAGCCCTAAATTTCGGAAACATGTTACCAGATTACATCTCCCAGAGAGAGAAATTAGATCCCAAAACATCTACTGCGCCTTTAAAGAAGAACGAAGTGTTTATTAGTTCAAGTAAAATGAGGATTCAAAACAGGAAATGATAGCAAAGAAATGCTGGATTGGGCCACCAGAGGTTGATGGGTCCTCTGAGAGAATTAGCTTTGAAGAAAGCCTTGAACACCTGCAAAAATAAAATCTTAATTGTGTTTATTTCAATTTGAATACCTGATGTTTATGTTGACTCAATACAGGGAGCCCATATAGTTATGCATAGTTGGGGACATACTTGCATTGGAGGATGTATGACTTTTAATTTCTTCAGTAGGAGGCCACTACAGACCTTAGTGCATTCCACGATTGCTAGGGATCCTTCCAAAGTATTGTCAATCTGGTCTTAGCATATTGCTTTTCACTCCTCTCAGAGACATGAAATAAACACAATTAAGATTTTATTTTTGCAGGTGCTCAAGGCTTCCTTCAAAGCTTCATGTCTTTTAAAAGAAGCATGTACATGTGTAATTTGGATTACACTTAATGGAATATGCATGTACTTATGGAGAGCACAGATTATTTTGAGGAGTGTCAACTTTGTTTAAATCATTAAGTCCAATGAACAATTCATTCTAGCACTTTGACCAGAATATTTACATGTTTTATTAAATCTTTACAATCAGCAATTATAATCAAGTAGACAATTTTATATACAAAGATTATGTACACTTTGAGCTCAGACTTTTACATCACAGTACACGTTTGCCCTTAGGGATATTGTATACGCTTAAAATCGCCAGACTGAAAAATCCAACAGTAGTGTTAAGCACCCCTTTAGACTTTTTCATAAATTACATCATAAGAAAATATATGGCTGTAAATTGGGCTGGTAAAAAGTCTTACAAAAATGTGGATGTATGGTATGCATTCATAGAATGTTCTCTCTTTATTGTACTGACTGTTGGGTATAATATCATCCCTCGGATCTCTTTGTACCTGCACTAAGTAACCACACGGGAAAAAAGATGGAGACAAAACAAGCAGGTTAAGGAAGAGCCCAATGAGAGATGAACTAGTATTATGCCAACTTCTGCATGACTTCCTTTTAGGTTAAATGCATGCAAGTGGCTGACTTTCGTGCTTCTCATAAAACGTGCCAGAATGGTAGTCTAAAAAGGCTGATATGAAGATCTTAAATTAGGTAACTTCTCTCCAAAAAGCCGTTCATGTAGTTAATATGTAAACCTTTTTACTATTGAGCAGGCTTATGGCTGTGATGAAGAACTAGATATATAAAAAGGACAAGCTATATCTGAGGTAGACTACCACCTTTCAGATGCTCCTTTCTAATGGCAAGCAAGTATCTCAATAATCCCTGAATCAATGAGGAAAACTCAAAGCATTTGCAGATATTTAATGGCAGGCGTAACCTAACATTCATGGTATGAACTATGCATAGGAAACAGCAGGTGTGCAAACTCTTAATAAAGCGATGCATTAATTAATAGTTAATGTAAGAGGTGGTGAAAATTTAGTGGTTGTTGTGCAGAAAGATATGAATCTGTCCAAAATGCTTTGTGAAGAAACTACTAGTAAATGATCTTATCAGAAATAAAATGAGCAAGTCCTGCTACAGGATTAAAGAAAACAGCAGCTCGGTAAATTATTCTAAATCAGAAGAAATATTTTACAAGCCTTTTACTAAAGGTGTTCCTATTCTGGACATGCAATACATTCCAGGTGTTTTTAATGTATTTTGTCAGCTCAAAACTTGTTCTCTACCATAGGGCCCTAAACTATCAAAGGGCACTTTAAAGAATCCAGTACTGAAGTTCTCTGAAGGAATATCCTAGTGCGTAAAAACCAAGCTTCACATCTAAACACAATTTGGGGTTCATTATATGCAAATAAAATCTTTTAAAAAATTAAAGGACACTTGTTTTATTAATTCACTAAAACTCACGACCATTTGCATCCAATTCCTGTAAAAGTCTCACCTAGGTATCAAATTCCTAAAAACATTCTGATCTGTACATTTAAAAGGCTGCTTTACACACTGTAAATTTTTTGTAGAAGGATCTTTCAGCAGTTTGCCCTACCTACCTACTGTACATACATAACTGCAACATGGTTTTAATCGTTTACTGTGTATCAATCTTTTGTGACCAAGAAACAACTCGGACATACAAGAGCAAAAGAATAATTCATTCCACCTTCAGTTCCCAACTCAACTGGAATATAAAACAGAGCTGGTTTAACTCTCATGCCGTTGCAGTTGACCTTTTCCTGCTACAGAAACCCACTCTTATCACTCAGTTCTATGGGGAAATAAAATGTTGCGTTAGAGGGAAGCCATTGGTTCCCTCCAGAAATCTGCTATCCAATGTAATATTGGATAGTCAGGTTTCAGTAATAAGGAACTTGCAGGGAGATGCAATGTAAGCGTACTTGCAGTATGACAAGCCTTCCCATTCTACAT
Source organism: Thermophis baileyi (assembly GCA_003457575.1). Lineage (NCBI taxonomy): Eukaryota > Metazoa > Chordata > Lepidosauria > Squamata > Dipsadidae > Thermophis > Thermophis baileyi. Next base: position 1,707,532 of record QLTV01001021.1, read on the forward strand.
ATTGATTTGATCATATGATCTTTGTCAATTTTTGCAACAAATCAGCTATACATGAAAAGGCCAAGTATAGGGCGCAGTGCAATATGGCTGTGTCAAATTATTTGACTTTTTGCTTCCTAAAAGTAAAAAATAAATTTAAAAAAATGTAATTATGTTAGGCAGTCTTATTTGCTTTGTTTGCTACACTGGTTTTTTTTTTTAAAGAAACTAAATTTAAACTTAAGACATCTGTGAAACATGATTGCTGTGAAATATTTCTGCTACAATTAAAAAAAAATCTATACTAGTGACATGCAAAATGTTCTGAATTCAAAACATGCTGAGTTCAAACTGCTCTGTTCCAAGTTTGAACAGGACTTTTCCAGAAGTGCTCAGAGTGCAAACCACAAAATACCTGCTATGAACCTGGATCAGGAAGGCATTCCAATAAGCACAGATCCACCCAATTTGAAGTCGAAAGGTTTCAAATTCAACATGTTTTGCATACCCCTCAGCTACACATGATACTAGTTTTTGCTTGGCTTCCTATTATGCTAAGGATGCATTATTTATTGTTGAGATACTGACCACATTTTTGATAGAAGGAAAACACACAAATTTTAAGATACGCACAGAATAGGATGATTTTGATGTAAGGCCCACTTACTTATAAAAAATGCAGAACAAAATAAATTAAATCCTAATGCAAGATGATTTCGTACCTTTTCCAGAGATTGGGAAGGATACTAAGTTTGGCTCATTTTGAACTTGCCATTTAATGCACAACATTCAAAACCAAAGTGATGGGAGTGTAGAGAGCTTTTGTCCCATTATCCATAAACAACTTTAAGAATTATCTAGTTTTTCTTCTTCGTTTTTTGTTAACAGAACACATTGCCTTTGGTTTTATAAACTATCTTGTCTTGAATTAAGAATAAAGAATAACATCCAAGTGAATTGGTCGTTCTTCAAAGTGATAAAATGGAAGAAGTGATAAGGAGGTACAGCACACTTACTACATTAAGTGGCACAAAACAATCACAGCTGCCCACTGCTTCGCCTTCATCATAAAGGCACAACAAACTATTTTCCACCAAGTCTCCAAAAAGACTTTGAGATACAATATTGTCTCTCAAAAGCAGCATTGTCACACCTGCCATTCGTGGCCTTTATGGGTCAAGATGTAAAGCTACAGCTGGCCATTCAGGCTCACTGGTGCATTAATCCCACTGCAGTCATTTCTTTGCCTCCCGAAGACTATGCTAAGCTAACCCACAACAATCTGGAACACAGGAAGAATTCATATCATTCCCTGAATGAACCTTCTGTATTACAGCACCATGCAAAGGAACTCTGCAAATGGGTCGATTGCACATTCCCATTTTTAAAAACAAGGTAAACAAAAAAAAAAACAAACCAAAAAAAACAACAACCCACCAGTTCAAATTATAACACATGCTGGCTTTTGCCAATAAAAACCTGGCTGCTTGTCACAATACTGAACAATTCTTTTTGAATTTCAGATATCAGGGCCATTATCTCCTTGGTAAAGTTCACAAGCAAAGTATTTGAAGTTATAGTTCATCTTTTTCCATCATTTCAAATGCTTCTATGTCTTCATTCCAATCAGCTAATATTGATTCCATAGATTGGTCTTTATTACTCCAGTTATTACTGGGACTGGAATCTGTTTCAATCTTCGACTGTTCCTCAGGATGATTATCCTGTTCTGCTGCTTGACTGCTACTGCTAGTTTCCTGGAATTCAGGGGTACAAGAATCTTGGTTTGTTTGAGAAAAACTATTGCTGTCTGACTCTGCAAATGAGCTCATATCAACTTCTCCTTCAGATTCTTGAGAGACCAAGTTCAAATCTGCTGAAATCTCTTCCATTTTCTGATTATGGGAATCATTATCAGATGACATCTGATCCACGGTTTCCATTTCCAAATCTTAGAAGTAAAGGGGGGAAAAAACAAATTATTTAAAACATTTCTAGTTTACTTCCAGCTAGAAGTACATGACCATAAGCAATATCAATTGACTTTTTCTTAACTATGATTAATAGTGTCAAAGTTAAACTCCCATTAGCACACCTTTGAGGTTCTTCAGATTTACATCTGTTAGATAAGTATTATAAAGAAATCAGTATAAATTACTTACTTGATTGCTAAAACAGGGATAATGTTCTCCTCAAGAAACTGATGAACCTAAGTTTCCATGGGGCCACATTTTCCCCCTTATCCCAAGCAACTGTTTCTATCATATAAGCATTAAAATAAACAGCCTAGCAGAATTCGTCCAAAACCATGTTTATCTATTTTGAATCTAAATTTTCAAAGCATTCTAATATTAGGATGTACTTAGAATCCTAATCTCCAGCATTATTTGAAAAGAAATCTTTGATCACTACACTAGATTCCTGAAGCTGGAATTAAGAAACTAGTCATTGACTCCCATAATTTATGTGCATCTAAAACATTCATCAAAGTTTTGAGCTGTGGTGATTTTTGACAAAGCAGTGATACTGAAGAAAATACCTCAACTTTCTTAATGAGAGCACCCAACATAGGCATATTTCTACAACTAGATTTTGTACATTTCTTGTTGGATCAACATGTCAGCAGCATCCCAATAACTTTTAAACATAAACTATCCATAAATTAAGGTCTAGGTCTTGCTGACTAATTTACATTTTACTTAGTTGTAGTATCAGGAAACATCTCAAAATATCTTTTTATCTCTCTCTCTCTCTCTTAGTAAGGAAACATCTCAAAATATCTTTTTATCTCTCTCTCTCTCTCTTGGTAAAGTATGTACAGATATTTTTAATACTTACTGCTATCAATAATGTAGTTTGGAATCGTTTTATCTTTAAATATAGTTGCTGATATTCCAAAGGTAGCACAAGGAGAAGGGAAAAAGTACATGTGCATAAATCCACAAACCCACCAACTTTCAATTAAGTTCATTTATTTACTTAGCAGCTGCTTTAGGAAAAAAAACCTCTCTAAATAAGATCTCAACAGGATTCAAACAACTATTTATATGTGTGTATTTATTTGTTAGATTTATAAAGCCATTCCACTCAAATAGTGTGACTCTGGGCAGCAAAAAGCATGAAAACAAACAACACCCCCTCCCACCATATAACATGAAAAAAATTTACGGTATATAAATATAAAATACAAACTATAGACATGGCAATGAACCGTAACGGAATAACCAAAAGAGGACTCCACTCAATTGGCCTCTAATGGCAGGGGGAGGTGAGGGAGCCAGCTCTTAATGGCTTCCCTAAAAACGAGAGTTGGGCCTGTTGTATGTGGGTGGGGTGGGGAATAACAATGTTCCAAAGAGGAGCAACCACAGAAAAGACATGCTTCAGACGTCCCATGACAAGATTTAAAAGAAAGGACTTGGGGCATATCCTCCCTGTGGGGTGGGGAGACGTTCTTTGGATATGGTAGTCCCTCAAGTAACCCAAGTCTATGCCATACTAGGTTTTTAAACTGACAACCATCACTTTGAATCGCACCCAGAAGCCTATGAAAGCCAATCCAGTTCACATAGTAGCAGTGTTACATAGCATAATGAGATGTGCTCATAACTACCCACATGCTGCATTCTGGACTAACTGAAGCTTCTGGATGGTCTCCATACACTCTAACTGAAGCTCCTGCAGTAGTCCACTTAGAAGGTGACTAAGGAGTGATTGATCGTGAGCAGGGCATCTCAGTCCAGGAATAGGTGCAACTAGCACACAAACTGCAGTTGTGCAAAGGCCTCACTTGCCAGAGCTGCCACCTGTTGAGTAAGAGCTATGAATTCAGGAGAATCCCCAGATTGTGCTCTTAGTCTGAATAGGGTAGTGCCACCCTATTCAAAATTATGGAAACCCTCCAACTTCCGAATGAGTGGGTCCCCAAACCATAACTATTCAATTTTGGCAGAATTGAGGGCAACTTGTTCTTCTGTATCCAGGCCCTCACAAACTCCATACATGGGAAAGAACCTCAACAGCTTCACTTGGACAGCCAGGGTCAGAGATGTATTACTGGATATCATCTGCATATTGATGACACGTCACTCCAAATCACAAATGACCTTTCCCAGTGGCCTCATGTAGACATACAGTATACAAGGAGGGTGGAGAGTATAGAGTAGTGAGGCACCCCACAAGTAGCAGACTAGGGTTCAACTACTCCCTTCCACCAACACTGACTGGAACTGGCTGTGGAGCAAGAAAAACCACTCCAAAACAGTGCCACACACTTCTTATACTCTAATCCTGAAATGGAGATGACAAGGCTTTAATCTGATAGCAAACATATTCCCCATAGAATACAGCAGGAGAAAGTTAGGATCATACTTAACATTTACAGACACACAGAGAATTCAAAGTAACTGAATTTAGTTTGTCAGAATTTATTTTATCCTTAACAATTAACTATAATATTTCCTACTGCCTTAGCTTAAATAGGAGTTAGGGTGAAGTTTCTCCCGAGTCTTTTTTAAAGTAGTGTTTTATTGTTACTTCTGATTAATGCCTGTTATATACCCACACAATCAAAACGCATAGCCCCAATTGTCAGAAATTTTCATTGCTCTTGTGATTTTGTGATAACCACTCTTCTGTGTGATCAATTCTCAGAACCTTAAAGGTTGCAAAATTTCTATTGAGAGTCATGGTTTTTAGAAACTACCTGGTGCTTTTTTCACATTATTATTTTTTTCCTATGCATTTTTTTCCTATATTCACAATATTTGCTATACTTTGCTTTTATGACTTCTCTTGGATTGTAAATAAATACGAAGTATTAGTTATTATTTTCTAGTTCCTCTGGGAAGGTACCAGATTTTAATATAATCAATATTCTTACATTATGAAAATATAAGGTAAAGGTTCCCCTCGCACATATGTGCTAGTCATTCCCGACTCTAGGGGGCAGTGCTCATCTCTGTTTCAAAGCCAAAGAGCCAGCGCTGTCCGAAGACGTCTCCGTGGTCATGTGGCCGGCATGACTAAACGCCAAAGGCACACGGAACGCTGTTACCTTCCCACCAAAGGTGGTCCCTATTTTTCTACTTGCATTTTTTACGTGCTTTCAAATTGCTAGGTTGGCAGAAGCTGGGACAAGTAACGGGAGCTCACCCCGTTACGCGGCACTAGGGATTCGAACCGCTGAACTGCCAACCTTTCGATCAACAAGCTCAGCATCTTAGCCACTGAGCCACCACGTCCCTTATGAAAATATACTTTATATAATTATTGACACATATTTAAAATATTTATTTTCTTATTTAAATATATTTCAGTAAAAAGTATATTTTCATAATGTAAGAACATTATATTTATTTTATATTTATTTTATTATGAATAAAAATAAATGTTTTTTTCTCTGTTAAATCACCTGGTATACCCAAATATGGGAGAAAGCATACTGCTTCCTTTTTGCCTTTCGGCCCCTCCAGGGGCCATCCAGACAGTTAATTATAAACGACAGTCCGTTTCTATATGTTATATTTTTACATAAATAAAGGGAGACTAGTATAGATCTATTTCAAGCTATTTAGCTCTCATCAGCTAGCCACACCCTTATGGTTGGCTAGTTCTAATCCCATAAGGGTGTGGCTAGCTGATGAGAGCTAAATAGCTTGAAATAGATCTAAAATCCCTTGCACCGCCTGCCCCACCACTTACATCGGACAAACCAACAGCAGAATAAGTGCACGCATAGAAGAACATAAGAATTCAATCAAAAAAGAGGAACCAACTTCTTCCCTAGTCCAACATCTCAAAGCTACAGGACACAACATTAACTTTAAAGAAACCAGAACTATTGCCAAAACAGAACACTTTTACAACAGAATAATCAGAGAAGCCATAGAGAGAGAAAAACGCCCACATAGCATGAATAAATGAGATGAAACCCGAATAACCACAGACCTACATATATATATATATATATACACGCTATATGTTGCCTAAAGTTTAAAGATAAACACTTTATTTTACAATATATGAAACAATTCCAATATAACAATTCTCTTGGCCCTTATGTCTCCATTATCAACAGAGTATGAATTAACTGGTTTTCATCTACTCAGTTAACGCTACTCTCACTGACATCAGTACAGTGCTCTTCCTTTTGGAGGTACCCAAATTAGTTCAGTAACAAAAAATAATTTTTTTTAAGTACTGTATCAATAGGTACCATCCCAAGCTGGTGGTATGCAAGCAAATAGTATGTTAGCTTGCAATATAGTTGCTATCTTAAAATAATTTCTGATTAGTTAAGGAAATACATCCTAGCTCTTTCTCTATACTAAACTTTTCTTTGAATTTGGGCAAACAAAAGTATACTTTGAACTGTTTTCTCACTTCAACAGAAAGGAAAACAAAAGTTTCCACAGATAAGAACTAGCATCACGGAACCTTGGTGTATGTACAGAAGCTACACACATATATTTACATTGTTTTTAATTCGAGATGGTATCAATGGGATAATATGGGCAAAGGAATACACCAATACTCTTTTAAGTGCCTTGGCCTGACAGTATGAAAATGAAGATTCAATCATCCAGGCCAAAAGTATCTAAAAAGGTTAAATCATGGCAACTGGACCAACGTTTATTAAACTGAGATGTTTCGTTACTCATCCTACTAATTTTTTCAGGTAAAAAATGCTTTTTGATGGAAGAAGTGATTTGGATGAGTAATGAAACGTCTCTGTTTAATAAACTTTGGTCCAGTTGCCATGGTTTAATCTTTTTAGATACTTGGTCTGACAAAAATTATAATTTGAAATAGCAGTCATTTCCAGGAAAAAGTATGAATGCCTAATAGAGACAACTCTTGGTAGTTTATACAAACAAAACATATGGTGAAATTTGGAATTTGACCTATAAGTTTGCTATAATCTCCAAAACCCCATTTTCTATTATACATATTTCAGAATTTTCTCTAGCCTTTTTCTAGAACCTGGAAGTATTCAGTAGACTTTGTAAGACCAAAGTCTTTCAATGAAAATTGTTGGGTTAAACATGTATTTATTTAATAATTAAAAATAATTCAACCCAAATGTTCTCCAGACTTAGAAAAAAAACCCCAACGAAATTATGCTGTTTCTGGATACTTCTACACTAACCTAAAAGTTCAACATTGCAATACTTTGCATGAAATGTTCTTTAAAAAAATAACAAAACATTCAGGTTGAAAACGAAAAACGGTCTTCACGAAGGTGCAGTTGGTTAATTCAGGCATCAAAATCCACAAGGATTTTGATGAGAATGTGCTACAAGAAAGACTGTTTGGTCCTAAAGCACTGTAAATTTTAGTCTGTTACATGGTATCAGCAAAGGTACATTTGCAGTAACAAAGCTTGTTTGCATTACAAGTTATGATCATCTGATCTTTCTAGTATGCTTAAAAATGTACAGATTTATTTTGCTGTGTAGGACAGCGGCCCACTAAATAAATTCATCTTTAATATTTAACATTGTTTTTAAAATGCTATTTTCAAGATTATGGAGTGAACATTCACTGATAAACTTTACCAGGTTCACATTCATATCAAGACACAGCAATACATTTTTCTTCTCTAAACCTATATTACGTACATCTGTGGGCTTGAACTGGCAAGCAGAAAAGTTGATTGCTGTGCTTCAAGTATTATCATGGAGGAACATAAAATCAGAAAACAGTTCATTGTATCCTTACATACACAGCTTAGGAGTTACTGATTTAACATCCCTGGAGTGGCAAAGGTAAACCTACAACATTTCCTTAATTAACTACCATGGGTAAGGCACTGCGCCTTAACACGTTTTTTTCTAAAATGTTTTGTTTAAAAAATATATTTATTTTGTTGTGCAGAGTAAGGATTCACTTACAGAAATTCAGTCGGAGTATTTAATAAATAATGCTATTTCAGAAAATCTGGAATAGATTCCCATTTATTAGCTTCAAAAGCTTCACTTTCAATCTGATTAAATTTTCCTTCTCATTCTCTCTTTCTATATTCTCCACAATTGAAATTTAAGACTACAGGTAGTCCTCAATCAACGGTGGGGACTGGAATTGCCATCGCTAAGCGATGCAGACATAAATCGTGTCACGTGACTATGCTGTTTAGCAATGGCAATTCCAGCAGTCCTGATTGCTGACATTAAGTGAGGACTGCATAGGCTGTTAAGCAAGGACCTCCTGTGACTCAACTCTGACTTCCTGCCAGTTTTCCCATTGACTTTGCTTGTGAGAAGCTAGCAGGGAACATTGAAAATCACATGACCATGGGGACAAAGCAACAGCAGGAACTCCGAGGCCCGGTTGTAACTGCCACTCATTCAGTGTTGTTGTAAATATGAACAGTCACTGATGATTAAGTAAGTACTATTGTATGACTCATTGGGACTGCTTTTAATCTTAACAAAGATGTACTCTTACCTCCTTTTCTTTATCAGAAAGCAGCAATTTTGTCCTTACCTCTGTCTTTTGCTTTATCTGAAAGCAGCACTTCTACACCTTCATACGACTGAATGGCATCAAGAATAATATTTCCTTCCTTGTTGAAGAGAAACAGCATAGGGATAGTGATATCGTCTGTATTCTTGCCATCACCCGCCATTTGAAAAAGGGGAGCTGTATCACTGCTACTTCCTTCATTATCATCTAGGTACAGCAAACATAAATTTTTCCATTAAAATTTCCAGTGGAAATTTTCATCATTTCTACCACATCCACATTTTTATTGAGCATTTTATATGTGCAGATAGACCTAAGTGATGTGTCAGGTGTTATTTTTTTCGTGGCAGCAATAATCTTTGGAAAATTATTTTAACAGAAATAGGGACAGCATATCTTGTGTAATCTGTGAAGTACAAACACTCATAAGGCTTTTAAAGGCATTTTAGATATATCTTTCAAGATGTTATGGACAGGTGCTGATTTTATATAATGGGTAATATCAACTGCTTAATACTGCAAGTTGTCATGAAGAGAATCCAAATCCCAGAGGCACAATTAAAAATTACAGTGAGAGCGATAAAGAACTTCTATTGATATACTTTGAACACACAGATATGTATATCTGCATGCATCTCTAAGCAACAAGACCTAAAATAATGTGAGTGTTCTACCTCTGTTTCTCTAGCCTACAGCTTCTGTCCCACTACCCAAATCATAATACATGCTTAGAAAGGGAATACAATGATGTACAATATGAAATATCCCACTCTAAAAAAGAAAGGCCAAGAGTCACTAAGCTAGCACAAGTCACCAGAAAGAACCTAGGCAACTGTTCGGACTGTCCTTCTTACATCTACTTATTGCCACTTGTCATATGGCTTTGTCAACAGAAAGTACATATGTGAGTAAAATAAACTTGTGGCTGGCCAATCTATTTCTCTAGTCCGCTTGGCAAACAGTTCAGATATCAATACAGGTAGTCCTTGACTTACAACAGGTCATTTAATAACCATTCAAAGTTATAACAGCACTGAAAAAAGTGACTTATGACCATTTTTCACAGTTACCACCTTTGTAGCATTCCCCCATGGTCATGTGATCAAAATTCAGAAGCTTGGCAACTGGTTCATAGTTATGACCCTTGCTGTGTCCCAAGGTCATGTGAACACTTATTGCAACCTTTTGACAAGTAAAATCAATGGGGAAGCCAGAATCACTTAACAGCTGTGTTACTAACTTAACAAGTGCAGTGATTCACTTAACAACTGTGGCAAGGAAAGTCATAAAATGGGGCAAAATTCACTTAACAAATGTCTCACTTAACAACAGAAATTTTGGGCTCCATCATGGTTGTAAGTCGAGGACTACCTGTACAACCTTAAGACGCTGAAGTCTTAAGACAGCAAGTGCTGAAGCTGTTCAAGGAATCCTATCTGTTTTGATGTTAAACATATAACCCATTCAGATAATATCCAAGAGTGCAAGTTTCATACCTGCCTGTGACAATTCAGAAAATATACACTGAATTATAGTATATTTGCATAACTTTGAATAATTTACCAATAACAATGCCGCCTATGGCCCCAGCTTTTTGGATGTTCCGGGCCTTTTCAGCAAACATGCACTGCCCTCTTTGCATCAGAGCAATTCTTTCCTTCAGTGCTTCCGGATTGGTAATCTCAGAGCATCCATTATATGGTTTACTGACTGCAACAAATCCTCTTGTCTGTGGAAGAGATTAAAAGCTTTAGTATACAATTTTCAAGACTGTAGAACATTTGCATTCCACCAGCAAAACATAAGAACAGCTTCCTAGCAAATATAGCTATCAAGTCTAACACAAAATTCAATATGTATAAATCCACTGAAATCAATTCACTTAAACACACTGAAACATAGCCAGTAATTTTAAAACTCAGACATTTAATACAAAATGTTTTTCTTCATTTATATTTGCTATGCATAACAATAAGATTCTTAGGCTAAATAAGAATAATTATATCAACCTTAGGAACATTTTGAAGCTGCTTTATTAATTTATCTTATGACAAAAGGGGGTATAAAATATTTTAAATATATTAAATTGAGCATCTAATATGGGGTTACATAACCTTGCAGCGCTGGTCCAAATTGGTACATTTTTTATATTTTTTAGTTCCTACATGAATTTTAAATAACCAACAAAAATCTGCTTCTTGTGATAGATTAACACTTGTTTAGTTCATTATGGAACTGAGATAATCATATTCAGCATAAGATTAGAAGAAATGGAAGGCACAATTATAATCATTTGCTGAATATCTCCATTATGTTTAGTATAAAATATGAACAGACTGTAGCCCCCATATGTTGAGACTTTCAGCCAATATGGGCAGTGGCGGAAGATATTGAGATTTGTAGCTTAACAGCAAGGTGACCATCTCTGCTAAATACAGTTGAACATGATATTCTTCTGAAAAAGAACACTCTTGCATTGAAATAGCTTCCAACGTATTTTACATATTAGCTAACAACACATAACTGAGAAAGTACAACATAAATGCAATGTACATCTTTATATAAAAATATATACACAGCCAAAAGGTAAGAAGCATATTGATAAAATTTGGTCCTAAATCTTTTGTAGCATCTGGTAATTTAGAATGCAAAGGTTTGAATCTGATGACACCAAAATTAACCCATAATTTTAGTTTTCACAAGACTTAATAGGAAAGTATGTAAGACAAGCCCACAGTCAAACTATTCCAACCAAAAAAGTTGCATGCTAGGTTTTAAATTGTATGTGCATTCAAGTTGTATATCTTGCTGTAGTTAATCACTGAACCACTTGTTGAAGTTGAAAACATTTTTTAAATATTTATATTGTAAATTGGATTGAATTTTCTATGTGCATCAGTGCTACAATGAAGGTTTTCTTAGTCCAATCTGATCTCTGGAGTTGCAAAGCCAAACATAAGCAGGATTGTTGCCAAGCAGTTATTCAACTGGGACTGGTAACCTATTCTATTCCTCTGATTCTGTACTATAAAATCACGCTAAGATTCAAAGGTTCCCTCTTAAGTTATAATCAAAGTAAATCAAAAAGGCAAATAGTACATATTTGGAGCATTTATTATATTGCATATCAACCAAATGTGCTTGATCAACAACAGAACTGTGGGAATTGTTTCAAGCTTAAAATGTGTTGTTCTGTCTTCACAGGAGGTGTTCCAAACTGAAAACAAAGGGATTTCAATACCCCATTGCAAGCTTGAAATATTTTGCACACTTCTAACAACAGCAAATGAGATTCCAAATAGTATCTCTAAGAATTTGCCAGTGGAGAAGAGGGAGAACAATGCCAAAAAAAAAGAGAAAATGTCCTTGCATTTAACAGAGGCAAGGATTTCAAGTAGCTTGGACAAACCATTTTTTATGATAGATGCGCCATATTTTGTTTATACTAATTCAAATCATTTTGTTTAATACTTGTATAATATGAAAAGAAGAATCTTAGGGGGGAGCTTCCATTATCTCACTAATTTGGGGGGGCATATCATGTTACAAGCATGTGCCATCTCTGTTTCATGAGTTGTACTGGTTGCACTTTGCTTCCGGTTACAATTCAGGGTGCTTAATTATGACCTACAATATTAATGGGGCCCATTTATCCAAGAAACTGTCTATCTTCAATAGTTTTTGCCTGCCCAGTAAGATTAGGCAGAATGGTCATCAATTAAAGAATGTGATATGTTGAGGCCTGGCTAGTGCCTCCTCTATCATGGTACTTGCCCCTGGAACTGCATCTCTCTGCAGTTTCATATGACTCCCACCTTAAAGCTGTTTCTAAGTTGTCAAAAATCCACATGAGGTTTGAATAGATGCCAAGCTTTTGTTAGTTTTTTAACTGGTTTCAGGCATATTTGGTCATTCGACTTTTCTGGAGGTACTTTTTTTATCGTTAGGGTTTTTTGTGTGAATTGTAAGCTTCTCAGAGCCTTTTTGAAGTCAGGTGATCTCCAAATCAAATAAATAAATAAAATGTCCTTTTTGCATTAACTGATTATTTGCTAGCTACTAAAAAAATGGAAATATCATATGGGCTCCTGTCATGCAGGTTAATAAGCCTTTTTTCTAAAAAACAACACTACTTCATAGCAAACTTTAAGATATTCTGAATACATGTCAATAACTTCACATCCTGCATTTACACGTACCACAAAATATAAGATGTAGGTTAAGTAAAATTTCGAAGACAACACATACCCCAGATTGGTGCTTAGACAGATCCATTCCAAACTGTGCAGGTCCTGCTGTCAAAACTACCCGGCCGAAGAATGGATGGGAAATAATTTGAACTGCACGTGGAGGTAGCTGCTGCTCTTTTTGTTGTTGGCTGGATAACTCAATCATTTCTTGCATGAACCGTAAGCCATCTTCAGCATCTAATGAACTTGCTGCCTAATAAAAGTAAAAAAAGTTCATATTTTAATTAGCAATTTCCAGAGCCTTCTACTAAATCCAAAATAACCAAGAGATATTTGGAGAGAGATCTTTATAACTGAATTGGTCTAATGGTTGGTTCAAAGAGTTTTAAAACAATTATTCTTTAAGAAGGAATTCCAAAGTCATTGGTGCTACCATAAAGATGATTCAGGTCCTGGTCTCATTCATATATGTTATGTCATGTCGTGTCGTGTCGTGTCGTGTCGTTATTATATTATTAATTATATTATAATTATTGTATCATATTATATTATATTATAATAATTATTATATTATATTTTATATATATATAAAATTTTCCTATGATTTTAACCTGTCTCTCATGAAACTATCAGCCCCATGACAGCCAAGCATGAATAAGTAATTACAGTATAATGTATCTATTATCTCTAGGATAAATACCATGAAGAAATATGTATTGTCCAAATAGTTCACAGAAGTTAGAGCAAGCATTTCAAAAAGTATTTTTTAAGACTTATGATACATAAATGAAAGGAAAGTGAAGGCAAAGTGAGACCTTACTTGGATAGCATGCTGCACCAGTTGTACTCGTCCATCTTTGAGATGAATCAAGCTGACTCCCATCTTTTTCAATATCTCTAAATGTTCAGGGTTACTGGCCATGAAATCCCTGGCTCTCAGCGGAGGCTTTGGTCCACTGCCTAAACCCTCTTCCCTGAAAAAAAAAAGACAAGTAAAGCAAGCGCTATTTACATTTTAAGATATGAACGGATTGGGTCCCAATATAAAGCAGACATGCATGCCTTGAGAGTATCATGGATTTCCATTAATGAGTATCTGAGTAGTAAAGTAGTTAAAAGTTTCCTGAGTGGGTAATTTTGGGTCAGTCATGTCTTCAGCCTAGAAAGAAGGCAAGAAAATAACTACCAAAAATGTTTACAAGACTGTATCAATCTTAACTTAAAAGCACCCAAAAAAACAAAAAACACCACCGCTTCGCAGAAGCTGAAAGGTTAAAAAAGTACTTGAGAAATTGTCAGCGTCTTCCAGGCAGCTTTAAAATCTCATTTTCTCCCATTACTCTCCCAACTTTGATGCTATTGTATAAACAAGGTTTTAAATGCTCTTTTTTCTGTCTGTTTTGTCCTACCATTCCTTGTCATGGGGCTTGCTCCTTCCCCAAAGGAATGGAAGGGAAGCTTTTTTCCAAGCCTGCAGAGGGCATGACATGGCTGCTGATGTCCATATGCATGGACTTGATTCCCTACAATCCTATCCATATGCCACTGCAAATACATTGGAAAAGACATGCCAAGGAGGACCTGAGCACACTTGGTAATCACATGGCAAACGGCCAGTAAACTGTCAGAAGCCCAACTGCACAGGAGACGTACAAAGTCATTTTCTTGTCTCTTTCCCTAAAATAACAGCAGCATCAGCAGGCAGGGAGGGAGAACCAGCATGCACAACCATTGTAAATTGTTCCAATATTGTTTCTTTTTTGCTCTTTTTATTTTCTGGTTTCTTTCCACTTCTCACTCTGTTGAGTAGTTAATTTGTGCATATATTTCAAGGGGTTATATACTGAAAAAAATTATAGGGATTTGGCAAAATATTTCAATAAAAATTCTGCTTGTGAAAATTAGATCTTAGGGAAGCAACCTCCACAAGATAATTATGTTTATATAATTGTACTTATACAATTTGTTACCCTAGCAAAAATTAGTAATAAAACATTAATAGCAGGACTTAATTTAGCAAAACAAACGTGGATTAACATAATCATTTTTCTATTTATCTTCCTTTAAAACCCCAATGGAAAATAGAAACAACTCTTACATTCTTGAAATACTCCTAGGGCAGCTCTTGTCCACCACATTTTTCAGGGGTTCCCTTATACTCTGAGCATACATGGGATCATTGGGAAACAGGATTTGGGTGTTAGGACAAGTCCAATCAAAATTACTATCATCCAGCTCCATGTATTCTGTAGTCTGTAGGAAAAAAAGAGATACACACCCTGCTAAATTTAGAGCTACATTTTAATACCTATAAATCATCACATTATTTTAGGAAATAGACCATCCAAATGTATAAAAATGATATGTGGACAGAGGCACTCTTCTTCAAACTGATCAAGATTTTGTCCAAATTTCATAATCATATTCTGCGTACTCTCTGAACACAGAGAGTAAGAACAGAACAAATACTTAAGAAGAAATGATTAATTTAATTAGACTGAAAGATTTGCAGTGTAGAACTCACAATATTTTTTACCATGGCTGTTTGGTTTGCAGTAGATAGCCAAAGAGGTAGCAAGTGAGCCTCTGTTGTAAAAATGTAGTCTTCAATATCAAAAGTTAGGTCTTCTTTATCAGCAAACAGCAAGTATAGATATTTGAACATTTCAGCTAGGAAGAAAGAATCCATCCTACAAAAAGAAGAAAGAGAACATGTATTTGCATATATATTACTTCTTTTTGATGTTTTCATTTTCCTACACTTCTAACAAATCTTACTTTAATAAAGTAGCTAAAGAACAATTACTAATCACAGCTTTATCATCTAGATTGTGTTAGCCACAATTTCAAAATTGTACATACGGATATATTTAATTGAGCAATGCAATATTTAAACAAAGTATATAGTGCAAAAAATTGTCCAGCCTGCAAAAGTGTTTACAGAATTGCACATGCATTTTCTCTCTTGGTGTTATGGACCCTAGCTATGGAGTTATTTTTCCAGTTTCTATTATAAAGTCTTAATTATGTTTATTTTAAAATTTTCATTAGCTGTCTTGGAGGTTCCTCTATGCAAATATTTTCCAAAGATGATAATTGAATGTTATTTTACATAAGCTTAAATAATAAAATAGTAACATTAAAAAGAAAAAAATCCTACTAGCATCGAATCCTATTTTTCCCAATGTTCTTTGACAGGAAAATGAGCATCAACATTTTAAAATTGAATTTTACAGACTTTTGTCTCAAGATTTTTGAAAAATTCAGTTACCTGTCCTCATGGCTTCCGGTGCGAACATCCTTCATAGCAGCAAATCCACAAGGTACTCGTGCATATTTATTTAAGTTTTCAATGAGAGTTTTTCCTACTTCTAGATAATAGGGATCTCCGGTAGCCTATTTTCAGGGAAATAATTTGGATTAATATATTACATTGATTAAAACCCTAACTGTATTACTCTGATATACGATCTCTGATGCATTTTAAGGTTTTGATCTGAAGTCATAATGTCTAAAACATATTAGGAATTTTAGCCTGTTAATAACCATAGTTAGAGGCTGCTTCTGTATCTTTAAAGAAAATTCTCAAGTATTTTTTTTGTGGAAATATCACAATATCTCAATAGAATTGCATGCTAATTATCTTAATTCCAATACGCTTTAAAATATAGTTTTAGTCTTCCAACAAAAACTCAAAGTACACTCCAGAATTATTTTCTGCATTCAGTTAAATCAAATCAAATTTTACTTTAATAGCGGGTTGGTTACAAATGTCTCAACTTTCTCAGACTCAAATCATAATCTGCCACCTATGTAGGCTAAAATTAAGGATTCCAGAAATCCAGAACTTCCATCAAAACAATCACCCCAGTACTTACGTTATGCTGAAATAAAGATAACCACCCCTCCTGCTGTCCTAGCATCTGCTAAAATTAAGAAAGGTTTTGTTTTCCAGTGCAGCAATTACACTTAGCTAGCACACCTCCTATTCATCAAATAAGCTGTTTTTCCCCTGAACCATCTAGCTACTGCCATCTCTCAGCATAACCAATTTCACAGAAATATTTTTCATCGGTCAGACTTGAACAACAAAGCATATCTAGCTTTCCTAGATAACAGGAGGCAAAATGAGTTCTGCAAAGAGAAGATACTCCATATATTTCAGTCCATTTTTAATGTGTTTCCTGCTATTTTCTAGAACGTAACATATCTTGAATTTGAAGAACCTTACTTTATACAAGAAATATGTGCTTTCTGCAAATTCTGGCCGTAAAGGATGCTGAGCCCAATGAACCCGGAAGTCTGTTGTAAATGCCTGAACAAGACAAGTGGAAAGGTAAAAATACTGAATTATTCTTCTTTGAAGGAATAACTTCTAGCATATGGGATTCCTGCAAAAAATTAATTAAAAATTCAAAATGTCCCAAAATTGCTATATTGTCCTGCAAAAAAAAACAGAAATCTTCTGAAACTTAGCTTATCTTTTAAAACTCTAACCACTAAATATCTAAATATCAAACAGATGCCATTAAGTCATACAGATGCTACAATGATGACCTCTGTCTTAAGTCTGCTTCTACTGGACCAACTCTCAAATGAATGAAACAGAATGCACAGACATTTTTGGCACAACATATTAAAAGAGGCTCAAAAGACATTTTCAACATGTACAGCAAAATTCAGAATGGACAATTCACTTATGGACAGAGTAACAAGTTCACATTTTCATTTTCATTCAAAAATCTCTTCCAATTTAAATGTAATAAATACACAGCAATCCACAAACGGTAAGAATAACACTGATTTTAATCATTGAATAAGCTTACTTTTATCATTCATGATCATTCATTGCTTGAAGGGTAATCAGTGGTAAAAATCTTATAGAAATAGACAAAGCAACTGACATAACCAAATACCATATTAAATAATATATAGATATATATAGATATATATAGAGATATATATATATCCTGTTTTCCCCAAAATAAGACATCCCCTGATAATAAGCCCAGTCGGGCTTTTGAGTGCATGGCAATAAAATATAAGACAGGGTCTTATTTTCGGGGAAACACGGTGTGTGTGTGTGTGTGTGTGTGTGTGTGTGTGTGTGTGTGTGTGTGTGTGTGTGTGTACCGTGTTTCCCCGAAAATAAGACCCTGTCTTATATTTTTTTGAACCCTGAAATAAGCGCTTGGCCTTATTGCCATGCACTCAAAAG
>QLTV01001021.1:1733249-1764357 GCA_003457575.1 Thermophis baileyi
AGTCATTAGGCTAGGGGCTCACATACTTTTTCCTCCCTGCACTGTGAATGTTTACATGTTATGTTCAATTAAACCATGGCAACATCTAATGTTTGTGTAGTATTATTTTAAGCAGACTGTTTTTTTCTATTGTTGTGACTTAGATGACGTTCAGAGCACATTTTATGACCAATTCATGCAAAACTCCACGTAATCCCAAGGGGTTCCCATACTTTTTCTTGCAACTGTAGACATGGCCAATACTGTAGTTATAATAGTGTCCAGTGGTAAGGCACCAGGCACAAATAAAATTCCTAATGAACTACATAATTTATTGAGGGAATATCATCTGTATATTTATGTTGTTCTAAGTTGCTCTTTTAAATTTTTGTAGTAACACAAAATTTAATACAATATTGTATAATTACACAGGGGTATTTTATGTTCACATATTTTATAATGATTTTTATTTATTAAACAATTATACTGCCCAACTCTCAACATCTCTGAGTGGCTCACAACAATCGAAGAAATTACAATAAAATCCATTTAAAAATTAAAGATAAAAGATACAGCATTATGTCATAAAGAGTCTCACTCTCCCAAACACAGCATAGCCTTCAGGCCCTGGGACAGAACGCTGAGAGATATTTTAAGCAGTACCTCATAATATAAATAGAAAAGCAATTTCTGGTATGAGAGATTCAGTAACCAGTTCAGCAACAGAACATAGCTGAAATTAATACTATCAGTTTAAAAAAACCCCAAAAGTTAGCAGTTGCACAAAAATAATTCATCACTTATCATTAAGCAAACCTCAAATATTGATGCCCCTGTGAAACGACTCAGAGCAGCAAACTCTAAGATCAACGTTCCCGCACAAGCTGTACAAGTTTCAGTTTCTGTTCCTGTCCGGGCTTCTGGACTTCTTAGACCAAATTTTAAATTAATCTAGAAGAAAAAGAAATGCTAAAATCTGTTATTGTGATAATGCTATTTCTTAAAAACTTAGGAAAATAAAATACCGTATTTTTCGGAGTATAAGACGCACCGGAGTATAAGACACACCTTAGTTTTGGGGGAGGAAAACAAGGGGAAAAAAATCTGCCTCTGCCTCCCAGCAATTTGCTTCCCAGCAAACAGCAAACAGTACAGATGATATACACTGTTTGCTGTGTATTTCTGTGCATGTGTGCCTGATCCATAGAAATAGCAAAGAATTGGAGAAATGTACATTATGGCAGTATATTAATGCCAGAAAGTTTTCTTAAATGTAGTCACACTAACTCCTCCCAATTATTTAAATAGATCTACTCCAAACATGACTAAGTCAGGGTTTAACTCAGCTGCCTTATCTTAATACTAAAACAGGACACTGTTACATTTCAGATTATTACTTGTACAGATGCTGTTAAAATTGATGTGGCTTTCTGGAAGTATACATTATTCTCGGCTATTGAAAAGAAGATACAATAGCACTGGGCCTCTTCAGAGCAAGCATTTATTTTAAAAAGCTGCTTCATTTTGTTAAGTTGTCTAGAACAATAATAAAGCAGTCTTTAAAAAATAAGTCTAATAATTTGAACATTCTATAGACATTTATAATTATTGACTTACTTCCTTGCATCCAGTTTCAGCAGTCTGATTTGCACAAGAAAATAAAATGCTGCCTCTGCCTCCCAGCAAGTTGACTCCTTGCAGTTCTAGTTTCACTTTCATTTTAGCACGTGGGCCTGCCTGCAGCCTCTATCAGCTGATGGTCGGGAGGCCGATAATCAGTTGCTTGTGCTAATCAGGCTCTGCACTGTTTGCTGCAAGGAGGTAAATTGCTGGGAGGCAGAGGCCAAAGGGTGGGAGTGGCTGGGTGGGGCTACATTCGGTGTATAAGACGCACCCAAGTTTTCACCCTCTTTTTGGGAGTAAAAAGGTGCGTCTTATACTCCGAAAAATACGGTAGATTTGTTTTTTCAAACAAGACACAATAAGTAGACACTAAGTTTGTACTATATTGCAGAAAAGCTGGAATAATTAAGTAAGCTGCAGCAGTTAGAAGCAAAGAATGTATAGCACCATAAAAAACATAGTGCTCAACAACATTTGAGTGTGGCAAACCTATGGAAACTGACTTAGTATATGAGTTTAAAGGTCAATGCTAAAGTCACTGGTGCTTTATCTTTAAATGAAGCTGTCTCTGAGTATATCACCAGCTATAGAGAGAGCAGTCCTCATTTTCATAATGAAATCATATGGCTTTTTAAAGTCCATTGCATCTGAAAATGTAATAAATATAAATATAAATATCTTCATAAACCATGCTATTAGCTGAAGAGTTAAGATTCTAAGAGTTATAAAAATCAGATGTTTTCACCGATATCACTGATAACACTCTCTCTCTCTGACTCAACATGTAATTTTATCATACTGGAAGAACAAATAATACATGGCATACATTAGTCTTAGCTCACAGTTTACTTACTCTTGGATATGGGAGACCACTTGTGGTGTTAAAAGCTGGCAACAGTTTGTAGCCTAACTGTTTTGCCATGTGCAGAAGTTCTCCATTGTACCACTGCATGATTTCACCTTTCTCTTTCAGCATGATTGCTACTGAGTGCCCACCTAAAAGACCTCTAGATAAAATGAAAGGGAGAAGTCAGGAAGTTTATTAGCTTAGTGAATGCTGATACAGAAGAGAACCAAAGACTGGGGAAGCAGAGGAGAAGAGAATGTCATTCTCCAAACTGCTTCCAATCTCTAATGATATTTAGTAATTACAGTTATACTAGCCTTAAGCATAGCGTAAGTGCTGAAAAACTGAAAATAGTTTGTAGAATGTTTAAATGCTACCGGAACTTACTTCTAAAAAGTGTATATAAATGAAGATGTGTAAACCCTTTTTACAGTAATGCAGAAAATGCAGTGTACAAACAAGAATAGGTTTACAAACTATGAACTATGAATTCTATTATGCTTAAAAATTTAAGAAAGTGTATTTAATTTGAGATCACAGTATAAAACTCACCCAAGCACTCTTATGTTTGTTTCAAACACTGATACCACAATGTCGTTGTCTAAATTAACATCTCTAATTACTTTTTTAACAGCATCTTCAAACTCTTTGGTTTTATTTAACACCTGCAAAACAAGAGTAAACAGGCTGATTATCTCTTAAGAAACTAAGTTTTGTTAAGGAGAAATTTGAAGTTTCATTTTAAATAAAAAATAAAGAATATCAGACTCTGTCATTTTTGGTCAGCAACAAGCTAAAAATCCTATTACAAAGGCAAACCCTGAATGAAGGTTGTCAGGTTTGTTTAATTTATCCTGTCTCAAAAAAGGGTAAAAGAGGTATAGTTGAGCAATACATACTGAAGAAATCTGGAATCTCATTACATTCTCAATCCACTTAAGATATAAGTGCTGGTCTAGGAGCAGGTGTTAGTTCACTCTCAAAAGCTCATGGATGACTTTGGATTAATCACAATCTCTCAGCCCAACTTAGGTACTCCACTGGGTTGTTGCTGTGCAAAAAATGGGATGGGGAAGCACTGTGTATGCCACCTTATATCACTAATCCATCTTCTAAAGGTAGATTATAATTTAAGTAAATCAAATATTTGGTTAAGGACAATTATTAAGTTCTACACAATATTGTAAAATGAGAATTTAGATTTAATACATGGTAGTAGAAATCAAACCTACCACAAGAGTGTCCAAAGTATCTATTAGTGTCAGTGAAAACCTGGGTGAGAAAAGAGGAGAGATGAAAAATAGGATTTAATCAAATGCAATAATTTATTATTAAATGGTTCGTGTAAGAACTTGTAACAGGCTGCCTATTACTAAAAATGGTGGACAGTGTTCTCCTTCAAGTTGATGAACTGTTGAAGACACACAATGCTTTCATGAACCATTGAAGACTTCTGAAAACAGACTATATATTAAAAATATGCCGCTTCAGCAATTCATAAAACCAATGAACGACTTCAGCAGTTTGTCAGCTCAAGAAAGTTCAACACCATCTGCCACGGCAACCAACACCTGTTTGCAATGGTTGTAGCATTCCCAGTCACATGATCACCATTTGCTACCTTCCCAGGAAGGCTTCTGACAAGCAAAGTCAACAGGAGAAGTGAAATTCACTTATCAACCGCAGCAAAAAAGATCGCAAAATTGGACATGAATCATTTAACAACCGTATCACTTTGCAATGGAAGTTCCTGTCCCAATTGTGGCAATATTTTAAATTAATATTTATTTTACTTAGTTTAACTGTTTTATGTTATTAAAACACTGTAACCTGCTACAACATTCTCCAGATAATGCACAAACTAAAAATAATTTAAAGAAATTAATAACATTCATCTATGATGCGATTATTAGTCAGATATTATTTTTGTTTTTCTCCATTTTGGTAAATATTCCTGTTCTGTTTATGGCTATTTATTCAGAATTTAGATTCAGTTTTATTGGATTTGTAATAATGGATCCACAGAATTTAAATTAAAACTAAATACTGAATCTTCAAATAATTATTCCAAAATACTAACTTTCCCAAGGCATCATCCACATCTCCCCGACTTGGTTCTTGACCCCGAATTCTTCCACGGCAAGTTAAAGGCATGAGCTCATCAGCTGGATAAGCATGTTCCTATTGGGAAAAAAGGAAATGAAAAACAAAACAGAATAATAATCTAGTGAAGTTGAAATGCATGGTACAATAGCAGTTATATCAAGTTTCACTGTTTACTCTTACAAATGCAGGAAATAAAAAGGAACACTATTTCTATATTCATGGGAGTATGCTTTTACAAAATTAAACAATGCAGAAAGCTCCAAATGGTACACAAGTCTCTTACACTGGATTAAATCAATATTTTTCATGAACTGCAATACAGGTAGTCCTCGACTTACGACTACAATGGAGTGCAGAATTGTAGCTGTAAGTCATGTGATCATATGCGGAGTCAGCATGTGACTGGATTAAAAAAAAATTAATGACCATTTTTATAGCAATCATAAAGGGAGTCACCATGGTTTTTAAGCAAATCCAGCATATCCAATTAGCGGTTTATCCTGGAAAATGGCAAAAAAGTGGCAAACATGATTATGTGACCATGCAATGCTGCAGCTGGTCATAAATGTGAGCCAGTTGCCAAGTGCCCAAAATATGATAACATCACTGCAGAGAGGTGGGGAGGCAGCAGTCATAACTTTGAGGGCAGGTTGTAAGTAGGTTTATTAAGATCTGTCGTAACTTCAAACAGTTGTTAAATAACTGGTTGTAAGTCTACCTTTAATACTTTTCCCACAGAAACACATTAATGCATTCAGTTAGTATCATAGTAAAGAAGCAGATTGCAAGACAAAAGCCATAATTACTCCAATGTTTTCTGAACTGTAGAAAGTAAGCGGGGAATTTTTTTGTTTGTTTTATGATTCTGGGCCTTATTTACTCACTATACAGTCTGGAACAATATTTTGTGGTTCAGAAATTATTTCTCAGAATAAGGTGCATCACAAACATAACCAGCTCTCTACCCTCAAGTTGGCTTTTCACAGAAATCTTTATTAAGCCCTGAAAAATGTACCCATCAGCCCTTATTTGCTTCTCCTAAATTGGCTGAAACAGTAAGTCCAGCCTAATGTCCTCAAAAAACTTTCAACACTATAAATTTCTTTTTTCAACTTTCAAGAGTCAAAAAGTGAATGGTTACATATTGGTGGAGCACCAATTTTTGTATTTGCAAGATTGGCTTTGAAAAGTTTCTTATTCAGCACATCTCAAGTTGCTAAACTAAGAGTTCATTGCACCATTATTGCACATAAATAGGAATTCTTTGTCAGCAACTTGTTTTGAATTAATTCAAATTGTTTTAAAGAGATAATTAATGCAATTCAGGAATATAAATAAAATATTCACAATGGTTTTGCCATCTAGAACTAGTTACACCTGAAAGTCTCTCACACTGTTTTCTTTTAAAGGAAATTAGGAAGACATCCTTGCAATTTGAACATTGCCCCTTCTGACTCCATCCTTAGAAAAGCATAGAATCTAACTTTACTTAAATACAATTGAATAATCCCTTTGGAATAAGAAAGTATTTACATTCAAAATAATGTATTTAAGAAGATCACTACATTGACAAATAGTAGTCAGCAGGTTTTTCAAACCAAGGTCCTTAAAATGGTGTGTTACATTCTCACTAATGTCCCTAAAAGGGATGTGTAAAATGTATAAAATTTAAAGGATTTTGGAAATACTTCAATTTAAAAAACTGCTTGATACAGGCTGTGCCAACCATTTCAGGAATATCCAGTCTGAAACAGAAATTATGAGCTTGAGATAAGGTCTGTTTAAGCTCAGAACACTTCCAGAATGGATAAAATGGATTCTGTAAGGATTTAAACCTTTTAAATGCAGAAAAAAGTATCTAACTCAATATATTTCAGAATATATTGATACACACCACTAGTTCTTAATAGAAATATACACCATAATAGGATGGCAGAATTTCATTTCCAAAACCAAAATTCAAACTTTGCCTTCAGAAGAAGTGCTAGCAGATAACAGATGTTCATCTTTGTGTATATAATAATAGCCTTTATTGTCATTGTACATCATGTATACAACGAAATTGGTTATATGTATACAAACCATCTTGTAACAATTTTTGCTGTATGTACGTCCATATACAAATAAAATCAAATGACTTATTACTTTAACTATTCCAAAATACTGAAAAAGCATTCTACAAGATACCTTTTAATGTCACCATTTGCTTTGTTAAATGGTAAATTTAGCAATAACCTTTTTAAAAAACACATTTAATCTCATGTGGCACATGGGACGACCACATTCTCACATTTATAAAGATGATGATTCTGCTCTTTTACTAGCTCTAAAGATAATCCTTATATTTCTTTGACCTTTACTCACTTATTATTTTCAACGCTGATGGAAAGGGCATAAATGACAATAAGGATTCTATATTTCTTTGAAATGTCAGTAGCCTCAAGATAAGAAGTTGCACTAGATGTCACTTAAAAAGATTTTACAAAATATACAGGATTGCAGATTTGTCAACGAATTATCTGGTACAGAAGTGTCACACTAGGCTTTTATGGGTATACTGTAGGGAAGAGGGTTTAGGGCAAGTCATCAGCTGGATTGTATTTTTAAATCCATCTAAACATCCTTCTCTCCTTATCACTAAATGAGCACATCAAAACTGAAGGAGTAGAATTTGTAACTATGAGCACTATGTAATTCTTTACAAAAGTCAGTGAAAAAATGGAACTTTTCACTGAAGAAATGTACGATATATAAAGCAAGACTTAATGAACATTCCCTTTTTAAAAGTAGAAAAGCACATTTTCAAGTAACTTCAAATAGTAATAAAATCTATTTCTAGAATAGAATTTTGCTACATTATTGTCAAAAAAAAAATCAACCAAAAAGCCTTACAAGATTGGAAAATGAGGACAGAACTGATCCATAGAATCAAGATTAGCATCATCAAAAAAGAAAAGTTTAAATCCTTGATCTTGTTTGCCAAATTCAATACGCTCACAAATTCTATTTGCTTAAGGCTTTATGACCCATTCTAAATAAACATCCTTTTGACATGTAAGCTTCCAGGATGTGCCAAGTTATATACTTCCTTAAGTATAATACAAATAATTCATGCTACAAGTATAGAAATCCTTTGCCACCTCACAAATAATAAAAAGGCCTTTTCACAACACAGTGTAAAAGAATGACAGCATGCCCTAGGTTTTCCCCAGCACAAAAAATATATACAATTTTATGTATATTTTATTTGCAGTTACATGTACCATACTTATAAATACAGTAGGGCACATATGTGCCAGTTCTGTCCTATGAAATACTTAAAACAGATTGAAAACCAAGAAAACAGTGAGTCCCAGTTAAATATTTTAGCAGTCAAAATTAGTATCATATTCATAGTTTCAGTGTTATTCTCTGCAAGAAATTCATGTTACCCATATTCACTAAAACTCTTGATAAAAATGTTTACCATGAAATTATGCAACAATCATTCATCTTAGCTACCGTAATTATGATCGGCCGAAGGGTTTGCCAAGCAACTTGTAGATCTTTGATTAGTGGGATTTTAATGAAACACTTGATTTCCATCTTGGATTTTAGACACGAAAGCTACACCTAAATTGTACTATAGCTTAAGCATTTTTATTAGATTGGTAAGTATCTTTATCTGAATTGTTTCAAGGAAACAATTATAAAATTTCTAGCATGACAAAGAATCTACCTTTTTTTAATGTAGGCTTTATTTCATATTATAATTTTAAAAAGAGTTAAAAAATTGTGCAAGTAACTCTGAACAGCTCTAGTTGATCTAAGTAGAATTGTTTCACTGGACTGGAGTCCCTGGTCCTGGAGTGTTTTTGTCAGGCTCATAATCTGTAACTCCTTCCCATATTATAGATTATGCTTTTCAATTCAACAAATTCAAGGACTGAGAAAAAGGACTCATACCTAGGACAAAAAAGCCAGTCTTAAACAGATTAAATCTCAACACGTAAACAGCCTAACAATTAAACAAGTAAGAACTGCAGTGTAATTCACTGTAAATAATACATCAGGCCAAACTATACATTAACACAATCCACTTTGAACCAGTTTTTCAGTTGCTGATAGTATGATTCAGCATATTACACCAAACAATAATTATGACCCTTAATTGTATTTTAGTACAAGAATGAGCATCCAATAGCCTGCCAATCATCTGTGGACCCCAAATTCCTTTTTGAGACTTGCCATTGAATTTTGTTAATTAAACTATCAGGGAATGGAAGTATGATCTCTCCCCATTGTTTGCAGGGAAAAAAATATTAGGATGTATGAGGTTTCTCTTAGGCTTAATACACTAAGGAAAGAAACAAAAACCAGTTTCCAAAAACATAGTATCAGTATGAAAGTAGAGCACTGCTTGTCTACTACTATCTGCAGGTGATGGTCTGGCCAACCTTGCATTAAATCATGATTAATTAAAAATACACTAGCAAGAGTTCATCATGTATAGTTTATGTAAAAACAGCTTTAAAACAGACTATTTAACATTAAAATAATGTAAACATTGCACTTACCATGTAATTACTATAGGCATGATCAAACATTTCCTGTACTTGATTTCTGAAAAAGAGATAAAACCAGAATAATTCAATTGTGCTCAAGTGAAAGATTTACTAGCAACATTTTTCTTAATCTGCAGAGACTTTCCAAACATTTTGATGAACTGTTGGGAATTTTACAAAAGGATGCAACTAACAGTACAACTGAGCACTTATATAAAACCAAAATCTACACACTATTTCCCTTTTATAAACATTTACTTTAACAATCCTAAGCTATGTAGGCATTTGTTATTATAAGAGAGCAATGATTCTTTATGAAATTATTTTTAAAAACACATGGCTTTTTTTAACTTAATAGGAATTCAAAATGATTATATGAATGTAGATGTTCCAAAAAGAGATCCACGTACAGTATCTATTGGGATTTCCAAGCAGATAAGATTCAATGCTAATGTGATTTTTTTTAATGCTCGGTTAGGTGACAGTACTTAGCTCACTTTAGCTGCTCTCAAAAAAGAAAAAAAAAGTCAAATATGGTTAGCATTTAGAAGGAAGATTACAGTAAAAGGAGATTTCAGGATAGTATGCTAGATTGAGAATTCAGAAGTATCCTGGAAGGGGGCAATCAATTCTGTACAGTTGCCAAGAAAATTACATGACCATTTTCATGAAATCATGAGTTCAGATTCAAATGTGCATTGCTAACTTTGCTTAAGTTTAAAAAATGTGCCAACTGAATACTGTTGTCACTGAGTTTGTCATAAGACTCACTGAACCTATATGGGTATATAGGGTATAACAATACATCAATCAATTTATATTCTATGATTATTCAAGAAAACATCAGACTGTAATCTTATATACTTATATACTTACATACTTATATATTTACTTTATTGAGGTATCTCAATAAAAAATGAAACATCTGCTTTTAAGTAAGTATGTACAAAATTGTATATGGTTAAATAGTCCCTCGAAGAGGAAGTAGCATTAAATAAAATAAGTTTATTTAAATCTTATGATGAAAGCAGATACATTTTCATATCATTTAAAACCTTATAATGAACACAGATGCATTTTCATACCAAAGATAGACTTTATTAGAATACTGCAGTTAATAAAGCAATCAAGCCATGAACTATGAAATTCTTAATTTAGAGCCCCAGAATTAATCCAAGTTCTATTTTTCATAGAGGCCAGAGGACTCCAGAAAGTCTAATGTTCTCCTAATGCTCTCAAAAATGAAATTGTTTTCTGCCATAGGCTAAATTAATATTACGACAGTTTAAAAAAAGTGAAATGTGCAAATATTATAAATGTAACGTGTAGATGCATTCTTATTAGTACCACGGACACTGAAGATATTTGTTATAGTCAGGTTCCTCAGATGTACATTTCTGTCGAACGTGTACGCTTTTTGGTTTTATTCTATGAAACACCAGCGTCAGATTTGCCTTATAAGTAAGCTCACTATTGGCCATCATTTTAAAGTAACTGGTCTTTCAAAACAAAACACTGTTTGCACAGCTAACAAGATTATCCCTTAACAGCGAACCTTTATAAGTAATTATATTATCCACATAGCATTACAGTTTACAGGGCCTTCAACTGTCCTCAAAGGAGGTCAACAGCGAAGAAATAAATGTATTTCTCTGAGAAGTCCCAAAATTACTTTCAACTGTGGGATTCACTCCTCTTTGCCAATATCTGCTACATCACATATTATGTACAAAATTCTATATTAACTACACTTGTGCATTCTTACTGAAATATTAGAACTGCGATCATACTGCCATATCCGATAAACACACATGGAAAAAACATGTGTCACTGAAAAGTTGATCAGCCAAACTCGCAATACCAAAATGAACACACAAAAAAGTGTTCCAACTCACCTATAAAAAGCAACAACACAAAGATAAGAAGAAAAGTTCAGCGAACTTACATAACTGAGCTTTTACATTGTACAAACATCATTTTCTAGAATGACATCCATGCGTTTACAATCCTGATAGCATGTTTTAAATTTGGGGAACTGCATCTTTCAGCTTAAAAAAAAAAGCCCCCTCCCATCTTTCTGTTCTCTCTCAATGACAGCATTTGTTTTGAACTGTTATTACTCACTTTTGACTAACCGAAGTTCTTACATGCCTGCCTTGCTATGACACTCATCATTTCTAGACAGGGAAGTTTGGCAAAAAAATAGGTGGGTGGAGAAAAAATATCCGAGGGCATAGAGGTAAAAAAAAAAAAATCTAATGAAATACAACTTAGATTTTGAAAACCTACCCAGTAATATATTTATTGTCCAGCTTTACATTTAAAAACTGAAGTAAACAATTAGCTGAGGTATCCTTCTCGGTCTGCCTCGGGTACAAGCTTGAAATCAGCCTGTCAGTCAGGTTAAAGAAGACTTCAATGTAACTTGCTCGGTCTCCTCAAGGCAGCCAAATGCAACCTACAAAAGGAGCGGGGCTTCAATCAGAATAGTGCCGGAAGGGAACCTTAGAGGACTTCTAGTCCAACCATCACTCCTTCCTCGGGCTACGACACAATATGCTCCACCTCGGCTTCACAAAACCACGGTTCGCAACCGGGCCAACGGCATCCTCGCCAAGGTAGGCTCGGCTGCGGCACAGAAAAAAAGAAGCGGGCGACGGGGAAAAGCGCTCTTACCCAAGATGACGCTTCTCCTCCCGGCTCATCGCCTGCACAGCCGGCGCTGCTGCCAACACCGAAGAAGCGGAGAGGAGGCCCAAAGCCAGCAGTTTCCAGCCGGACCAACGGCCTGCCAGGCGGTTGCCGCTCCTTCCCTCGCCCCCAGCTGCTGCTCCGCTCATAGCGGCAGCTGCCCCGCTAGGCCCGGTTCTGTCCCATCCCTTCAAACAGCGCGGCCGCCACCACAAGACGAGGGACCAGCCCTTCGCTCGCCTCCTCTCGCTCTCTCTCTCTCTCTCTCTCTCACCCTCCCTTTCTCTGGCGTAGCCAAGGAAACCGGAATCTTGCCGCTAGGTTGCTTCCGGGTTCCCTTCCGGTCGCGCGACACACCGCTGCCCGCGGCCCAATGAGACCCAAGGTTTGTATCACCTGACCGTGCGTTACTCCTTCCCCCTCCCTCCCGGATGCAGTGATACGTGGAACAAACGGGCGGGCTCCTCCTAACCTGAACGTGGCTGTCGCACTCTCAAAAAGATAAGAATTTGCTCTAGCGACCGCTCTCTCTCTCTCTCTTCTCTCTCTCTCTCCGTCGAAATACGTAATTTCCGGCTTCATCTCGGGCTGATCCACGTTTGAAAAATTATGCCCAGGGCTGAATTTAGAACGCCCCCCCCAATACATTGAACTTAATAGGGAATCTTCCTGCCCCGAGACGTCGGGCATTTTTGTTATATCAGCCGTGTTCGTAATGTCCTGATCAGGCAGGGAAAGAAGGGAGACTTAAGGAGGTCGGAATCGCGGCGATTTCACGTTGATGCTCGGAACAACGACGGCTCGATGGACGCTATTCGGCCTCGGAATAGCGAATGCGCTCGAGGAGAACCTGCGCGCCTCGGAGTTGGGCTTTTAGAAGCTTCCCCGAACGGACGTTCTGTCGCTCACCTACGTCACAATACCAGGGTTGTGATCTTGAGAACGGCCCGTTTCAGGATCGTACGGTAGCACTGAAGTTGTCGCCCAGGCGTAGTGACACACCTCCAATTTTTTTTTTTTAAGTTAAAAAAAATCTGCGTCAAACCGAATTGTTCGCTTTCTGCATTTTCTTTGTTTGGGCCATCATTTTCCCCTGGTCCTCTATATCTATCTGCAGCTGAACCTGACGCTTTGGATAGAGACATCTCTTAAACTAATGCCGAGATGGTAGTATGGAACGTACCCTAAGCATCTTCGTTATATTTGCTGCAACCAACAGGCATGACCTCCACCAGAAATCAGTGGGAAAATGGTTGTTTCCTGTTCTCATGCAAATCTTTAATATTGCTTTTAATTTTTGAAAAAAGAGAGCTTCTGTTTTTGCCGCAGTCCCTCAATTTGCATATTTGTTTTTTGTTATCCCATCTTTATTATTTATTTATTTTTACAAAAAACTCAAGGCAACGAACATATCCAACACAACTTAGCTAAAGCATGGCTAAGGCATGAATTCATGGTCTCTCTTTCTAGTGCCTTAACCACCAGACTAAACTGGCTCATATTGGAAGCTGCAGGATTACAATTAGAGTGGATAGAAGAGAGAGTTGATAGGAATTGACATATTTCTATCAACCCCATCATTTTAAATGACTGAATTCCTGGGATTGGAGAGCAAAATACTTTAATACTCAGTCACAACATTGCTATTGTTCTATTCTTTCCTTTGGCAGTTTATTATCACCATTCAGAAAATTTATCTGTGTGCCTGCCTGCTTGTCTGCCTGCCTACCTATCTATCCTCTCTCCCTCCCTCCTTCCCTCCCTCTACCTGTCATCAGTTCTTGCTATGTAAACAGCCCATTTCCATTTCAATTCTTTCTCTTGATTATATCGTTTACTTTCGTTTGTTTTCTTATCCATGTGTAGGTCTTTCTATCTTGTCTTGTAATGCCAAGCATGTATCTTTCCATGTATCTATGACCAAGGCAGTCATAGAATGGATCCTACTTGATAAAAAGTGTCCACTAAAGAGACCTAAAACAAGATGGATCGCAAGTGTTGTGGGCCCAATTGGCAAAAAAAGCTCAGGATCTTATTGGTTGGAAAAATGCGGAAGAGGCCTTCACCTTGCAGTGGATAGACAATGGCTAAAATGATGATGATACCACATATATCTAGTAAAAAACAATCATGTTCTAAAATTTTAAATATATACCCATAGAGATTACAGGTCATAGAAACAAACTGTTGTATTAGCTACTGCTCTTATAACCAGGGTTTAATCACATTAAATAATTGTAATTCAAGTTCTGCCAGTCTTCTGCAAGCAGAAGGAAATATGTTTTGTGTTTCTGAGATTGCCAGGATTCTAGTATAAACAGGGCAACTTTTAGACAAAAGCATGATGTAAGAGTCTTCAGTTTGAAGAGTGCCAACATCACAGTAGCAATTTCTGTTGTAAAACAGGACCATGGGATCTTGGGAATCAACAAGACTTAGGCACAGTCTCTCGAAAACCTCCAGAAATTTTCTTATCATTTTCATTGATAAGAAAAAAAACCCAAATATTATGGAATACTAATATTAAGTAATTTTTAATTAAATGGAAATGAAATCTAATTTAGATTTTTATCTCTGCTATCTATGTGTCCTGTTTCTTGTGGTGTTTTGGACAAAACAGACCTGTTCTGGAACCAAGCAGTTTCTAATTTTTAGGTTTAACCCTGGAAAACCAGCAAACCACTTGCATAATGCATCTAATCGAGGTCTCAGTCCTTCATGCATGCCAGTTAAAGGCAAAGTTACCATCTTTGCCATGCCAGCTATCTGGAAATGCAACAAAGGCAATCAAAGGAAAATTGACTTTGACTGGGGGCTTTAACGCCATGGTGGCGCAGGAGTTAGAATGCAATATTGCAGGCTAATTCTGCTGACTGCCAGCAGTTCGATCCTGACTAGCTCAAGATTGATTCAACTTTCCATCCTTCCGAGGTCAGTAAAATGAGGATCCAGATTGTTGGGGGCAATTTACTGCTTAGAGAGGGCTGTGAAGCACTATGAAGTGATATATAATTCTAAGTGCTATTGCTATTTTGAGGAGGGGGTAGGAAAGGGAATGGGAAAAAAACCAAGAAAGTAATAGTCATTTTTTCAGATTTATCTCAAAGATCATCTGGACTTGATTCTCCTTAGGCTTATCCAGGCTTTGGAGAGACAAAGGAACTATTGGTAAAAGAAGCAGCTGCATTCAGAAATTTCTTTTTTAGACTTTAAAAAGAAAATATATTGATCAAGTTCAACATCACTTGAAAAGTTAGAGAAATTGTTTTCATTTGCATACATATGTTATTGGAGCCCAGATACAGTATAAGGAACTAAACCCAGGTACTCTGAGCAAAATTGGAAAGGTGGTAATCCTGCTTAAAAGCCAGGTGCTGCCTCTAACACACCAATGTAGTGTTTAATGTGAGGAATAAAGCTTATATTTAACCTAATTATCAGTTTATTACAGCAGTCTACAACATGCTGTAGAAAGTGTGAAAACTGGCCAATTCATATATTGCTTCATCTGTGTTCCCACATACTTCATAAGAGTTGGTTAGATGTGTGAACTGCAAATCCTGTTTATTTCTTTAAGTAAAGCACACTACTTGATAAAGTACAGAAGAGCCAATTGAAGTATTAGATTGTCAAAAGATTTACAAAGTAACACAGTCCCCCTCTCTACACATTTCTTGGCATGGCACAATGAAGCAAATCATTTTTTCTTTTGCTTTGTTTCCATGTTGTTTACCTCAGCAATTCAGAAAGGAGGCAACCTTTAGCCACCCTTAGCAATGCTGGTATAAAGTTCATTCCCTTTCCCCCCCACACAACATGCTAATGTAGGAAGCCCCCCCTGAGAATGAAATATTTTGGGTAACATTAAAAGAGGCAGAATATTATATTTCCCCAAAGGAGAAATGGAGAAAATTTTTAACAAAGGCAGAAAGCAGCCCCAACAGCCTCCAGCAGATACCTACAGTCTTTAGAGATGGATATTTTGTGCCCATTAAGAAAGACTGGGCCAATCTATTCACAAACAAAACAACTTCAGCTCCAGTTGATGGGATTAAGAAGGACAGGACATGACTTTTGGGACATAATCGGATTAACCTACCACCATTGGAATAGCAAAAGCTCACTACATTGCACCCTAACCCTGGAGCATTTCAAACACAAAACCCCAAAGAATGTATAAAAGCCTACCTATCCCAATCCCATTTTGTCAGCTGTCCCAGAACTACATGCTGTTGTTGGTTCTGCTAATCAATAGAGTTGTCCTTTCCAATCAGCCTCCATTTTATTTCCAGTGCCTTTCTCCCAGATTGGAACCGGACTGGATTTGTCTTCCTACACTAACATCATCCAGGACAGAGTCAAGATACAAGTTCTCTTATGCTTCATTAGCCATTATCTTGAAGCTAAATCAGATAACCACACCAGGAAGGTGTGTGTGTTGTTTTAATGTTAGGAAGCATGGGTGTACCCCCTCCTCTCACGTTACTAGCCAGCATCCATTCTAGTCATCATTTTTAAACAACCTAAAGAGATTGCTGAATAAATAGGAATCCCTCAACTTTTCTCCAGTTTAAAAGCTAAAAGACTAAATTTGTACGCGGGATACATTTCCTAAATTGTTATTTTCCCTTTTTGTCTTCCAAATATTTCCACCATTTACTTTCATAGCTTCAGTCCTGCACTATATTCATTATCTCAAAATTGGGTGTTTGTATTTATAATCTATATTTGTCCTTATTATGCAATGGGTTGCCACTGTAATCGGCAAATATGATATTCATTGGGATTTTGCAAATACCTAGCAACCCCTCCCCCTGAATAAGTCCCAAACCTCTTTTGAAGAAATGCACAATGTGAGAGATTAATATTTTATTTGTAAACATGCAGTTGAGAAAAGTTAACCACATTACATTGTGTTTTGTAGGTTCTTTTAGTCAAGTTGATTATTCAAATGAAATATGTACACATAAAGAATGTTAAATGATATCTGGGATATTCTATGCATAGGAAGGAAATCATCTACATATGAAATTAGAGTATATCAGATTTTAAAAAGTCTCAAGAGAAGAAACTTTCTAAAAAGATTATTTCCTATTAAATACTCAAATCTTCAAAATGAGAAAAAAGGAATTTGCTTATTTTAAGACTATAATCCTAAATATATTCTCTTAAGGCTCAACTGCAAGCAATTGGAGCTATTACAAAGTAAAAATAATTCAGATTTAATTGTAAGTAAATATTTAGATTCCTTGTTTGAGGAAACAAGTATGTATTATCAATCATAAGCACAATAGTCAATTTTTGAATGAAAATGGTAGACTTGCATTAATTTTATCTCCCTTTTATGAAATCTACTAGAGCTTTGAAAATAACGCAGAAAAGATATTTTGGTAGATAGGGAAGCATAACCATAGCATTGCTCTAGAACAGCTAAATTATTTTTCAGTCTCCTGTGGAAACCTGAAAAAAAGTTTGCTGCTTGAAAGAGATGTTATGCCTGTGCATGCTCCATTGCACCTGTACCAAGTCATTTTTTAAAAAATATAAAGATCCAACACATCTTTCTTAAGATCTCATGTTATATTCAATAAACAAAGACCTGCTTCCACATCAAATACTATAGAATGGAGGTTAGGAAACATTATGAAAGCATATTGTGAGAATAGGAGCACAACATAGATTATTATTTTTAGTATCAATGCCAAGTTTCTTAGAACATCATAAAGACGCTCTATTTCTGAAATGATATTCACCACTGCTTAAAGAGTCATGTAAGTTGACTCATTAAAGCAGCTGCATCTTTTTTTAGGCTCACCTATGAGCTTGAAAAAAGGAATGGTGGCAGTAATTAATAATAGTGGAAGAGCATTTTCTGAAATCTCAGGATGCTAAATACTGGTTTATCATGTACAGGCTATGGCTATGCAAACTTTGAAAACAATTCGGAAGGAATGTTCATAGTACCGCTACTATTAATTACTGCCACCATTCCTTTTTTCAACCTCATAGGTGAGCCTTTAAAAAAAAAGATGCAGCTGCTTTAATGAGTCAACTTATATGACTCTTAAAGCAGTGGTGTCTTTTTCAGACTTTCAGAAATCTGAAAAAAGATATGAAAGTTTTAAGCAGAAACAGAGGAACTGTATTTCTACTCACACAAGCTCTGCAGTATTTCTTCCAAAGTGTGTTTTGGCATGTATGGTTAATATCGATATAGAATCTATACCTAAATAGAATCTTCACATGTTGTTAGGCTGTGCTCTCCAAACATTTTGGACAATAACTCCTATAACCCCTGATTACTCATAGTAATTGTTGTCCAAAGTGCTGGCATTTACTTGAGTCTATATCCTAACTCTAATGCTTTGATTAAATGTTTACTTCCAACATAGGAATATATTCAGTCTAAGCATTCTTTTTAAAAACAAACAATCGAAAAAGACTTGAATATCTAGATGTGAGGATATGTTTCCTATTCAAGCATAAATACTAAAAGACTGGAATAAATGTCATTCTATATATTGTATTGCAAAGAGACAGGAGATAACTGGTTTTGTGTATAGATAACTATTCAGCTAGAATATTTTTCTGCATTAGTACCTTTTAATTTTTTTTAACTTATACTGTGAGAATTAAAACGGCAATACCTGAAAATGGCAAGTGCAACCAGCCAATGAAAATCTTGCCTTGTTTTCATATGTTTTTATCCGTGGGCTGTCAGACTCCTGAATGCAACATAACATCATAAGTATGTAGTATGAGAGACTTGCAGGGCCGGCGCAACATCTTCATATTGGTGCAGTATATTATAATGTAATGTTACGCACATATATGTATAGAGGATTGTGTGTTGTTAGTATGATTTATTGGGTTAGGGATTTTCTTTCTTTCATTGTGAGTTATTGATATGTATTTATGTTGAGGGTTCACAAAGGGAGGCTCAGCAAATCTCATTGTACACATGTTGTGCATTGACAATAAAGGTTGAATTGAATATGTGTTGCATGCACTGCACACAGGTAGAAGAGGGCAGGGTTTTGATTGCCTAGTTGTACCTCTTCCCATTTTGAAGCAGTGGCTGTTACTATGAATGTTCCTGATGCTTGACAGACATTATTTCTGAAGCAACACTAATAGCAGGAATTAAATATTTAAAATCTCAAATTAAGTCACATTGTAATGTAACTATGACAGAGATTAGCAACTAGAGACTTTAGGGCCAAATCTGCCCTCTTTGCCTTTTCCCAGTTGTCAAATAATGAGAAATCAGTTGAGAAATCAGTTGAGAAATCAGGTAAGTGCTGCCTGTGACAAGTGTAGAACTAATTGGTGACTAATTGTGTCTATTATTTTGCTAATCTGCCATCATTCAACTTTCCCCCTCAGCATGCACAGTGAAGCTCTATTGTTGTACAGATCAAATCCTAAGTGCGTTTTTTTCTGTTGCATGACTAACAGCAAGGGGACATATTTTACTGTTCTGGATCTATAGGAAATGGAGAAATGTAGCCATAAATACTCTTTTCAGTTTATAACACCTCTGGGATATAGGATGCTAAATGCATAACTGACATAGCATGCTATCAATTATTCCAACATGTTAAAAAAAGAGATATGTAGTTATGCAAATTTATTTAATGACTTTTTTATTTCATGCACTGAACTGAAATAGTAGAATGATGGCTTATCATCAAAATAATCGGACGGCCTATGCAATTAAGAGGTATTTGTGCAGTTTAGAGTTCAAAGAATTATAATCTAAAAGTATTTTAGTTCTCAGGATTTGTGAACAGCAGTTAGAAAACAGGATGATGAAATATGAGCAATGAGTTAGTAAATTTAAATAGTAATTTTGTGGGAACATTTTCAAGCAGCCAAAAGCATAGTCGTCGTTCTCTGTTCTAGCTGGAGAGTTCTCTTCCTGCCCAAAATGAGTGCCAAATTTCTTATTTTGTGGTTAATACTATCTGCAGCTGCTCTGGGATCTGCTAATGCAACTAATTACAAAGTTTTAAAATTGTTTTACAATATGTGATTAGTTATTCAGATTGACATTTGCGGCACTTGCTTTTAATAAATGAATTAACTTATCTGCCTTTGCTATCAATTTTAAAACACTTTACTTTGTGGCCATCTGCTAGCAGTTCAACCAGTCTTACTGCAGTGGATTTCCCTTTCTCCTATTTGAGGACAGGAGTCAGAAAAAAATCATTCTAGTCAGGCAAACAAATGTTAGCCTTAGCCCTTAGAATGCTCTTCAAGTTGAGTCAGAGGAATGGAGTTATAAATGCCCTGTCCTACTCTGGAAGAGTCACTGAATATCTGAAGCCCTCTTGTTTGTAGAGATAAAAAGAGAAAATAGGCAGGCATTATTCAACTACACTGCACATGAACAATTAAAGACATTCTGGTTTCCAGTCTTCTAGCCAAATTAGTTCAAGGGCCTATTACTACTACTTGTCTCCTTAATTAGCACAATCAGAATAAATGGTCTCAAATAAATAACATAGAAATTGTCTTACAGATGCAAAACGTGTGCAGGAATAGAATTCAATATTAGGAAAATGGACTGCCACGATACTGAAGTCTGAATTATTCATTATTGGCTGGCTTGCTTCTGTTTCATTTTTGTGCGTGGCACAAGTTACAGTAAAAACTTGTCATTCCCTTTGAAAAAAAAGCAGGTATAAAGTGCTCCGCAGAAGGTGTAGAAAAATAAGATAGAAAAATCTGTTCCAATTATTCTGGTAAATTTTAAATATAGCAACAATAACAATGGTAAAAGAAGAGGAATTAGTTCTCTCCATTCTCAAAATATCTGCCAAAGCTTATAAGTACAAAAACAACAATATACCTATGAAAATTCAAAACACTATGTACAATTGTGTTCCATAAGATTCCAGTAAGGAAATTTTACTATTACTTCTGTTAAAGATTTGCCTTCCTTTTTTCTTTATTATATATCACGCAATATTTTTTTCTCTCTTGCAATACCTGATTTTAGCCCTTCCTTCTAAATTCTACTGAGAGTCACTGACATCTCATCCACAAATAGATTGTTCATTGTCAACAGGGCAATCAATATTCCCAATGAACTGTGTTTTCAAAAAATAGGAAAGGCTAAACATTCCATCAAGTTATAACTGGTAGTTTGCAAAATTCTTCACCACTTGAGTGATGATTCTTTCATGATTCACTTCTGAATGAGTAAGTGACAAGAAGCAGCAACTGGCAGAAGAGTATTATTCAAACAATGCAAATTTTCAGAAAGCCACAGGTTCAAATTAAAAGATGGCTCTCAAGTACGGTAGGTTGTGAATTTTGAATAAATCTCTCCATTCTAGTTTTAAGGAAAGTAATCATAACTTGGGCTCAGACTTTAAATTTACAAAATTCTATTTTGTAAGTGGTGAATCAGAACAGTCGCCCTCAGTATTTTTTTTCAACTTTCATCACTTTTAATTATATCTGCAGCATCCATTTCCAGCAAGAACTCACCTGCTTGTTCAGAATCACCCCCTTGATCAAAAGTGACATTTTCTGAGTCCATGCTTACCACATTGTTAGCCTCAGTTTCTTTTACTTCTAAGGAAACTAGCAGAGGGGGTGACTCGATGCTTAAAGATTCTGTATGCAACATGCTTTCTTGAGTTTCAACAGAACAGCTCAAGAAGGATGATATCTCTGTTTCCCTCAGGACAGATTGCAGAAGGGACAATTCTGCTTCCTGAGAATCTGCTGTAATACATTGTCCCATTTGGGAATGATCTTCCTTTGGAAAAGAATGGAGAGAGGAAAATCCTTCTCTTATTTGGTCAGGTTGTTCACCTTCAGCATGTTCTGTTTGTGACTTCTGTTCTTCAGACACATGAGGTGAAGGGCCTATTTTACTCTGGTCAGATTGTCCGCTTTCAGTAGATGGCTCTGTTTGAGACTGGTCATAGGTACCATCATTCTTTTCATGGGGATGCGCAATGTTTGGCTCTGTGTTCAACTCTTCCCTTGAGATATCACTGGGACTTTGTTCTTCAGACTTCTCAGAAGCATCCTGATGAATTATGGTGCTTGTTTCCCCAGAGCTACTTACAATATTTGTATCGTCTGCTTTTACAGTGGGAGAAAGGGGCTTCGGCAAATCACCTGTTTGATAGTCCTCTTTACTCTTTTCTTCTGCTTCTTCCTTTGGGTTTGACATTCCACACTCCTGTAAATCTTGTTCTTTGTTCGTAGACTGTTCATATTCTTTCAGTTCAACAGTCAAGGTCAACAAATTTCTAATTTCATTCACATCGTCATGAACTGGATGCTCTTCTTCTTCTGCTGTTCCTTTATTTTGTTTTATTGTGATTTCACTGACATTTGTGATTGGAAGGGCTCCCTCTACAACAGTAAGTATTTTTGGACAAGATTCACTGCCACCAAAATCTGAAATTATTATCCCCTCTTCTTTTGTCTTCCTAGCCTCATCACATTCCTCTTCTTGATGCAGTTTTTCTGTTAAGAAAACTTCATTACTTCCAAGGCCAGCATCTGATTCATCCATCAAATTGGGGGCTGGCCCTCTAGCTGGGCTAGCCTGTGCTGATTCTACAGGAGTTTTTAGATCACTCAAACTGGACACGCTTTCAGAAGGCAGGTTTATTTCCTCATACAGATTATGTTTCTTCAGATGGACTGCTTCTTTTATCACTAAGCAGGAGATGGACACAAACAAACAGAGAAAATATATTCAGCCATAGAATAAGAGCACAGAAACATGCTGAGAACAAGGTAATATTATCTTGGAAGAACTTAATGGAGGGAAGTGTCTCTTCTCAAATCATCCATAAAGTCATTAAGCACCTTCCTCAATCCTGTACCCCCAGATATATTAGTCTTCAACTCTGACAATGCCCAGTGAAGGTATAGATAATATATTTTTATTTTTCAATCCTGTTTTAAACCTATTGGTTTTTTTGGAAGAATCCAAAGACTGCTGAATGAAAAAGATCAAGGTAAAACTTAAAACTCCTTGAATTAATCAGTTCATATTTATACTTGCCAAGACAGATTAATATGAATCTCACAAGAAGCAAAGTTACCTTTTAAGGATTCATCAAGCAATGTCTGAAACAGAATCTCTTCATAGACATTTTCAACTTGTATCAAACTGTTATATTCAGCAAAGATGTACTGTTCATACTCCTGAAGCATCTACAGAACAAGATATAATTTAAAGTAATAATGGCTAATTAGAAAATAACACATTTACAGAAAAAATAATAAACTCTAATACAAGTGAGGTTTATTAGAATATCTGAAAGTGAAGGTGTCTTAATCTATCTCTGCAACGAGATGAATTTCACTGGGAACTGCCACAAGTAAGCACAGTGGGGTCCTCAGACATTGGAAAGACAATGTGGTTTGCAAAAATATAAGTACAGAATATTGACACTTTCTTCATTTACTAGGAAAACAGATAGATTTCTTAATTCTTTTACTAATCACTCTTTGATGTACCAGGAATGTGGCTATCAATTTTCTAAATGGGTAAAAATGTATCTAAATTGATTAAAAAATCATGCAGCCTTTTGCAAACTGCCCTCCTCTTTCTCAAGCTCTGAGAACCCATTGCAAGAAGATGCCACAAATACTATGTACATGTTTATGTCTTTCCATATGTTTTTAAAATATCTCACTCTTACATATATCTGTTTCTTAACAGAGTGTCCACAAGAACTGCATGAATTAGTTTTTCAAGTAAACATAACACATGCTTTATACACAGGATTATATAAGTTCTGTGGTATAATATGCAAGGGGTTCTTTGCAACATCTTATCATTTTGCCCAAAGTAACTTTTAATTATCTTTTAATATTTCAGAAGAATACAGATCCTCTCCAAGGTCCCCTTCAATCCTTATATTTTATGATTTGTTCTAATATGAGGAACTAACCATATCCTGCACCCAATATATTCCTTTGGCTTTCAAAAAAAAAAAAAAAAGACAACCTTGGAGTTTTAGGAAGAGAGATAAGTTTAAGAAAAACTTATCATATGTAATTTAGATCAGTGAAAATCAACAGGATTTAAGTTAACCATAAATCCTACAGATTTCAATGGATTGGCCCTAAGAATAACTAAGGCCGATTCCAACTCACTGTTGCTGTCTTGTCTCTATCATTTCATTTCTCAGACTTTAAAACTAAAGAACCATTGTCTGCTGACATTATTAGCATTTTAGTTTTGATTTGCAAATCCTTCTGAGTCATATATGTCAGTATATTAATCTACCGGTTTACATGTTGAAGCCAATGTCCGCTGCAGTGTGGGCAGAGTGATCTGGATCAAGATATCCTGAAACATCCTCTTCCGGATAGTACTGCTGTCATAATCATATTGCTGCC
This sequence comes from Thermophis baileyi, assembly GCA_003457575.1. Taxonomy (NCBI): domain Eukaryota; kingdom Metazoa; phylum Chordata; class Lepidosauria; order Squamata; family Dipsadidae; genus Thermophis; species Thermophis baileyi. Next base: position 1,757,427 of record QLTV01001021.1, read on the forward strand.
ATATAAGTTGTGTAAAAAGAATCAGGTATGAGATTTTGGAGAGCCAAACACCAACTTCCCAACTTCCTCCCCTGCTAATGTACACTAAAATCAAGCATAAAGCCAATAACTATCTCTATTCCTTCATATTTATCTGTAGGATCAGAGCCAAACTCGATGTTATCTTTTTTATAAATATATAATTTTTACTAAGGAAGTTTTCAACAGAATAAAAATAGTGCTGCAATTTGAAAATCGGAATAAAGAAAAATAATAATTACCGGTAAGTAATAATGAGAGAAATAGAAAAGAAAGATAAAGGAAAAGAAAGGAAAGTTACAAAGATCTTAAGAAGATAGGAAGTCACTTCTTTGTAGCAAAATTGGAATAAACTTATTTATTCCTAGTGTGTTTATTTGTTAATTTATTCATTCATTTATTCTCAATATTAGAACCAACTAGGTATATGGCACTGTATCAACAATAAAATACACACATGGCTTTTATGTCATCTTTCTAAAATGTGCCTCTATGGGTGTCTGGGTTACAGTTCCCAGAATCCCCAGCACATCTAAATACATCAGGTTGGCGAACTATCAGCCCTACAAGGGTAGAACCAGACCAGGCAATAACTCAGTGGAAGATTCATAGTTACTTTTACTAAGATTGGCTATAGTAATGTAAAACTGCAAGTCTGATTATGCTCTGTATGATTTAGGGAAGTCTCTGAAATGTTTGCACACACTTTCTACAAATCCCAGACTTAATCTTTGTTTTCTCACTTTCTTTCGTACCATAACATTTCCCCATTTCTTCTTCAAATCCATCCTCTTTATCTCCACATCAGTTCAAATTTGACTAATCTTGAAAAGCTTAGGAAGGATGGAAATGGCTAACTACTTCAATGGGAAACCATTAGGAAATATCAGAATTATAGATTGGGAAATTTTAAAAAATGCTAAAAAACAGTGGGAAACTATTTTTGTATTATTGCCAAGAACATTACATTGACCTGTCCATTAAGCCTCCAAGAATCAAGTTTGATTCCAACAAGACTTTACCTTTTTATTTTATACAGTGGCTTTCTAAAAAGCAGATTTCTATATAGTGACTACTTGATTTGCTCTGAAATCCATATCCAAAATTCCATATTTCACCCAATCTCTACCAGGACACTCTGGAGTGTATTTAAGCTTATCAACAGATATGAAGGGGAATTGGAAAAATAGTCATCTGACCTTCCATAGTGTAGCATAGGATGCAAATTCAAAGGCATACATATATACACTTTCTATATCTGCTGTTCACTTTATTGTCAATTCTCTCTCTCTCTCTCTCTCTTTTTCTTTTTTCTTTTTGGTAAAAGTGACCTTAGGCCCATGTTGCACACATATATATGATAGTATATGTCCATTCAGAATTGAATTAGAAGTCAGACTTCTAATTATTCAGAAGGCCAACTTCAGATATACTAGCTAATGCAACTCAGACTCCATATAGAAATACATTTAAATAGGATGTGATGCATATTTTACCTAGCAAGAACAAACCCAAGTTTTCCCTTTCTTCAGTAAGTCCTTCTTAATGATTTCAAAATGGTAGCTGTTTTACTTTTTATCTGTCTCAATTTCCAAATTTCAATTTTCAACTTCTTCCCCTTTTAGATGTCCCGTTAAATTTATTTTCCCACAAAAACATTACTGTTTTTTTAATATATTATCATGATCACCATTATCTCTATCAGCACAACACAGATTAAAGACATACTATTAAAAATATGTGATATTTTTCATCTAGACAATTCAAATAATTATCTGTACTTTTCATTAATAGAAATACAGAGAAAATACCTTGTTTGGCATTTGGATTTTTAATAAACATTATAATCCAACGTTCCTACTTTGAGAACAAGCAAAAGAAATAAATACTTCACCTTAAGAACACGAAGTTTGACTTTTTCTATGGCTGTTGCCATTTTGGTTATGTCTTTGGAGTGATTTAAACCCAGTAGCTGCTCAAATGTATATACTGCATTTTCCAGAATCTAAAAACAGATAAAAAATAGTTGCCTTATTTATTTTCTTGCAGAGATCCATCTGCCACTCAGATCTGTCTCTTTGTCAACATCTAGTTACTTTATTTGTACATAGAAATATTTATTTACAAGGCATGTTGACAATGTTTTTTCTTCTTATTGCAAATATCTTTGTCTTTATGAATTATTCCATCAATTGGTTTGTACACGAAGTTATGATGCAGGGTTGTTGTGTTTGTTTATGTTAGTACATTATATGAACCCATGTATTAGAGATTTTAAATCATGCTCAAGAAACTGTGGCTTAGCATAATCCACAAACCATTTATGGTTTATATCATCAGAACCTTGCCAGATGGAGTGAATCTACCTTCATGATGACGTGATTCAGAGATTTAATTTAAGGGGTCTTGGTTATATCTCCAAAGGGAATTCTAACTTGCATTTGGAAACCCAAATCATTAGAAATCAAGAAAGGGGTAACCAAGTATTGATTGGCAAGTAATCCAAACCTATATTAAACTCCTCAGAAGATCGGCCTGCATATTGCTGATGGTCAAAGTATACATGAATCCTATCATACCTCCTGCATTACATTATGTGTCCTCTGGATAACCAAGTCAATGTTGTGGAATTTGAAGCGGGTCTTGAGATCCTGAAGTTGCTCTTGAAGAATATTGACTTTTAGATAGGAAAGCTCCATTTTGACAGAGTCGTGTGGCAGGTTCATCAGGTGATTCACATTCTGTCAGAAACACAGATTGGGAAGGAAGTAGATTTTCCAGTAGTGGTACATTTACTATCCATTCAAAAATTACAAGGTTGTGTAACCTGGTAGTTACACAATTACAGCAGCCCTTTGGTGTCATATGGTGAATGAGAAAGGTTTCTGGAGTTCTGCTGGCATTCCTCAGTAAAAAGAAATGATTAAGCTATCATGGAAGGAAAGGGAAAGAAAAGAAGGCAATTCCTGAATTGTATCCTCATGTTACATGGTTGACTCATGTTTTCTACTGTGCTGCAGTTTATCTATATTATCTACCGGTATATATTATCTACATCTAAAAATTACCTATATTTTTTGTAAGCTGTTTTGTACAATATTTTTTCCCTTTCAAACATGTTGTTTCTGAGATTTTCAGAGGAATTTGATTGTTTAACAATAAACAAAAATATGACAAGTCCAGGTTATGGAATGTAGTTTACCAACTTTTATAATCCTGCTCTATACATTTCGGGTGAGACAGGTTCTTCTTATTTTTAATGTACAGATAGAAACTAAGAGATAGTTATTTGCCAAAGGCAAGAGTATGGGATCTCACTCAGACTTGGAAACATCTGACCAAGATAAAACTATTATGCCTCAGAGGATAAACTGAAGGCTGATGACCCCAAGTGACTCCCATCCATGCAGAAGGCAAACAATTTAGCATCATGGTTTCCTTACCTCATTTAATGTTGCAACATCATTTGTTGCTTGAAAGGTTTGGCTGATTGCGTTGACTTCCTTTTCAAACAGCAGACAGACTTCGGTGAATCCAGAGCTCACTGGCCCCATGAGTTCCTCTAGTACAGAAGCTAAAAAGGGCTGAATACTTTCACTGCAACAGATCTGGATAGGTTCAGTTATGCTCCCTGAAGATTTAAGATAAACCTGTGTTGAACTCTAAGAAGGAAGAAGACTTTAAACAAAAATTGCCATCTTATATAATTTATTAGACGTAATCCTCCCTTACTGTCTGTGCATTCAGCAAACATTTGAATTTACAACAGCACTGAAAAAGTAGATTTAGAACCAGTCTTCAAATTATTATTATTATTATTATTATTATTATTATTATTATTATTTATTAAATTTGTATGCCGCCCAACTCCCAAGGGACTCATCCCTGCTAAACACCTATCACCAGTTGGATTGCAGGACTGGGACTACTTATGTATGCATGTAGACATCATATTGTAGAAATGCAAAATTTATGAGTTGGTGCATTTTACATACTAGCATACCACTTAATTAAAAAACATAATAATGGGACTATTTCACTCTTAGAGAATACAAGTACAGTATAAAACCACCAGCTTAAATATGGTTAATGCAATGATGCCGCCCTACTATGCAATTACATATCAGAATTAAGAAAATACAAGATATTTTCTCTAGAAAGCTGAATGCAGCTGGTCACTTCAACAGATTCCTGATACAGAATAATTTGCACCAGGATGAGCCCAGTTTGCATGTCATATTAGAATATAGTATTGGAAAATCTGATAGTATCAGAATCTAACCAGTTCTATCACTGTGCAAGCTTTCTTTACTTGAATTAGAAATAATTAATTTTTGATTGATTGATTATGTGTCATCGTTTTCAACTCCCAGTGACCACATAGAGAGTTTTTCTCCATGGTGATCTACCCTTAACCTGCTCTTTCAGGTTTCCCAACAGTGTACTCTTTGCCACTGTGTCCATCCAGATAGCTAATATTCTTCTCTTTCCTTCTACCTTTCCCAGGATTAGAGACTTTTTCAGAATCTGGATCTTTGCATGTGTCCGAAATATAATAATTAAAGCCTGGTTATTTGTACTCAAATTACAACTTTGAGTCGATTTGTTCAGAGGTCCTTTGGTTTGTTTTCTTGGTTGTCCACAATATTCTCAGGAGTCTTTTCCAATACAAAAGTTCAAAAGCATGTATACTCTTCTATCCTTCTTCTTTAAAGTCCAACTTTCATTCCCATAGAGGAGGGGTCCCCAACCCCCGGTCCATGGACTGGCACCGGGCTGCACAAACAAGCGAAGCCCCAAAGGTGGGATGCAGACAGCACACAAAACCACGTCCTCTCCAGTCTGCAGAAAAACCTCTCTCCATGGAACCGGTCCCTGATGCCCAAAAGGTTGGGGCCGCTGCCATAGAGCAGTGATGGAGAACCTATGGCACGTGTGCCACAGGTGGCACGCAGAACCATATCTGAGGGCACGCGAGGCGTTGCCCTGGGGATGGCGAAACACGGCCCAACCGGAAGTTCACTTGTGTGCTCACCCCCAGCCTCCTTTTTGCTGTCAGAGGTCTTCAGGAACTTCTTCGGCTTTGGACAGTTGCAGCCAGGCCTCCCACACGTTGGCCCATTTCTTCTGCAGCCAGCAAGGCTTTTCTGAAGGCCTCTGCAGCCGATAACAGAGCTCCAAATTGATCCAGAGCTCTGTTATCGGCTACAGAGGCCTTCAGGAAAGCCTTGCAGGCTGCAGAAGAAATGGGCCAATGTGTGCGAGGCCTGGTTGCAACTATCTGAAGGTAAGTAGTAGGGCAGCTCCACAGCTTCAGTGAGGCCTGTGTGCATGCGTGGGGGGGAAATGGGCCGAGGTGTGGGAGGCCTGGTTGCAACTATCTGAAGGTAAGTAGTAGGGCAGCTCCACAGCTTCAGTGAGGCCTGTGCGCATGCGCGGCGTGGGGGCAGCGCAGGGGTTGTGCGCATGCGTGGGGGGAGGGCATTGAATTATGGGTGTGGGCAGCCACGTGCACGCTATCACGTGCGTGCGCACACACCCTTTTGGCACCCGAGCCAAAAAAGGTTCGCCATCACTGCCATAGAGTATCAGGGAGTATCACAGATTCTGATCTTTACGGTATAGACCAGTTTTTCTCAACCTTGGCAGCTCACAGATATGTGGACTCCAACTACCAGAATTCCCCAAGTAGCCTGGGGGTTGGAATCCACCCAAATGAAAGCTACCAAGGTTGAAAACATTGATATAGAGCAGTGATGGCTAACCTTGGAATTGATTTGCAGATTCTGTTACTACGAGATTTTCCAATATTCTGACAAGACATGCAACCCAATTTAGACTTTTTTTTAAGGAAAAAAAGCCCTAATTGTTCAATGAGGCTAGTCTTGATAAATGTGCACAGAACTGCAGGCCAAAACTGGAAGTGCTATTGATCATCTTCATTTGTACTATACGTTTATTTTATTTATTTATTTATTTATTTTGCTTTTTAACAAAATAGAATTAGATCATCTACAATATTAATCATGCATTTGTTGCATCCACTTAAACAGAGATTTCCAATTTTTCTTTCCATCTCAAAAGAAACAACATGCAGTGTGAACATATTATGAAATAAGTTTAGGCCCATGCCATTATAAATCTAGATATTCTCAAAAGGGGCAAACATTAAAAAGTCTGAATTAATTTTCTTTTAGCCATATGCAAATTAGGATTGTCAACTGATACTGTGATTAATAGATGTAAAAAGGAAAAATACAAAATGCTGATTGTGTGACTTACCTTTTATTTTCGCAGCCAGAAAGTCTTTCGAATTCACAATCTGGTCTATATTTGAACGAATAGTTCCCTCTAGTCCTAGAGTGACCACTTTGCATTCTTCTTTCAGAGCACGTAAGCCATCTAATACCTGATCATGTACCAAATGGTATGTTTCTTCTAGAATCTATAACAAAAAGCATGAATGAAATTATTTGCCAGCCATGCAAACCAGCTCCAAACCAGCTTCATTGGTGTTGGTTATTACCTTTAAAGCCCTACATGGCTCAGGGCCAGGTTATCTTCGAGACCGCCTTCTACCACATAGCTCCCAGCGCCCGTAAGTTCCCACAGGGTTGGGCTCCTCCAGGTCCCGTCAGCTAAACAGTGCCGGCTGGCAGGCCCGCGGGGGAGGGCCTTCTCTGTGGCTGCCCCGGCCCTCTGGAACCATTTACCTCCTGAGATCCGGACTACCCCCACCCTGCTGGCCTTCCAGAAAGCGGTGAAGACCTGGCTGTTCCGGCAGGCTTGGGGCCGTTGATCTCGCTTCTGCAATTTGGCAAGATCCGGCCATGAAACGGTGTGTATGAGTTTTTAATTGTTTTTAAATATTGTTATTATGTCTCTTTTTAATAGTTTTTTATGTTTTAACAAG
>QLTV01001021.1:1764370-1786683 GCA_003457575.1 Thermophis baileyi
ATATATAAAACTATATATATAGTTTTATATATATATAAAACTATATAGATAGATAGATAGATAGATAGATAGATAGATAGATAGATAGATAGATAGATAGATAGATAGATAGATAGATAGATATAGATATAGATATAGATATAGATATATATTTATATATTAATTACAAGAATATTCATTAACTTCATGGTCAATTCATGAAGTTTAAGTAAGTTTAAGTTTTATAAAAATATAAAGTAGAGAGTCACATATTTTGTTAATACAGGTAGTCGTCGACTTTTGACCATAATTAAGCCCATTTCTGTTGCTAAGTGAGACATTCGTTAAGTGAACTTTGCCCCATTTTACAACCTTTTTTTGCCACAGTTGTTAATTGAATCATGGCAGTTATTCAGTTAGTAACATGGTTGTTCAGTGAATCTGGCTTCCCCATTGACTTTGCTGGACAGAAGATTGCAAAAGGTGATCACATGACCCTGGGACACTGCCTAGCATCTGAATTTTGATCATGTGACCATGGGACTGCTGCAACGGTTGTAAGTCATAACAGTCATAAGTCACTTTTTCAGTGCTGTTACAACTTTGAATGGTAACTAAATGAACTGTTGTAAGTTGAGGACTACCTGTAATCTTTGTCTCTCGGTGGCTACTTCCAGCTGCAACACCTCTTGATAGATACTAGGTTCCAGATTAAAGAAAGAACAAATGGTTTGGAAATATTTAGTGAAAAGAAGTCTGAGTTTTGCCATTTGCTAGCAAGGAACATCTTAGAGGAGTGATGGTTTTAATGTTTTCAGCTAATTACATTTATAAATAAGCTGCTTAAATTTGAAACATACTATTTTTTTTAAAGGTAACATCTATCTTTGAAATATTCTACTTTTCAAAAATGTGAAAACAGTCTCCTTTTTTTTCCCCAGCTCAAGACTTATTGACTTCATATACACATCCACATTGAAAAGAAGTGGTTGTTACCAACTTATGGTTTTTTTTAAAAAAAGAACTTCCTGATCAGGAAATATAATATAGTACTTACACCAAACCATGCCCGCTTTCGGTCATTTCTTTTTCCTTTTATTTTAGGGAGCACCATGCTCTGAAGGCTAGATAGGAGCTCCTCCATCACAAGGTTGCTAAGAATCTGGAAAGAGATAAAATTTAATAATTTTTTCTTTAGCCTCAAAAGCACAGAAATTGGTTTGACCTGAGAATGGTTGAGATGAACATCCTTTTCATAAAAATATTTCCATAAAGAATGGAATTCTGTCAAAAAGAATGGAAGACTTTTCATAAAAGTTTTCTATTCCCACACTTCCTGATGTAATTACCTGATTTTCATTTCCTATAATCATTTCCGACAGCCCATAATGGCCTTTCTCCTGACGGAAAAACTGGACAGCTTCTAAAAATGCTTGACTTTCAAAGGAAGGCTGTTTGAAAGGATCTGAAAGATACAACAGATTTGGATAAATAAATGTGATATTGGTTTTCTTTCTCATAGTATTTTAAAGAAAATAAAAACCTTGAATGCTTCTTTAGCTATTCATTATGGATAGCAATAGCAATAGCACATAGATTTATATACCACTTCACAGTGTTTTACAGTCCTGTCTAAGCGGTTTACAGAGTCAGCATATTGCTCCCCAACAATTGGGTCCTCATTTTACCGACCTAGGAAGAATGGAAGGCTGAATCAACCTTGAGCCGGTCATGTTCGAACTCCAAACTGTGGGCAGAGTCAGCCTGCAATACTGCATTCTAACCACTGCGCCACCAGGGCTGCTATTTGGAGGGGTTTTTTTGCAGTTACTTGTTTTTTCAGTTGCTAGATATGAAATAATTTTGATAGGCAAAGTCTATTATGAAACCAACCAGACAAGTAATGTACCATGCTATATGGAAGCTCAGCCTTGGCATCTTGCACCCATGTTTAACTTGTCATTTGTGTGTGAGAGCATCCCTCTAGCATCTTCTCTAAGACATTTTTTTGTTCTAGGAAAGCTTTAGTAGCAAAAGCCTCACAGCATCCCAGATCAAAAGGATCCTCATATTAATATATCATTTGATCGACTTTCATTAGATTTGAAATTTATTATTTTAATTGTACTAAGACGAATTGTCCTGATAAAGTATATAAGGCGTAAGACAACCAGACAGATAAAAAAATACCTTTCTGACTACCTGGACCAGAAATCAACATAGATATCTTTAATTTGACCACTATATAGCTGTTAACCTCCAAAAAGTCTTCACTAAAGTAATGGAATAATTCTAATAATATAAGAAGAAGAATGGATTCTAGGCAGCAAGTACATTTCAGTGTAAACAAGTGTAAATTGATAAAAGTTGGCATAGAAATCCAAAATTTCATTTATTTATGGGATCTATTTATGGCAGTGGGTGACTAGGAGCTTTTCCACATTGTTTGAATCCTACACATTGGTTGCAAATGACATCAATTGAACAAATCCCCTTCTGGATTTCAACTCCTTCCTCTATTTTGGTGATATTCTCATGAGGGCTTGCTACTGTCCAGTTTGTGCTTCAACCAGGAAGGTTCTAATTCTTTCTGGAACTAGAACGGAAAACTTGAGAGAACTCTGGTCAATTTCATCCAGTGTTTTTTTTTTAAAGAAACCATCCTTTCTCTGCTGACCTCTTTAAAAAATTAATAAAAGTGATTTCACTGATCTGCTATTAAACCTATAAAAAGAAAGGGGAGGGGGATCCTGCCTTTCACAGCAAGTAATCCAGCACAAATGGCCATCAAATGCAGAGAATGGGTTCTGGAAAGCATGCCTGCCAGAGTACACATCAGTCAATTTGAAAGGAGGCCTTTTTTGAGGATGGAATGAGGTTGAGCAGGTGGACTGGATTGTCCCACTTGAATCGTAGAGGAGGAGAAGCATTACTTTTGATGCAGAACCAGAAAATTCAGATGAGTATCACCTTCCCAGAAGAATAGGGGCAGGAAGATGACATCATCCATCCCTTTGCTCCCCAAACAGTAATGGAGCTCATGTTGAGGCAAGCAGGAAGTACAGATCAGCCTCTAGAAAAAGATCTTAGGGTCAAAGTGGACAACTCAATCATTTCATGCTTGGAAGCCTTAAGAAAAGGAGTGAAAATATAGAATACTGCACAAATCTATGATAAGAACACATTTCAGAGTGTTGCGTAGCTGCACTTAAAACATATTCTGTAAAATATATCTGCACGTATACATGAAAGGGCAATCAAAATGATTAAGGAGTTTCAGCTCCCTACAAAGAAAGATTATTTCACTTAGCATGAAGGAAGATAAGGGAAGATCTGATAATGGCATTGTCAGAGTTCCAAATAGCATCTAAAATAAAATCAGAGTCTGAGGCAAAGCATTCCTCAAAGTTCCAATTTATTAACAGAGCCATGTTGGCACGGTTGGGAGAAACCCGAATCTGACGCTCCCAGGGTTTCTCCACCCAGTTGAAAGATCAAGCCCTTTGTCCCCACACCCACAAGTTCATGATGTTAGCCAGTCTCCTTCTGTGACGTGTCAGTTACTCCCCTCATCTTCCGGGCAGGTGCTGGACAAAGGATGACCTTGAGAATCTAAAGGAATTTGTTATGGCTACATGTCTACATCCCTCATGCAACAGCCCCTCCCAAATTCCCACAGCAAGAATACATTCTCAAACGTAAAGTGTGGCAGGCCAAAGTCTCTAATAAAATATGGCTTCGGCCTGACAGGCATATAATAACATGAAAGAGAAAGAAAATGTGGCTAAAGAACATTGGTTATTCTCTGACAGTGCTAGGACTCCAGTTCATGCATTGAAACTTATTGCAGGAACATTTAGAACTAGCAGAAGGAACTACTTTTTCCTAAAGTGCACAGTTAAACTGTAGAATTTGATACTGACAGTTGTGATAATAGAAATTTGGATCATTTTAAAAAGGGCCTGCACACATTTGTGAAGAATGAGACTATAGTGGTTACTAATTCTGATACTGGTTATTTGTTGCCTCTTCTATCATAGGTAGTGTGCCATGAACACTATAAACAGAAAGTAGGAGAAGACTATCACATCCATTGTTAAATCCTGCGAGGCAGACACACTCATGAAAAAGAATCACATGGATTTCTGAAAAGGGTAAAATATAGAAGCTTGACAGCCGGCTTTAAAAATTCTCAGATTAATGTACATGTAGCATAAATAATCCCAAGTTTCTTTGTCACATTTCTCTTCTTCCTGGGTTGAGATGTCTTTTTTTGCAATGATGCAGTTTCCACCCCCAATTAGCTATGGGAAAGAACAAGGATGTCCCACATGGCTCCCACTATATTGCCAGTGGAACTGTTAAGCAAATACGAGATTTAAGTCTTATTTCTGGACTCTGCATTTCCACAAACATATAGCAAACACTTGGTGTTTGATGCTGAATGGAGAATGGAATGGAATGGATACACACACACACACACACACATACTGTATGTACATATATACATATAGATAGTCCTTGTCTTACGACAATTGAGCCCAAAATTTCTGTTGTTAAGTGAGACTGTTAAATGAGTTTTATCCCATTTTATGACTTTTCTTCCCATAGTTGTTAAGTGAATCATTGCAGCTGATGTTAGTAACCTAGTTGTTAAGTGAATCTGGCTTCCCCATTGACTTTGCTTGTCAGAAGGTCGCAAAAGTTGATCACATGACCCGGATCACATGACACTGCAACTGTCATAAATACAAGTCAGTTGACAAGCATCTGAATTTAGATCATGTGATCATGGGGATGCTGCAAAGGTTGTAACTATAGAAAATGGTCATAAGTCACATAAGTTTACTAAGTGAACTGTTGTAAGTCAAGGACTATCTGTATTAGGTTTGGGAGGGGCAGGGCAGGGATGGCTGGAAGCTTCCACCAAAAGCAGAAAAGAAGTCAGATGAAGACCCAGAAGCTTTAATCATTGCAGTGGTAGGACTAAGTCATCTATTTTCAAATTTAATTGTGATGCTCATTCCTAACCAGGACCATTTGTGGAGTGCTGATATCTGAGTGCCAAGAAGATACAACATGCTCATCCTTTCTGCCTTAGTCACTGTCATTGGTTATGGGTCTTCTCGCTCATCCACATGCTTTCAGAGATAGGAGTAGCACCCTTCCTGAATCCTAAAATGGCAGCGGGCCTGGGTTAAAGAAAAGTAGCTTAGTTAGAGGATATCATTTTCACTCTCTGGGTATTATGGCAGATTCTCAAACACTAGCAGAGCCAAAGACTCTTTTTACTTCCTAAAGGTTCCAAAGGAAACAGACTGATTTGAAATGTTATGAGGCTCATAGCCTCAAAGGCCAAAAATATCAATTTTGTCAAGGCCAATAGAATCATCAATTACTAGATTCACTTGATAGTGTAACTTTGGGTAATCAGAATGAATAAAGGTATTCAAAATGCCTATTATTATATCACTAAAATGAAGGGGGTTTTGTTTTAGTTTTTCTGTAAAAACAGACTAGCAAGCATTTGGCAATATAGTATTTTTGGAATAATCTTTACCAATTGGGAATTCATTCTGTCACCACTGAATTTAATCCAAACAATCTTCTGTAACATTATTCTCTATCTCTTCTGAAAATTGGAATAAGATCCTAAAACTGATCTTTGGAATAACAAAACATGATTATTTATTGTTTCATTAGTTGATTCTAATAACCAGGGAACTACTAAAATGTATTAGATAGCTTTGCCTGCTATATAGCACAACATAATGACATCATCATTCCACAGGGATGAGACAATTATACTTTCTCTTTTTTGGGGAACAAACTATTAGCTTGATACAGTACAATGCTAGCAAACAAAACAAAAAACTATTTTGTGGATTGTGGCATCTGAACCAGAACTAAGCATATTATCTCCACAGAATACTGTTCTGTTCTAAATAGGAAGTTAATGAAATAGAAATATAGCTTCTCAAGAACTTATTTTTGCAAAACTTTTTGTTAATTAATTTTACTCCCCTATTCAATTTAAATCTGGGATGGAGGAATAGGAATGGCAATTATTAATGAAAAAATTAGCTACTGAAGAAAAAAAAGGATCCTGGTATCAGTTTGTTTCAGATTATGGCTTGAGAGATACTATGATCCTAAACTCCTATGCCATGATCCTAAAGTTTGTTCACCCATGATTTAGTGTGACTCTTTATCTTGTTATAATTAAGTGATAATTCTGCTGTATATTTGAAAGTCTCTATTGAAAAGCAAGAACTTTTAGACAAAGGTTCCCAAGGGGATTTTCCTAGGATGGCTCATCAAGCACAGGTAATCAACTGATACGGTACATTAATGAGATTTCTCTGAGACACTGAACTACTTCTATTTGTTTTTGGTAGTAGAATAATATTTTTCCTGTACAAAATCCATATGGATAAGCAAGGGATCTTTATTTATAGTGAAAGTGAAGTATTCATGATGTTTTCTTTGCACTAATACAGAAGGGGTTTACCTCTATTTCTATAATTGTTGTTGCTCTACTTTCCAGTCTAGTCTACAACCCTAGCATTTTTTTGGTGTTATCTCAAGTACTAAGCAGACCCTGTTTAAGATATTTTTAGTATCAGCCAAAGTTGTCTAGAGGCTGCCACTGCTGTAACAAGGGTAAAGATGCCCTTGAATCAAGCTTAATGTTGGTAACTGCATTTATGAACTTTTCTTGCCAGCTTTGTGGAAGTAATTGCCACTGGATTCTTCGGGACATTTTTGACTTTCCAGTCTAGCCCACAAGCTCTGGAATTCCTGGACAACCGAATGCCTGCATTCAAACATGCATGAATATATCCCAGGTATCCAAAATAAATCTAATACTCTCACAGATATGTGAGAAGCGATTATTGTAATATATAAGATGTTGATCGTTATGAACAATGCTTTTGTGTTGTAAAATCTTTCTTGGAGACCATTTTCAAAATGTAAATAGACAGATGAGCAGGAGAATCATGAGGTCTTATCTTCAGCATGCAGCCAAGCACACAAGAAATAATAGATAAATAATGCAAACTTAAGAAAATTTTCATTTGGTTTCATTCCGCTTTGGTTTCTTTCCAGCTAGGAAAGGCAATAGATTTGAAGATGAAAGTAAAAGTCTGAAAGTTGGATGCAATGTTATTGTAGCTTTCATGGTAGTTACCTTAGTAACCTTCTGAATTGCTCACTCACACATATCGGGGAGGTTTTTTGGAGCAACTTTGTTACCGTCCTTTTCAGAGGGAGACCAAGATTTCAAAACAATCACCTGCAGAGATGACTGCAAAATCACCAAAAATTATTTTTTAAAAAAATCCTTCAGATGTGTCAATCTATTGGAAGGGACCACCTTAATATTCCGCATTTCAGTAACGTTTCCAAATTTCAGCAGATCCAAGCCATGCCAGTTATGGATCCTATCTATACCCAAATCTTTGCTCTACCATTTAGTATAAAAACTATATCAGCATGCACACCGCTGAATGAGTAGAATCAGATAGCAAATGGGACAATGCATTGCATATAGATTTAATTCTCTCCAACACAAGAAGCCAGGAGAATCCCTTCACTATGCCCAGGATCACTCTGGCTAGTTCAGGAAGGGAAGTATTTGTTTGTGAAAGAGAAGAACAACAAAGATGATTAGGGGACTGGAGGCGATTGCAGGAAGTTGTGAGTGCTCCAACACTGGAGGTTTTCAAGAACAACTACTTGTCTAAAATGGTATTGGGTTTCCTGCTTGAGCAGGGGGTTGGACTAGGAGACCTCTAAGGTCCCTTCCAATTCTGTTTTTCTGTTAAGTCCAGTGCACTCCCCATTTTATCTTGAACAGAGACTGATCAGGGGACCCAAACAAGATCACCCATTGCAATATCAGTTCCCCTCCAAAATCCTGCTCTTCTCTTCCACTTTCTCTCTTCTGATTTACAGAACATTCAAAAAATTAGATCCTCCTTTTGGTCTTTGTTTCATCTTAGCTCAGTATGATATAGTCAGGTTTACTTTCTTATGTCTTTTCTGGTAACTAATTAATCTTTCAGAGGCTGGGTTCCATTTTTAAGCACTTGATTAGCCAACACTAAAAGCATTAACCTTAAAAATAGATGGCAAAACAGCCATGCAATGCTTTCCAGCTTTACAAATGTCAAAACACAATACAAACATCACAGAGGAAGCAGTGGTGCAACCTGTTGGGCAACTTGCAAGTAAGAAGGAAAACTTTAATCCATGTCTGTGTAACCTAAACCCAGATGCTTAGACAAATAGACATAGAAAACACTGGGCTTTCTGTCTAGGTCTCTCCTCCACAAATGAACCACTGCGTGAAATAATAAGTCCGGGTTTAAAAAAATAAGCCTTGCTCTGCTCTGCTGTTTATTTATCACATGGAAATCTGGATGACAGTCTGTGGGTGTGCAGATCCATTTTTCCTGCTCTTCAACCTCTCATCTTCCAAAATGCTACAAGAGGAGAAAGGACTGGGTTATCCAATAGATGGGAGTGTCCAATTACTACACTCCTGCAGCAGTGAGAACATTATTTCCTCCATTGTATTTCCTCCATTGCAAAACTCAGAGCTTCCTGAAACAGAAGAGGCAATGTCTTTGGGTCCATGAAGCTACTCCCATAATTCTGGAGAAATAAGAGCTATGAGCTGGCATTTAAACATACAACTGTCTATTAGTCTTCTTTGCTTCTCAGCAAACCATGCCAATGTTGCCTGGTTTCAGATTGACCGAAAAAGCAGTCTTTACTCCTGTTCTTCATTCTCTCTGCCCTCCCCTTTTTATTACTAGTTCCCTCTGAATAAGAATCAGGATGTCCAGCAAAAATATATCAAATTTCCATACTCTTGGCCCCAGGAAATCTAGAGAAAGAGGATAGTTAATTAGTTATAACTTTTAATATAATAGTCTAAGGGGTCATAGCAATAAATAGGGATAATCTATTTATTTATGGTTGAGCAGATTTGGAAATTTTCAAATGGTAGGGGTAATGATAAAATGGCTTCTGTGTGAATCTTATCAAGTCATGAAACTGCTACTCCAGCCAGTTCCAGAAAACAAATCAGTTTCTTATCTCCAGCCCAGAGGCTGGTGCTTTCCTTCACAGCATCCAATTTAATTTTATGATTAAAGAACATTGGAAAAAAAAGGTAGTCAGGGACATAGCCACGTGTACACAAGTTGCCTGTTCAGGATGAAGATGACTGTATCAGGCCACTTTCATACTGGACAACACAAACTGTGCTTTAACCCTCTAGTTCACGGATGTCAAAATTGTGGCATCACGTTTCATGACATTTTTCCCTTTGCGGAGCTGGGGTGGGTGTGGCCTGCATGTGACACATCCGGCCTGCGGGCCGCCAGTTTGACACCCCTGCGTAGTTGCTCTGAAATCAAGGGAAGAAGTGACAAAAGACAAATAAACTCAGTTAAAAGAGACAGAGATGATGAATCACCAAACCTATGCACTGCAGTTTCAGATTACACAGTCCATCTTTGGAGGAGCAGCATTAATCGGAATGGGATCTATCCATGCACCTCTCACATAGCAAAAAGGAGATGAAGTGCCTCAACTATACAATAGAACCACCATTCCTTCCTCTCTTAGTCAATGTGCTTGCAGGAGTATCAATGCCCCGCAAATATTAAACAATTTATTATCTTTTAAATACTGGTTTATAAAGTCCAATGCATTTCCCACGGACTATCCAGTGATATTTGCAACAGACACTTAAAATATTTGTTATGATTTCCATACTATAGATAAAGTGGAAACAGATTTAGCTGCTTCACAGCACTTAGTAAGTTAATAGCACAGGCAAAATTTGAATTTCTAATTTGGAGCTTAGTCCCCATGCTATACTAGCTCCTTAAACAGTTCCCCCCCCCCTTTACTTTTTATTCAAACTTTGGTAGTCAGCTCATTTTTGTGCTTAAATCATGTAGACTAGAACCATAAGCTATAAAAGAGGAAACAAGAAGACTAATTGTATTTCATAGCCCTGGCCCACAGGCTTTGTTGCTTCCATGTATGATACCATGAACTTTCCTTGTGCCTCTTGGAGCTCAAGCTATAGGATGGTATCCTTGTAGTTAAACTTTGTAAGTTAAAGACATCATCTGGCTTTCCAAAGAAAAAATTAGAAGACTAATTTGCCCTATGCAATTAGATTGGGAAGGGAGCACGGTGGCTCACGTGGTTAGGACGTTGGGTTGGAGATTAGCAAGCCCACATTTGAGATTTGAGTGCTGCTGCGTGGTGGGGTGAGCTCCCATCATTCACTCCAGCTCCTTGCATGGACATGAAAGGAGCCCCCACAGGTGTCTCTTGGGCAGTGGTGATGTCATTGGCTAATCTTTCAACCTGCAAGCACCTTGAAGAGTCCCTCTGACATGAATAGGATGGGAGATTAGGGAGAATTATTAAACATTTTAAGCATTTTTGTACTCTAAAGCAGGGGTCTCCAACCTTGGCAACTTTAAGACTTGTGGACTTCAACTCCCAGAATTCCTCAGCCAGCAAAACTGGCTGAGGAATTCTGGGAGTTGAAATCCACAAGTCTTAAAGTTGCCAAGGTTGGAGACCCCTGCTCTAAAGAGTCCTGTTAGGAAAACTGGGAATCAAGAATACTGTGTTTAAAAAAAAATCAACGTTTCACTCTTGTAGAGGGAAGCTTGAAAAAAATAGTAGGATAAACTATGGAGTATTCAGCAAAGGATGCAGACTCCAGTTATGTACAGTCTCATACATGGAAACTTAATTTTTTTTTACAAAAGATTGTTGCAGTTGAGGATCCAACTGCATTATAGGAAGTCTTGGCTGCAATTATTTCCTCTGACTTTTTACTTTTTTAATGCAGGAGAATTCTATAGTGCTCTGAGGTTTAATTTTGAATAGCAGCTTTGTGGTTCAGCATTTGACTACAGTTTGTTAACCTGGAAGACTGATTAAGAGCAGATTTTTGGACAGCTTGACTTTTTTTTTTTTTTAAGAAGCTTCACTGAGTATCATCTATTGTTAAGAAGAGCTGACTTGCTTGAGAATGCAAAGAACCAAGACTCAGAGGTTTCCTTAGCCACATCATGTGATAGAAAAGCTGCTAACCACCAACAGAAATTAGATGAGGTCACTTCCAAACAGGATACAGGCCTATATTCATATGCTGTATTTATAGCCACTAAAAAATTGCATACTTCATGTGCAGAGTTACACATTATTGAATACAAATGTTAAAGGTTTTCATATTTGTATGAACACTTCCTAATAATTTGCAATAAGTGCAGCCTGATTTCTATCCTGGAATTTTCCAAAACCTGGTGCCCAAAGCACAAGGACTAAAATGAGGCAATAAATATGAATGTATTTTAGGAATTTAAATCTTTTAGTTCCACAATTTCAAGGGCCCAAGGATGATAACAACCAAATATACCAGAGAAATGTCTCCAAGAATAAATCCCGAAGTGAGTATTTCTCTGTTTCCTCTTCAGATAAAGCATCTGAAGCATTTTAGTAAAGATGAAACAGAAGGTTAGCAAAATTTCTCAAGAGAAGAAATACAATCTCATTAATAGCTTTTACCTCTGGTGAATTGTTATAGCATCATTAAAATGCTCTAGAAATTCTAATGTTAACCTATCTAACAAATTATTTAATTTTAGATTTATATCCTGTCTGTTTTCAATCTCTCAAGATGATAATAGAGAGCACCTTCAGTTTTTTCTCACACAACTGGTCTGAGAGAAAGCACCAGTCTAAAATCCAATGAGCTCTGAGGGATGAAATTGGAGTTTGATTTTGGTTTCTCTAATCTTAATTCAAGTACACCATACTAATTCTCAAATCAATGCTCACAAAAAGTCAGTAGGTATGTATAGCACCACATACTGTAGTATCTGGAAGAATTACTTGAATCAAAAGTCAACTGAATTCATCAAGTAAACAGAAACTCCATGCTAAAATAATGCATACTTACACAACACATACAAAATCTATTTCTTTTGCATATGCAATAAATGAACTTTTATGCCTCTAATACAGATAGTCCTCAACTTACAACCTCAATTGAGCCCAAAATTTCTGTTGCTAAGGGAAACATTTTTAAGTGAATTTTGCCCCATTTTATGACCTTTCCTGCTGCAATGGTGAAGTGAATCACTGCAGTTGTTACGTTAGTAAGGCAGTTGTTAAATGAATCTAGCTTCCCTATTGACTTTGCTGGTCAGAAGATTGCAAAAGGGGATCATGTGACCCCGGGACGCTGCAATTGTCATAAATATGAATCAGTTGCCAAATGTCTGAATCTTGATCATATGACCATGGATATGCTGCTACCGTTGTGTGAAAAACGGTCATAAATCACCTTTTTCAATACCATTCATTGTAACTTTGAATGGTCACTAAACAAACTGTTGTAAATTAAGGACTGTATTTTTTTGCAGATAAGAAATAAGCATGAAGAATGATAACCATGGGTGCTGGAAATTTCAATCAACATTAGCCTTTCTTTTTTATTATTAAATTTGTATGCTGCCCATCTAGTTGTCCATTATGTTTACTCTTGCACATAATATAAGGATTTATAGCTCAACCTGATCTATTGTGAATATGCTACTGCACATGATCTATTTATTCTCACTTTGTTCCTCCATTCATGCAGGTGGACAAAATTAACCAAAAATGGGATCCCCTTATTTGGGGATCTGACTTTGGAGATTTAACTTTTTGCTTATGTGCAACCTTAATCTGTTAGGAACAAAAACCTACATGCCAAATATAGATGCCACACTGAACCTTAATTTTCACATTATGCCATCTGAAGTCCATTGATTCCAGATATGACCAATCCATGCCATGCTATATGCACCTCCCATTTTTCTGGGAAAATAATATCACATATCCTTGGCATTACTAGATTCTGGTTACAATTTCAAACATTTCAGCCAACACATTAATAAGAAGTAGGTCTGGGAGGAAATCTAACCTTCTGCTATTGTGAAGATCTTTTTCACCTTTCACTTTCAGAAACACTACAATATTTATATGCAACATGACTGAGCTATAATGGGAATATTTTGAGCAAAAACAGAGCTGACCTTCAGCCTAATTATTTCCCACAGTCTTAACAAATTCTGAACTTGTTCTTATCAAATCATATCAAATTTAACTTGCTTAGAATTATCAGACTGGCATATAAAACTACAATGTCTCTCAGGGGAACACAAGCTATAACAGGAGGGCTGGGGGTGTTAGCTGCAGTGTGTCTATACTTGCTACCGATAACTGTTTAGCTTTTAAATAGACTTAAGATTTTATTGGTGCTAGTTATTTTCCTGAGGTAGCATATCAGCCTTACTAGGTTCACCAGACAGGAAACGCAACCAGATGAGCTAATTCTACTTTATTGTTAAGTTACATTAGCAGAATCTTGCAAATCTGAAATACAATTGTCTATCTCGCCCCCAAGCTCCTTTACAGAACTAGGGAGGGTGTCTTCTAAGTCCCTTGCCCCACCCACATTCCTGCTGCAGGCTCAACTGACTTCTCCCCTGGCTGCATCTCTTTGCCTTGTCTCCCAAGGTCCACCTCATACATAACCATCCTGAGGTAATTGATGCCAGAAAAGGAAATCAGTCAAGGCACTGCCATCTTGTTGCTAGATTCCATACTAATCTTCAGTTAAAAACATATTGCAATGAACTTCCTTCCTCAAAATAAGATCACATGATTAGGTATGCTGAAATGTCACTTTGTGCAACAAGTATATCGTAAAAAGCAAAACAAAGGCACCTAGAAGCATCTAGCCCAGAAAATCTTTAATTCAAGTATCCAAATGTTTAATAAGTGGGAGAACTTTCTAGAGTATGGTAGTTCCACCCTTCTGACAAGAAGTAGTAAGAGGAGGAAGAAAAGGGGCAAATATTTCAGGAAAGAAATCCAAAACTGTTCAAAGATTGAAAACACTACTTTGGTCATTTTGCAAATACCGTATTGTCCTCCACAGTGATGGTTTGGAATTCAATTTAAAACAGAAACTACCAAGAGGATTGCATGTCTGGAAACAGTTCTGCCTTTTGAGCAAACTAAAGCATTATTGAAGATCTAGAGTCACAGAAGATTCACACCGAGCCAGGAAAAACTGAGCCCTTCTATTACTTTCCCAGGACAAAACAAAAGGTATTAAGACTCCATACAGATTATTTTATTACTGAGGTTTTGAGAAATGAATAAGGGAATTATAAGCCATGAAATGGAAAACTTTCCCTTTAAGAATGCTTTACAGGAAATTGACTTCAGCTGACTGCTTTACCAAACATGTTCCCTGAGGCTTACAGATTCAATGGTTTGCAAAATACCAGATCATGTGTTCCTCCTGTGGGATTTGCAGCACCATATGTAGGCTTGGACTTAATCTTCCTTAACCTTTCAGTGCCAAATATACTGTATATTTCACAGTTCTGCTTACAGAACTATAGCTTGGAAGGAATGGGCCTCATTCACGAAGAGGGAAGATAAAAGTGTTAAAGGAAAATATTCTGGTTACCACTCCTGAATTTCAGGCCTCAGGGTTTTTAAAGCATGTTTTGGCCTGCCGTGGCCATTTACATCTTGACACTGACCATGGAGTGAGGGTTACTCCTTCCACCACCAGTTCCTTCCACCAATTCCACTAGAATTGTGATGTTTTAAAAATCAGTCAATACTTGATAGACATTTCAAAATACATATGAAATCATATATTGAGTATGAAATCATCTCAACACTGAAACTTGAGTGTTGCCATATAGTATGTTGATGACAAAACACACTGACTGAGATCATCCCAGTTTTATGCTCCAGTCTGGGTTTCCCAGTTGGTTTTAAAAACGGCTCAGAAAGAACAGTGTTTAGCTATTTGCCATCACTTATTCCCCATTTGCCTGCACAAACTAAGGGAGGCTTCCGCAAGCCAAAAAGAAAGAAGTTGAAACAGCTAAATACACATTTTCCCTTTGCCTGGAGAAGTGTAAGTTTAGCCATTTCAACTTGCTCCCCTTTTTTTTTTTTTATATATTTTATATGTGAGAAATGTAATCAAATGGCTTAATGCACACTGAAGATTATTCTGCAAATCCTCCTGATTGAAAAAAGATGTAAAAAACTTTCTTAACAGCTGAATGGTCAGGGAACAAATCAATTCAGGCGTTTTTTAGAGAGAGATGGCTAATTTCTCTGCATGAGAAAAACAGGAGTCACATATTCTCTGTGTCAACAAGTACAGCAGGCTTTTTCTGGGGAGTCTTAACATATAATTGTTATTCAAATTTCAAATGCATATGAAAATTGTTAAAGGGCAATAGTTGGAATTTTCCCCCTTTCTGCTCTTTTGTGATATGCAGTATATCTGTCTGTAATTTAGGAAATGAAAAGCATATCTGGCTTTCTGAATAAGAGTATTCTACATTTCAACATTATGTTCAGAAGTAGCCACAGCATTTGGAGGTCTCATCAGAATGACAAACCATTGTGATGTCACAGTGCAAACTCTACTGCTTCTCCAGTAGCACCTCTTTCTGCCAAATCTTATGCTCTGAACAGCCAATAAGTAAGAAATGAGAAAGTATTTTCTCTAATGTTAACAAAGTTAATGTAATTCACTTTGTCAGATTGGAGTTTTGAAGCTGCAAACTACACTCTTGTAGTAACTCTACAACTCTCTTTCCTGTATGGCTAGGCAAAATGACAGGGTAAGGAAATAAATTATAGGATTCCCAACCCAGCTTTTGCCTTCTTCATGTCTGACTGAATTACCAACCAAGTTCTCTCCATAATATATAGATGATTTTGCTACTGTCAACAGTTGGTTTCTCCATACAGCACCCACTAGCTGATGCTTAAAGAGATAAGAGTGTATATCAGTGGTGAAATCCAATTTTTTTTTACTACCGGTTCTGTGGGCGTGGCTTGGTGGACGTAGTGAGGCTTGGTGGGCGTGGCTTGGTGGACGTGGCAGGGGAAGGATACTGCAAAATCCCCATTCCCACCCCACTCTGGGGCCAGCCAAGGGCGGTATTTGCCGGTTCTCCAAACTACTCAAAATTTCCGCTACCGGTTCTCCAGAACCTGTCAGAACCTGCTGGATTTCACCCCTGGTGTATATAACATGAAACAAACTCTCTCTCATTTAGATGTTGTTGGGTCAATTCTAAGCATGTCATTACTTATCAGGATAATGCAAGAGAAAGATAGATTTTAATTTTGCTACATGGATTGGTTAGCAACCAATGGTCAAACTGATTTTTTCCCAGAAAGACAGAACAATAGCAAAATTATCAGATTATGTCTGCTAGACTCACCATGGTTTAAGTGCCTGATGCAATCGTTCAACATGGTGCTGAATTGCTTCTGGGCTTCTGAATCCGGAAAACAGTAATAACTATGTCTAAGGAAAGGCTGCCACAGGTAGACTGGAAATTCCTTTGGAGGGACAACAAAGGCCTGGGTATTCTCCTTTTCACTGGAACCTTAAAAATATGCATACATTTAGTCATTCCATCAGGTTTACATATAATTATAGACAAATTCCCAGTAGACAAGTAATCTTGCCTTAACATTTGTGCCACCAATGCTTAGTTTTCATTGTAACTCTATGTACTCTAGACACCACCCAGGTTGTAGCATCAGCCTATCTGAGCATTCAGTGAGCAGATTCCTTAGTCTGAAGTCACAATTACCCAGATTCAGAATGTATAAGTTATATACATCAGATGAGCAGTTATATAAATTTAATACATGCATGCATGCATGCAAGCATACATGCATACATGCATACCATCCCTAATCTAAGTAATTTGTCTCTGGCATCAGGATTGTGCTGCCTCTGTGCCTGTTTTCTTGAATATTAGTGTTTACTTGACTTTGATTATGACTCTGTTTCAGTGGTGGGTTGCTACCGGTTCGGACCGGTTTGCGCGAGCTGGTGGCGGAAATTTGGCCCCGTTCACCAAACCGGTAGCAATGGCCGGCTTGCCACGCCCCCGAACCGGTTCCCCGGTCGCCGCTGCTTGAAAGCGGCTGGCAACGAACCGTCTGTGCATGCGCAAAGGCTTCTGTGCAGAGGGTCAGTACCTGGATGTAACGTGACGCGCGCACTTCCGAACCGGTAGAGAAGGTAAGAGAAACCTACCCCTGCTCTGTTTCTTACTTTCTTTGCTTCTATTCAGCTTCCATTGTTGCTCTGGGTTTTGAGTTTGATATGACTCAAACTATATGTACATATCAGGACAATCACAGGATAACACTTTATAGTGTAAGATAGGCAAGCTTATTAAATGTATGCCTTTAAACTATGTGTGTAACTCTTTATAAAGACAATGCAACACTTGAAAGAGAACATCAATTAATACACAAAGTAGTATAAAATATAAAGAGGAATGGGCTATACATTACCATTAGGTTCTGGAAAATGCTTATCAGATAGCGTGTTATATTCTTCCCCTGTAATTAGCACTTTGCCTCCAACAGGGAGAATGCAAGTTTTTGAACTTACTCCTTTCTGAAATGCCTAGAATTAAGAAAAATTAGTAAAGATTTTCTTTAAAAAAAAAGCACCCTCAACTTATAAAGTGGATGCTAAAAATGAATGAGAAAATGTGAACAACACTTAAATTTCAAAATCCAGAATAGGAGTTACACAAATTTTCCAAAGAACCAGAAGGCAAGACACAAAACAATGGATGGAAACTAATCAAGGAGAGAAGCTTATTATTATTAGCTTGAAGAAGACATTGTCAGTAAATGAGGCTGATTGTCTCTTTAGCCTCTCTAGGGAAAGTGAATCATTAATTATATCTTTCATTCACTAAATGAAATTTCTATTGCTGTTCCCCCCCCTCCTCTCCTCTAGCCCAATCTCCATTCTTCAACATGCTAACGTTGTCACATTATTGGCCTCCCAGATTGGTGTCCTAACCAGGCTTCTGCAACATGCTGTACACAGAGCTGCCCTTGAAGAGTGTTCAGAAGTTTCAGGTGGTGCAAAATGCATTGGTACAGGCAGTCATGGGTGTCTGTCATACAGCACATGTACCATCTCTGCTCTGCAAAGTGCATTGGTGGCCAGTTTGCTTCCATATTCAATGCAAGATGCTGGTCTTCATGGCTTGGGACTAGGTTACTTATAGGACTTTCTCTCCCTGGTTGTATCTACCTGTCTTATAGATCTGATAGGAGATGAATGCTCCTGGTCCCATCAGGGAATGTCATCTGAAGAGAGTCTTTTCTGTTGTGGCCCCTGTCCTCTGGAACATCATTCCCACAGAGAGACTTATTTATTTATTTTATAAAATTTATATGCCGCCCAACTCCCGAAGGACTCTTACTCTAACCCTACTGACTTTTTGTAAAGCCTTGAAGACTTGGTTTTATCACTGAGCCTGGGGCCCTGATGATGCAAGTAAAGCCATTTCTTGGTTGTATTTACTGTTATGAATTCACTATTGCTATTGGTTGTTTCTATAGTTTTCTGTTTATAGTTTTAAACTATTTATAGTTTTCTTATATTGTTTTTATTCTGTTTTAAGTATCATTAGCTGCCCAGATTCATGTAGGCTTGAGGTGAAGCCCCTGTGCATTAGTATCTTATTTTCAAGATGAAAAGCTGGAAAATAACCATTCCGAAATTAAGATATTGTATTCAGTATCAAATTAATTATGGAAACAATTAAATAATCAAATCAAGTATTTTAAATATCTAAGCATATACTTGGAAAATTCCACCACAGAAATTAGTATTTAATTTTACACATCTGCCTATAATATGCTCTAAGGGTTACAAATGTGCCCAGTGGCTCAGAAAGTATAGTCATTCACTAGTTTTGCATTTCAGAATAGAACCCAACAGATCAGCAGTGCTAAATATCATGATTGCCTCAGCACTTAATAAATCAACAGTTTACCTCTTTGCTTTCAAAGCTTTCCACAGCGTAATTATTTTTAATTACTATGTATCTCTCTTTCCATTTCTTCAGGTCTTCAGCAAAATGTGACACCTCTCCTTCATAAAGGACCATGCTGGATGATCCAGGTGGCTATAGAAAAATGACACCAAGAAACAGAATGAGCTTCTTGCAAGCATTATGTTCCCTTTCTTTTGTAAAATGGGGAAAAGGATCTAGCACCTTGGAAAGATTGGTGTAGAACTTCAAAGCACTGATATGAATGTATGAGATTTTTCATGCTACTATAAGAAGATTACAGTATACTGTGTCTGAGGCCTGTATCCTCAAATTCAGCTTTCAAATGAACCCTGAATATTCTGCTTTCAATATTCACTTGAGAGGAAAAGGACTTAGAAACAAAACCAATTTACAGAATTTATTTATTTACCAGTAGCTGGTTAGTTAATTCATTAAATTTATTAGCCGTCAAACTCCAATGAACTCTTGGATTGATTCACAATGAAGCCTATTTTTAAATGTTTTCATTTTCTCTACCCTAGCCATGCTGATACTTTTTGCTCAGGAATCTAGGTATTTTCACCTACTGTGGTTCAACAAAGTTCTTGGGAAGCATAACGTGTGTTTCTATTTGTGTGTGGAGTAGAACAAATATGGTATTTTAGGCTCTTGTGAAATAGCTGCAACTCAAAGAGGATAACTGTACTCATATATTAAACCGTGGTTTCCGCAATACTGGTTGATTAAATAAACAAAAACTAGATAAATTGGCATCTAGACTAAGGCATAAATTAATCATTCACACGTTGAAATCGTTTTTGCATAATGCACAAAGGTGAAACTAAATGAAATCACATTCTGGCTTATCTTGATGTGTGAACTAGACCACAAATGAAGGCATGATCAGCCAGCCGACTGGAACCTTCAAACACAGTTTGCCAGATTGTGATATAACAACAACTACAAAGACTCTGAATTATGGAGGGTAGGAAGGAACTAGTGCATCTGAATAATTGGAACATGCACAACAAAGATATGGCCAATGGTAATGGTATGTGGGGATGATCTTGGGAGATTGAGCAAAGAGATGAAGCCAAAGAAATGGTCAGATAAAAGACAGATTAGCCTGCAGCAGGAATGTAGCTGGGGCAAATAGTTCAGAAGGGACTCCCCTGAGTTTCATGGGCTGTAAAGAGGGACAGGGAAAGAAATGTATTTTGAGACTTATGAGACTTTGTTTATGTAACTTTACGATAGAGTAGAATTAGCTCATCTGGCTGTGTTTCCTGTCTAGTCCACCTTGCAAGACTGACACCAACCACCTAAAACATAGGGTGGATACATCAAAAGATAATAATAATAATAATAATAATACTTCTTGTTACCTTTATTTTTAAGAATTGAGACTGCAGATCTCTGTTTTGTTCCAGCTCATTCTGGATGTGCTTGCAAAAGGATACAGCATATTGGCGCTTATAGTGTGGGCTGAAGTTTCTGATCACCGCTTCAGTCTTTCCTGAAAAGGCATGTTAAATATATCACATTCAGGCTCCATTTTGCTTAGGCTTCACAAGGGCATGAGGCCCATCCCCAAACTATTTTAGAAAACATTTTCTGCAAAAGGACTATAGAACTACATACAGTGGTACCTCGGTAAGGTAAAGGTAAAGGTTCCCCTCGCACATATGTGCTAGTTGTTCCCGACTCTAGGGGGCGGTGCTCATCTCCGTTTCAAAGCCGAAGAGCCAGCGCTGTCTGAAGATGTCTCCGTGGTCATGTGGCCGGCATGACTAAACGCCAAAGGCACACAGAACGCTGTTACCTTCTCACCAAAGGTGGTCCCTATTTTTCTACTTGCATTTTTTACGTGCTTTCGAACTGCTAGGTTGGCAGAAGCTGGGACAAGTAACGGGAGCTCACCCCGTTATGCAGCACTAGGGATTCGAACCGCTGAACTGCCGACCTTCTGATCGACAAGCTCAGCATCTTAGCCACTGAGCCACCGCGTCACATGAGTCCCTCGGTACTCATCATTAATTGGTTCTGGGAGGTGCAATGAATACCAAAAATGATGGGTATCAAACAAATTTTTCCCTTAAGGAATCAGGTAGTGAGTCACAAGGCAGCCGACACCAACAAGTTTTAGCTTGTGCGTTGAGTATCAAACGATGAGTACTGGGAGAAAATTTTTACTCAAAATGTGTTCAGTACCAAATTAAATGAGTTTCAAAGCAGCTGAGTATCAAAGTACCACTTTACATGTATCTTTACTGAGAAGCAATATAAGATTCTATTATGAATGCTAATATTCCCTGACCAAATAGCCTTTTGTTTTATCTGACTTAATCCTGATTCTGGCCTTAAAAACATAATGAGACAGGATATCTCATCACTTAAAGAAATCTCCTTGTTCTTGTACCAGTGAATTTGATTAGTTGCAGAGGCAGATAACAGTCCTCAAGCATAACACTTTTACTTATCTGATTCCAGGTGACACGCAGAGTTACAAATCTATTTCCCTCCTGCTTCTAAAAAGAGAAGTACTATAGCTATTGAGAATCTGTGTGGTATAGAACTTAATTTGGGACTCAAACAGGGGAAACCCTGGTTACAGAAGCCCCATGGGGAACTTTGACCAATCATGTTCTCCCTCAGTCCAGCCTTGCTCACATTATTGATTTATTTCAAGCATGCATATAGTTGCCCCATTCAAACAATGCAACTCTGAATAGCATGCAGTAAATTGATAAACAAAAATACCCCCGGAACAAAATATCACCAATTACAAATAAATATAACAAGTAATTAACAATCAGGGATTCAAATTTATCATACCCTTCAGTGTACGAGCTTTATTCAACTTGACCCCAA
The DNA here is from genome assembly GCA_003457575.1 of Thermophis baileyi. NCBI lineage: Eukaryota > Metazoa > Chordata > Lepidosauria > Squamata > Dipsadidae > Thermophis > Thermophis baileyi. The sequence goes on from QLTV01001021.1 coordinate 1,786,189, forward strand.
AAAAACAGCCAACTTTTCATTGTTTTTCTAAAGGTTTCGTGCCGTATGTATAATCTGAGATTACAGTAGTAGAAAATCAGATTTAGGATAGGAATATCATATATGTAACTCTATATCTCTCTCTCTATAAAAAATGAGTCTTCTTGTGGGACATGAAGTTTGTTCAATGAATGCAGACATCCATATGATTGACCTTCCCTATTGCAGTTGAAATATTTCCTATTACTATAATCTCTCAGATTTTTAAACAATAAACACCAAAAAAAAAAAAACATTACGAGAACTCTCCATGTCTTGAAAATAGGTGCATTTCTATGCATGGACAGACTGTACTTGATCTGCACAAATACAGCAGGACATAATAGCCAATTAAAGGTTTGTTACACCAGAATGACATCTCATTGCAAAAATGTCTGAGAAGCAAATTTCTATCGAAACAATCGATAGAAGCAATCTTTTTAATTCCATATATATTTCAAAAGATTGGAGAAAATG
>QLTV01001021.1:1786733-1808509 GCA_003457575.1 Thermophis baileyi
AGCACATTTCCAAATTTGGTCTTGAATCTCTGGCATGCATATTGCAGTTGCTTAAGGTGAACTGCAGCCAAGTTTTTCAATTAATGTGCTTGACTTCTCTGCTTGTCCCCAGCTGGGGAGGGAAAGGAAAGTCAAGAACTAAAGGAGGCAAAGATCTCTTTGGAAATCTTGGGAGAGGCATGACAAGGTTCCGAAAGACAGGGTCCAGATTGTCATCTCCAGATGCAACTGAATTACACATGCCATGGTTTCTAAGCTCTCAAACAAGAACCTTCCCAAATGGTAGAGCAATTGTTCTTTTACAAAGCACATGCCTATGGAATTCTTTTCCTCATATTGCTCTATTTCTCAAGAAGCATCCCAAACATATGTTATGGAATCCCTGCGTGCTGCAAAATACCAAGAGGGTAAAGGCCTAAAATGCAGACAGAATTTTATTGCTTGTGGTCAAGGATCAGCTTGCGTCCGCACTTCTGCACATAAGAGCAGTCGTGCTGGTTTTGGCTGAAACCCAGTGAGATGAGCATTCGATATCAATCAGTGGCCAGCAAAAGGTAGTCAGAAAGTTTCCAAACTTAGAGAAGAGGACTGTAAAGGATTATTGCACTGGGACCGTGATACAGGTAGTCCTTCACTTACAGCAGTTTATTTAGTAACCATTCGAAGTTACAATGGCAGTGAAAAAATGACTGTTTTTCACATGTATGACCGTTGCAGCATTCCCACGTTCATGTGATCAAAATTCAGACACTTGACAACTGACTCATATTTATGACGGTTGCAGTGTCCTAGAGTTATGTGATCGCCTTTTGCAACCTTCTGGCAAGCAAAGTCAACGGGGAAGCCAGATTCACTTAACAACCGTGTTACTAAATAACAACTGCAGTGATTTCTTGCCACAGTTAATGACTGTGGCACGAAAGGTCAAATAATGGGGCAAATTCACTTAAGTGTTTCGCTTAGCAACAGAAATTTGGGGCTCAATTGTGGTCATAAATCAAGGACTATCTGAAGTCTATACATCATGATTCAAGTGCAGTAACCCTTGATCATTTTCTGAACCAGAGAAAAGTTATCAAGTTCAACTATTACTGATGCAAATCTTCTGTAAGATCTCATCAGGGTGTAAAAGCCTATATATAGTCATATGCATACACAAAGTGTCTATTTAATTCTTGCTGTCTGGTCACTGTGAGGCCCTTCCTAGGGTTTACATTTGAACATTTCCATTCCTTGGAAATATCCTAAAGCTAATCCAATTGTTTCCTGCTATTTTTCCCCCCTTAATCTTAAAACAATGCATAGAAACTGAGATACATACATCCTGTACTTTTCTGGCACTGAATGAAATCAATCCGCTGCCCTGGAATAAAGCACCCTGCTCATTCAAACCTATTTTCTTACCTCTTTAAAAAAATGGTTATTCGAATGTAAAGCAACACTGTAGCTGCATTTATGTTGTGTGTTCCTAAACTAAGCTTTGTTAGCTTTTTGTGAAACAAGTTATAGAATAAACTACAGCCATTGGAGTTTATTCAGTGAATCGTGGTTAAACAAGCGACAGCTTAGTAGGTCAATCATTTAAAACAAGAAGTTGCAGTTGCTTGCTAAGTTCAGAACTTCATCCTGCACTGAAATTCTAAACTGATTTCCCATTCCCCAGTGACTCACTAGGATATGCATGAAACACACATCTGGGCTCTGATTTCTATTAAATGCAAACTCACCACCCTTTCCTTTTTGTCATGCACACTAGACTGGAAATTCTCCATGTTTAGCAATATCTCACAAGGGTAAAAAATGTTGCTTCTCTGAGAGGGTGAAAAAGCAAATTTTGCAGCCATGGGTTCAGTGAAAACAGTAAACCTAGATTTCCTCCCGTTTTTTCAAGGCTTTAAGCAGCAAACCCCAAAATTATAGTCTTCAGAAAACCCACAGACTATTCCAACAATATTGGAGGGTGAAGGAGTTCTTTGAATAATTAAAAGAGTAGTACTCAAGCCTAGAGGTTTTCTGCAGTTTTGAATGTTAGAGTTTTACTAAATTTTTAGGGACTTGGAACCTTTGGGCAAACCAGATAATTTTGTTTGCTAGAGAGAAAACCTGGGTCCTTGAACTTAAATATTTGCATGACAATTATTTACTCTACTGCTAAATTTAAGTCTTTGCAACATTAACAATGATTTTTATTGTTGCAGCAACCGTTCACCCACAGCGTTATGCACACATGGCATAACAATACCTGCATTAATTCACCAACACATATACAGTATAATGGCCATTATATGAAAATCACTTTCAAACAACTCCCTATGATGGCTGTCATCAATCCAGGGTCCATAGAAGTCACGGTGGTAGACAGAAAACATAGATGGTAGCAAGAGATGCCCTATTTTTTTAAAAAAAATAAAATGGTCAAACTCTTATGTGATTCTTAATATGAGAGGGTTCTGCTTTTAATTTTAATTAAAATTTAATTTTTGATTTTAAAAAATTGAAAACTTCATTTTTAATTTTGTTTTATACAATTAAATTTATCTGCTCTGAGCTTTGCTCTCTGCTGCAGTTTTTCAAGACTTGCACAAAGCAGGGACTAATTTTGACAGTGTTCCTACTTTGTTTTTCAAAGTTTACCATTGGCAGTTATCCTAACAGAATTATTAGTTTTATGCATGGGATGGACATATCAACACTCCATTTATCATTTTATATGTCATAAAAGTTAGAGAACAGTACAAAAATAAATATGATCTGTTTGGGTGCTGCCAATGTCCACTTTTAAAAATTCATTTGGCATGATACTTATTCTCAAACTTGTTAGTAAGGAGGAAGACTACTCTTGCAATCTGTTAAACATTAAAATGTTTAATTCATATCTCAGGTCTTGGTTGAAGACCACAGTAATAGTAAACCTAAACAGAACTATGAAACTGGAATGGACATTGTGCAAATGGATAGATAAGTTTAATTTGTTTCTTACTAGATCAATTGCAATTATTTGCATTTGTAAAGACATCTGTTTTCTGTTTATACATAAGTGTTTATAGTTCCGCATTTCCACATTTTCTAATAATACTTTACACCTTTTCAACCAAAACCTAAATTTCAAAAATCTTACATTTTCCCCAGTCCTTTGTAAAAATGGAGAAACCACTTGAAAGAAAATGGAGTTCTATGTCAGGCAAATTGTGAATCAATGTTTTGATTAAAATGGGATCTTGGTCTTCAGCCAGTACAAATAAAGATAAGGGAAGAAATTACATGTTGCCTATTTAGCTCATGTTAACTACTATTGTCTTTTTATTTTTTAGAATTTTAGTTCTCTCTTCACCCTTTGTAATGGTTGAGCAGCCGTTGATGGATATTTAATTTTGAGCAAAGTTGCATTAAAATTGTACTGTACTTTTCTCAATTTGGTTTGCCCCCTTAGAGAAAGTTCATATGGTTGGCTGCAGAAGGTAGACATTAACTCTGATGATTTAACTCTGATAAGCGGTACTAAGGCAGCATGCATATTTTGGTGGCTAACGACATGAGGACTGCCCATCTCTGGTTTGCTTAGTGTGATACATAAACCTGGTTCCCTAATTTGTTTATTTTATTTACTTATTTGTTCAATTTCTATGGGTGCCCATCTCAGTCAATGACACTTGTTCTGGCATTTAGTATCTGTTAGCTCCTTTGTTCTCAGCTGGCAGCTCTTGATATGTTTCAACTTGAAAGATATGTTTGGAGTTATTAAGTAGCATTTAGTTTTATATTGGCCTAAGTATGATTACAGTCTTAAGGAATCTGAGTGAAGCTTATTTTAGAGTTGCCTGCAACTGCATATAAGTGTCGTTGCATACCTAAACTGTGAAGGGGTTGAGAGATTAGCATAAATTGCAGAATGGCTGCAGATGGGCTGACATGCACACCTCCCAAATCCCAACTGAAGGTTGCGCAGAAGAATGCATCTTGCATGCTGATTGGTTGATCCAACTTCCTTTCTGTTTGAGTGTCCCCTAGCCAGAATGTTACATTTGCAGAAATATGAATGGAACAGCTATTTAACTGTCCCCGAATGACAGACCTACATTCCTTGATGTGCATTACCAGGGAATTCTGCTTGACCCTTTACTGTCACAAAGTCCAAAAGTGACTAGTTGAGTTGAAAAAGAGCAGCAGCAACAAACAATGCTAAAATCTATCACACGAAAGCTAGAAATAGGGCTTAATAAATCTTATTATATAAATTATGTCTCATGGTACCACTGGAGGAAATTTGCGATGGCCTGTTTTCTTAGGCTGTTATTTCCAACATTCTGGATATTACACGTTAACAAAATGTACTAAGGAAAAAAATTCTAATAACCATAATGATAGAGCTTTAGACTTTTTGCATTCCGCTGTTATTGTAACAGGAAAACAGCCTTAGCCACAACAGCTGGAAAAGTCATTGGGTTGGGGGGGGTGTTGTTTTGTTTTGAGGGAGAATCAGACCGGCTTGCATATTTCCATTCCAATATAGTAAATTAAAATAGTGATTGCAGATAGAGTTCTAACCTAATTCTAAAAACATGTCAGGCAAAGCATCTGAGGAAGTTGAAATTAAGATCTAAGTTAATATATCAACTAAAGAGTAGTTCGCTCTTGTTTTCATGTCTAGAACAGAAATTGAAAACTAGCCATTCGCTAGTCCATCTGAAATTTAAATAATATTGTGTCAGGAAAATGAAGGCCAATACACAATGTGTAAGTTCCATTAGCTTTTTTGTCCTCTGACATTTCTTTTAACAATTACAACATGATTTTTTTCTTAATTAGATAGAAATAAAACTACCTTAGTAGCAATTCAGTGTATCATTTTTGGGTTATCACAATTTTCTAAAAGAGTATAATGGCGGGGGTGGGGGTTGAATTTAAAGCATAGCACTACCAGATTGAAGGATCTGCTAAACTGCTCTGTCAGGTTCCTCCAATCATTCTTTCTTTCAGGAGCACATCCATTTGCTTTGACACAAATACTTCCAGTGGTTCCAATGGCTTATTCTAATTATCACACTGACCAATGCTGTTACTTTTAAAAATTCAATATTAAATCAAAGGATGCATTCCACATCACAACTAGTTTAGCTCTTATTGTTGTCATTCAGTCACTAAGTCATATCCGACTCCATGGACCATAGCATGCCAGGATCTCCTATTGTCCACTGTTTCTTAGCTCTTGTACTGCTATACAACAACCTAAGTCTCCAAAACTTTATTGGCCTGGCCACACTAGGCATGTATTTGTTTTGGATTTAGCACTAAGAATATGCGCATACACATTCCTTTCATTTTGCGAATACGGGATTGGTGCTTCCTACATTTTCTAGAATACCTAATATAGATTGATTCTTATATTTGTTGTGGCTTGCCCGAGTCCCGCGCAGCTGCTCATGGATCCGGAAGACCAAGAACCGACCATGGGGTGGCAATATCATCCTGTATCTCCGGCACCTGAGTCCGAGACCGAGGAGGACGCAGTGCTAGAGGACGATAACCAACCAGGGCCTTCTGCACCTCCCCAGAAGGAGATGAGTGACTCAAGTGGAGAGGAGGAGCCTCTGATTGATGCTAGGGCACGCAGGGCAGCTAGCAGGCAAGAGTGGCTCTGCAGGATACTCCAGTCCGGGCTCTTGGCCAACTCCAGTAAGTGGAAGATAACTCGGGACTTAATGGCCTGCTTGTATTTTGGTATTTTGAAGCCTGGCCAAAGTGTTATCTGACTCTCGACAAGAACTGTGTTGAAAAAATTTATAAAACTTACTAATAAGCCGTATTATTAGTAGTAAAGTAATAATTGTTGTGCAAACAGTGTGTGTGTGTGTCATTTCCTGGGGGCTTGCTGTGCTGGGTCACAACAATATTAGTGACATAGTTAGAATGGATGACTTTCATTTGGGTGCTCCATAATAAATTTCAATGCAGTAAAATGTGATCGAAAGTTCTTTTGAATCTGAAAATACTATAACTAATACCGGTACCATTTCCTAGGGCATAGCCCTTGTTAAGCAGTTGGACGCTTTTCTATCAATGCAACTAACACCTGCTAATGTTGAATCTTACAGGAAAAACAGAGCATTTCAGTTGACCACATTTCCTGTTACTAAAATATAAGGCACACAAAGAGGAAAGCAAGACCTTAATCCTTTTTAGGCTGCAAGACCTTACTCAAGTTACCGAATAACAATTTTAACTCATAAGGGTGTATTTTAGCTTGTTTACATTTGGAACCAACTTGTATCCAAGCACAGTTTTTGAAATGATTCATGGTCGATATGGTTAGGGCATATATGAAAACGCATCCCATTTCCCTTGATACAGCCAGGCAACCAAAAGAAACAGGAAGAAAACAACAGTATAAAAGGAATATATATCTAGAGAACAAATTCATGACCTCCACACTTTCTGAAGCCATTCTGGTTGATGTGGAATGGAAGCATTTAGTCTTATGTTGATTCTTTTGCATCAGAGGTCATCAGCGTGATACCCAGGACACTCCTAGACAATGTCCACTAAGATTTCAGGATAAATAAAAATTAATTTACAATTAAAAAGCTAAAATCTTAAGAAGGTGATAAATCACCTAAGATTTCATCATGCTTGCATGCCAATTCACATTAGAATGCCACTTTGTAAAGTCCCAGAACCAGAGGGGCTGAAAACCCAAAGACACTCAATCTTGCCAGGGTTCAATTGAAGCCTGTGGTTTCTCATCCAGATGCTCACAGCTTCTAGATACTAGTATATGATGTCTACAGGGCAGAGGTGGGATTCACTTACCTTCCCTATCGGTTCGCAAATGTGAGCATGCGCGCGGCCTTCTGCGCATGAACAGTGCTCGCACATTACGTTGGGGCGGGTGGGTGGAGCCTCCTGCAGTCGCCACTACCGGTTCATGTGATCCAGAGACAACCGGATGAATCCCACCACTGCTACAGGGTCACTTAATTCACCAGGGGCGCAGATGTACAAATGAGTATAGTCAGCATACTGATGTTGCCTCACCCCATGGCAATGGATGAGCTCACCCAGCGCCCTCATGTAGATGTTGAATAAGACAGGGGAGAACACTAACACCTGTGGCACCTCAGATAGTAGACAGAGGGTGGGAACTCTCCTTCCCAATCACCACTGACTGGAACCGACCCTGTAGAAAGGAGGTGAACAAGCACAATACTCTGCTAGCCACCTCCAATCCTCTAAATCAGTCCAGAAGGATACTGTGCTATTGAAAGCTTCCAAGAGGTCAAGAAAAGGAATGATGGATACCACTATCCCAGAGCCACTATCTTGTTCATGCCATAGATCATCCAAAAACATGACCAATGTCATTTTCATATCATATTCAGGTCTACATCCTAACTGAAAAAAATCCAGTTAATCTGCTTCATGCAAGGCCCTCTGAAGTTGCTGCACAACCACCTTCTCAATCAGCTTCTCCCAAAAGAGGAGGTCAGATACTGGATGAAAGTTGTGCAGAATCAGCAATTGCTTTTTGAGGAGCGTGTGAGCCAAAATCTCCTTAAGAAGTGAAGGAACCACCCCTCACTTAGAGAAGAAATCGCCACTGCTAGAACTTCTCCTCATGAAATTCCCTGGCTGCCTTCACAAGCCAAGAGGGTCATGGATCAAGAGCCCCAGCGAGTTTGGATGTTTAAGGCTGCATGTTTCTTACTTATATTGCATGAGTAGGAACAGGGTGTAGTAGAACCACTGAGTTTAACAGATCTGCTCTGTTAAGATCAATTGTCTATTCCCCAATGTTTGCTATAGAAAATATTCATGCACCACAACAAACAGGAGTAGTATGTAAGGGATGTGCCCTCTAGGGTTTCCAAAGGCCAGGGGAAAGAGTACCAGGTCTCAGGTGACTTCCATGCAATAGGGCAACATGCAGATCTTCAGGCTTTCCGTATCTGCACAATGGGAAGCTCTTAAGAGAATGAGCTTAATTTAAGTGTTTTCCAACACATAATGTGGTTTACAGTAAAACGTAAACTCAACCTCTTTGACTTATTTACTGAACGGTTGCTTAGCATGATGTGTTAATCCAGCCTTTTAGTTCCCAATTTTGTGGACTTTGAGTGCAACGTATCAATTTTCTGTTGTCATCCACCTAAAATAAAGGACAAATCTGTTCCTCCTCAAACAGTCTAACATGATTTAGAAATTTTACCATAATTTTACAGATCTGTTATTTTGACAACATTCCCCAGCAATCTATGTACCCTGTAAAATGTCATCATTTAATTACAGTAGACATCATTAAAGGAGCTGGTTAAAATCAGGCTATCATAACTATGTGTTGCATTCAACCACAATTCTCAAAATGTTTATTGCATCAATTCAAATTTTTACAGTTTTCACCAGATTGTACACAAGTTGTATGTAAGAGATTCCAATGAAATCAGTAGGGTGAATTTCATCTAATTTGATTTCTAGTGGATAAGCATGCCCAGTCAATAAATAAGTTATATAAACTTCTGTGACTTTCTGGAATTGTTCCTGTAATATTATCACATTGAATGATGACAAACAGACACCAATCACCATGGAAGTGTGTATTTGTTAAAGATCCCATCTTACTTCAGGAACTCAAGGAAGTGTATACTGGGGGTTTCCCTTTTTTCAGTCCTCACAAAAATAATCCTATAAAATAGGTTGTGATGAGAGTGACTGGCCCCAGTAAGTTTCTGTGACTGAACACAATCTTAAAGTTGGGTCTACCTGTTTTTAATCAAAGTTCTTAATCATTACTCCTTATACTCTCTGATTTATTAAGACATTAATAAAAAGACTGCATGCTTCTGCAGGATAAGGGATCTTATTCATTTAAAGCAAAATAGTTCGGCATATGCTAATGTATACAAGCATAATACTATCTTCTCCATCCTAATGGAGTGCATCTACTAAAGGCCTTAAACTCAGTCCAAATCAGTAGACCAGATCAGTAGGTAAACCATGTCTTCTATAATTAGTCCTGCACACTATTTTGCAAATCTGGATATAATTGTAGAAAACAATATTGTGTGTGGCTTTTTAAAAAAAATGCCATATTCTACACAGGAGATGGGAAACTTCTGGCCTATCTCTGAGGCCCATTTGAGTAAATGGATTAACATGTTGCATCCTTAGAGCCAACTTGTTTTAAAAGAACTAACCCATTTGAAGGCAGCTATTCCTCTGTGTGTGCACGGGCTGGGTCTCCCCATATTGTTATTATTTTGCAAACAACCACAACTGGAGTCATCACATATAGTGGGAAAGCAAAACACAAGCAATGGAAACACTGCTGCAGAAACAGATCCTCTTGGGGTTATCCTTGCCTGCTTTAGGGGCAGGACTAGTAGATGCAAACTATAACTGAACCTTAGTTTGGGTTAGGATGACATGCTAACCATAGTTAAAGTAACCAGACCTATAACTACCACCACCTTTTATCAATTCTGCCTCAGGTGCTCCTCCTTAAACATCATTTGATGCATGGCCTGAGGGCAGACTTTACAGTAAACAAACTATATAAAATGGTTTACTTTGGGATGCAGATAAACAAGTCCTGAAGTTATTCCTGAACCTTGGTTTAAGACTTGGGTGTTAATAGACTGTCCTCAATGCGATTATCATTTAAGGGTTAATCTGCTATTTGTAGTTCAATCAATCAGAATAGAGCAGGAAGTGACTTTGGAGGTCTTCTAGACTAGCCCCCTGCTCAAGCAGGAGACTCTATACCATTTCAGACAAGTGACTGTCCAGTCTCTTCTTAAAAACCTCCAGTGATGAAGCACCCACAACTTCTGAAGCTAAGCAGTTCCACTGGTTAATTGTCCTCACTATTAGGATGTTTCTCCTTAATTCCAGGTTGCTTCTCTCCTTGATTAGTTTCCATCCATTGTTTCTTGTCCTGTTCTCTGGTGCTTTGGAAAATAAATTGACCCCCTCCTCTTTGTGGCATCCTCTCAAATACTGGAATACTGCTATCATGTCCCCCCAGTCCTTCTTTTTTCTTTTCTCATATCCAAATCCTGCAACTATTCTCCATATGTTTTAGTCTCCAGGCCTTTAATCATCTTAGTTGCTCTTCTTTGCACTTTTTCCAAAGTATCAACATATTACCCCCCCGAGGCGCCGCGCCAGTCTCGTGGGGTGTGCGTGCACCCGTCTCTCGCTTGCTCTTGCTCTCCCAGCCAAAAAAGTGCCCGCCGCAAAAAGAGCGCCTCCCGGCATGCCCCCCCTTTCCCCCAGAAAGTAATGGGGGGCCTTATTTTTGGGGGGGGCTTATTTCAATGCATGTCCCGAAAAGCCCTGTTGGGCTTATTATCGGGACATGTCTTATTATAGGAGAAACACGGTAGGTTGTGGTCTACTTTGTCAAATGCCTTGCTGAAGTCTAAATATACTATGTCCACAGCATTTCGCTGGTCTACTAATTTAGTCACTTTGTCAAAAAATAAAATAAGATAGTTTAAGTTCATAGCTTCAGCCCAATTCCAGCAGAGGCTGAATTCTCAGCAGCAATGATTCTGATCATAATTCACAGAGTTACCTAAGTTGAACAGCCTTGACACGAGAATAGACCATTTCTAAATATATTTTTAGTGATGGGCTTGTGAGGCTGCATAATTCAGACCAACCTCTCAATCCAAAACACCCTGCACATATTAACATTAAGTATTCTTGTAAATTCAACCATTTTTCCACTTCTACCAGTGCACAGTATAATTTCGTAAAACTTTAACATATAACATGTTTTAAGCTGCAATAATGTTATCCTATTCTATTTTTAAGTCAATTTGCCAACATTGTTTTTTCTGATAGTCAGCCTTTTTTTGTTGTTGTTCATTGTATTGAATGTGTGAATTCAGTTATATCACAGCTTCCTAATACTAATTTACATACATTTGGAGTCACACCCATTCAATATTATGGATGGTATAATTCTGATTTTCTCAAAAAAAAAAATGCAATTTAATGCAATTGTTGCATTAAAATTTCAGAGCCAATCAACCCTGCAGCACTTATAATTCTATTTTGAATTTCTTTTGATTTCTTCAGAGTAAGTTTATTATTTATTTACTTGTTTAGGATTATAGGCGATTTCAATAAGCAGTTGATAATCTCAAGGAGAGCCTTAAAAGCATGATTTCTAAAATAAATAATGCTGTAAGTTAAAAATCCTCACATGAAGAAAAACTTTGGTTTGCAGGGTTTCTCCTCACCCCAGATGCATCCTATAATCCTTGATTTTCAAACTGCATTTAAAAAAATGTCTTCGCTTTGCAAATCTTATTTAACAATCCCCGGAAAGTTTACTTTTTTCTATGAAACACTGTGGATAGTAACAATTAAAAGAGAAGTTGAAAACTTTTGCTTCTGCTTCTTATCCAATATTTATCCAGAAAAGGAACTTTCTGCTTAAATTTGGCAGCAGAAGACCAAGCAGAATAAAGACAGTCCATTTCTGCTAGATTTATGTAATTTCTTTTGAGAATTTTCTGCAGATACAACATTCAGAAGAGATGCATCTTAAAAGAGTGGAAAATTGCTCCTCCCTACCCTAGCATTTTATCTGCTGTTATAATTTAAGGATTATGGTTTCCTCCAAAGTCTAAATTACAGGAGAGTTACAGCTTGCCCCAGAAAGTTTTCTGATAATACATGAATAAGATCAGATATACTGTTTTTTTTTTTCTGTCAGCAAACCAACTTCTCCTTTCTGTAATATAGAATGCTGCTAGTGTAATTAAAAAAAAAATAGAATACTCATCATTGTGATGGGGCAATTGGCTTGGAGACCAAGTCAGCCTTTGTGTTTCACACAGATACACATTACTGTACAATCAGAAATCCCAGTGTCAGAGCAGAGACAGGTACAGATACGTACAATCCTGGTTGATTTTTCTATTCAGGAGAGGAAGACATCAAATATGTTAAAAACAAAATAAAGCTGTTAAAGACAGTACGTTTTGATTTCTCTAAATTCCCTGTTGATTAAATGAAAACCAATCACTTCTGCAATGCAAGTCTATGAATAGTTTCAGCAGCAGACCCAAAGGTGCTTTTTCAGGAGGCAACTGGACTTTCTTGTTTTTTCTTTGAAGACGTTTCACTTCTCATCCAAGAAGCTTCTTCAGCTCTGACAGGATAGTGGGGAATGGAAGGAGCTCCTGTCAGAGCTGAAGAAGCTTCTTGGATGAGAAGCGAAACGTCTTCAAAGAAAAAACAAGAAAGTCCAGTTGCCTCCTGAAAAAGCACCTTTGGGACAACCATGACCTGGATGACTGAGAATCTCTACAGACTTTCAGCAGCAGAGTGAAACTCATTGCTGTCCAGAGAAATCTTCCTAGTGCTCTCAGCCATGATGTGATCTGTCCAGTTTTGGTTTAAGATTTTGTGCAAATCCAGGCAGTGTGGTCTGTAAAACAATCCAGTTTAACATGCTGTGTGAAGCTGTCAGTTATAGGTTAATGATGGTTAAACAATGGCTCAGCTCCGTGCGTGAACCCAACGTAACAGGATTTCAGACACCAGCTGCTCAGACATGACTTTTGACACTGTCCATGGAAGTATCCCTCATTTTCCTTTCCAGTAAATAGAAGCAGCACCTGGTAAGGAAGGACTGACTAAAGAAGAAATTAGCTTAAAGGTACTACTAATACAGGAAAGCTGAATTGGGGGGGGGGGAGACGTGAAAGGTGCTTAAAGGTAAGTGGTATTAGATAGATGTGGAATAAAAACGTAAGTAGTATTAGATAGATGTGGAATAAAAACTATATTCCCACCAGCATGTAATAATGGGACATGTCTATCATTGTTTTTATTTTTCTGGTTTTGCAAATATTTGAGGACTTCATATTATACATTAATCTTCACTATCATATACTGTATACTGATCTCTGAAATTCAGCATACCAAGACAAACTCAGTTCTCAATCAAAGCTGAAAAGGCACAAGGTGTTACACACATCAGAAGGCAGAAAGATGTGATCAACATGTTTTCCACTGCAGAGCTTTGCTTCCTAAAAGCTAGAATGAATTTAGGCAACAGATTGAAAATGTTTTCTTTTCTTCAGCAGTGCTCTGCATGGATTTTCACCATTGGAATCATACAACAAGCGATCCAACAGGTGGATTAAGAGATAATTTACCAAACCTGGTGTCCTGAGAAAATATTATTTCTTACATGAATATAAATGGATTTACTTAGAATGAAATGGTGCTAATTTCAGATCCTATTCTAAGCACCCATTTAAAAGCAACCACAAATTGTGTGTGATTGATTTCTGTACATACAGTAGATTATAAAGATTGGCACCCTCTTCACTATCTTGAGTCTACAGACAACTGCTTTTGATGGCCAAAATGCTTGACATTTCTTTCAAACAATGTTCAGCTTTGTACCTTGCCAAAATTATGCAATAACACATCCCTTTGCTTACAGGCAAAATAACCTGGAACTCATCTGAACAGTGCTATAGACATTTTAAAGAAATGGATCACATAATCTGGTGACAATTTAGTAGTCCTGGAGGTCAGAATATATTTCAAGGGGCCTCCTTTATTTTCTTAGTCACAGCATATGAACCTTAGATGTGTAAAGTGACAAATATATTTAAGTGTTCTTTGCATTGTGAGGTATGGATCTATGCAAGGCATGAATGTCTCCACAAATGCCTTCACTAGTATTTTGTATTCTTCAATGACTGTTGACTGAATTGACATGCTTTGATCACAAATTGTTGAGAAACACCCAGTGACTCAGGAGGAGGACTCAAATGGGGATTAGCCTTGAATCACTGAGCAGCCACAAGAGATCCAGGACTGACACCCCCAAAGCTGCATGGAACATTATCCATCTGTTCCCAAGGGAAGGCAAGCAGCCTTGGGAGATTCCTGTATTATAGGCAGAATACAATGAAATAGTCAGCTTAAACTGTGGATCTGGTTGCTTGCTCCTGACACAAATCTATCCCTATACTACAGATTCTATTCAGAACAGTTACATATGAGGAAAAGCTAAATTTAAATTCAAATTTATTTATTACAGCCCTGAGGACAGATAGAAATAAGGTATTGAATAGAAGGGGCGTTGGTCTTTCCTGATACGCCTCTTCTCATCAGGAGGAGACAGCATTCAGAATGGGTATTCCTCGTCCACTCAGAATGAGGACCGAGTCTGCCTTTTTTTCTTGCTGGGTCCGCCTCCTCTAACCCAGTTTAGACGAGAACGAAGGTGCAGACTCGACGCAACCACCAACAGAACACAACCAGTCACGGAAGAAACTCCCTTCTTGAATCCTGAAGGTGAGGCCCCCATTGGAGCTGGCAAGGAAAAAAGGCCAGGTCAAGGCCAGAAGCCAAATTCAAAAACCAGCAGAAATGAAAAAAGGCCAGGTCAAGGCCAGAAGCCAAATTCAAAAACCAGCAGAAATCTAGCGAGGAGGAGACTAAAAACGGACCATCCCAGGGCGGGACTGAATGCTGTCTCCTGATGAGAAGAGGCGTATCAGGTAAGACCAACGCCCCTTCTCCATCGTGGGAGGAGCCAGCATTCAGAATGGGACATACCAAAGCCAAAGTCCCCCGGGCAGGTCCATAGTCCGATACCAAATCAGTGCGACTCCTCGCGGACCCGTTGCAATATTCTCCTGCCAAAAGCCGCATCCGCCGAAGCAAATTTATCAATCCTATAATGGCGAATAAACTGGGAAGGAGCGGCCCAGGTTGCTGCCCTGCAAATCTCTTCCAAGGACGCCTGAGTCATCCAGGCCGCCGAAGTGGCGGCACTGCGAGTGGAATGCGCTGTGATCCCCTGCAGCCGAGGTGTCGCCAAAAGTTCATACGCCTTCGCAATGGTCCCGCGAATCCAACGTCCAATGGTTGACGCAGACGCCCTCTGTCCCAACGAATGCGGTAAAAAAACCACCAACAGGGCCTCAGTCCGACGATATGGACGGGACCGATCAATGTATATATGTAATGCCCTGCGGACATCCAGCGTGTGCCAGAGTCTCTCCGATGGATGGGAGGGATTAGGGCAAAAGTCTGGTAGGACTGCGTGAAGTGATCGCAACCAAAAAAGCGACTTTGAACGAAAGATGACGGAGCGAGCATGAACGCAGGGGCTCGTACGGTGGGCCCGTGAGGGATTGTAGCACCTTTGGAAGGTCCCAGGTCGGGTAACGGTGGACAATCGGCGGACGCAGGTTGGACGCTCCCCACAAGAAACGCCGCACTGCAGGTAAGTGAGCCAGGGAGGAGACCTGGTCACATGACAGAACTGAGGCGAGAGCCGCAACTTGCCTCCGGAGTGTGTTCGGGGAGAGGCCGTTATTCAGGCCCCTCTGTAGAAATTTCAGAACCATTGGAAGTGGAACCTGCAATGGCGAGCAGCCCTCTTCCCGGCACCAGGAAGAGAAGGACTTCCAAGTAGAGGCATAAATCCATTCCGTTGAGGGACATCGGGAAGCCTGCGTAGTTAAGATAACCTCCGGGTCATAGTTTTGATGTCTCAAGAGTTGCCACTCAGCCGCCAGGCGGTCAGTTGAAGCCACATTGGATCCGGATGGACTAGGGAACCCTGGCGGAGGGAGTCCCTGTCCATTGGTAGGCGCCAAGGAGGGGCCACGGACAGGGCCATGAGGTCCGCAAACCACGGCCTCCTTGGCCAGTGTGGCGCCAGTAGAATCACCTCCGCCCGTTCCTCCAGCACTTTGTGGACTACCTGAGGAAGAATCGGAAGAGGGGGAAATGCGTAAAGGAGACCCGGTGGCCATGGACACCGCAGAGCGTTCACCCCCTCCGCCCCCTGAGAAGGGAAGCGAGAGTAGAACCTGGGCAGGTGGGCGTTGTCCGGGGTCGCGAACAGGTCCACCAACGGCATGCCGAAGCGTCTGGATAGGTCGCGGAAAAGAGACGGATGCAGGCGCCACTCCGCATGGTCCAGAGTCGTGTGACTGAGCCAGTCCGCCTGCGTGTTGGCGACCCCGGCTATGTGGTCCGCCGAAATGGAGAGCAGATGTCTCTCTGCCCACAACCCCAGTCTCAATGCCTCGCGCATTAGCGACCGTGAGCGGGTCCCTCCCTGTCTGTTGATATGCGCTTTGGCGGAGGTGTTGTCCGTGAGAATCAACACGTGGGATCCCGCAATTGACCTCTGGAAGTGGCGGAGGGCCAATGACACCGCCCTGAGTTCCAGGAAGTTGATTGAATGCGCGGACTCCGCTGTCGACCACCAGCCTTGAGCGAACTGGTCCAGGGAATGGGCTCCCCAACCCAGAAGACTGGCGTCGGTCGTGATGGTCGTCCTGCGTGGCTCGAGAAAAAGGCTTCCCTTCGAGAGTGCCTGAGAGCGCCACCAGGACAGAGAGTTGAGAACCACCTTTGGAACCGGGACCCGGGAGGAGGAGGTGCTGCGTCCGGTTCTCTGAAAGGCAAAAGGAACCATTGAAGCCCCCTAGAGTGCAGGCGGGCCCAAGGGGTGATGTAAATACAGGAGATCATTTTCCCCAAGAGCGTGGATAGGAGGACAATGGGGACCCTACGCTCCCGCTGGATCCGAGTGACCAAGTCCCTAATACTGTCCTGTCTCTCCTGAGATAGGAAGACCCTGCACTCTAGGGAATCAATAATGGCACCCAGATGAAGGATGGAAGTGGCCGGGGACAGGTGACTCTTCTCCAAATTAATGGAGAATCCGTGCCGGCAGAGGGTGTCAATGGTCACCTGAAGGTGCTGCACCCGCGAGGTGCTCAGCCGATGCCTGGACCAAGATGTCATCCAGGTAACATTGAACCCGCACCGGCAGGGACCGGAGATGAGCAGACACCGTAGCAAGAACCTTTGTGAGGCCCGCGGGGCCGATGAAAGGCCGAAAGGCAGGGCCCTGTACTGGAAGTGCCTACCTGCGTAGCAGAACCGAAGGTACTGCCTATGGTGGTGACTAATAGGAATATGCAGGTAGGCCTCCGTCAAGTCCACAGAAGCCAAAAAATCCCCTTGTCGAATGCACCGCAATATTGACTGCAAAGAGTGCATTTTGAATCTGCGGTATCTGATATAACGGTTCAGTCGTTTAAGGTTGAGGATCGCCCTCCATCCCCCCGAGGCCTTGGGGACCACGAAAAGAATGGAATAATGGCCCTGTCCCCGCTAGTCCCAAGGAACCTGCTGAATGGCATGAATATCCAGCAGGTGCTGAACCGCTGCATCCATAAGAGCCCGCCTGGACTAGATGCTGGAGGTGGGGCAGCGTAGGAAAAACCTCGGGGGAAGGGAGGTAAACTCGAGCGAAAGTCCTGAAGAGACCGTCTCCAAAACCCACCTATCCTGGGTGGTCTGCTCCCAAACTGAGGAGAAAAAGGCTAAACGGCCCCCAATAGAAAGTTCGGGGAATTCCCTAACGTGGCCGGCGGGAGGGACGACCACCTCCTCCACCCTGGAATTGGCGCTTGAACTGCCTCCCCCTCCCGGATCTATCCTGAGGCTGGCGCTGTCTAAATCCAAACTGACCTTGGGGCTGGGGGAAGCTGGAGCCCTGGTCAGCGGCACGAAAGGGCCGACAGGGATAGGGGGACTGACGGTAATTGCCCCGTCTAGACAGGGATGGCAGAACCTTCCTCTTCTCCCGGGTCTCAATGAGGATGGGTTCCAGCGCATCTCCAAATAGGGACTGGCCCCTGAATGGGGCGGTGGCCAGGCGCCACTTGTGGCACGTGTCAACGGACCACTGTCGTAACCAGTGCATACGTCGCAAAACCACCGAAGCAGCAATGGCCTTGGCGGCAAATCTGGAAGCGTGAAGGGTCGCGTCAGCCGCAAATTGTGTAGCTGCAAACACTTCGTTGAAGTCTTGCTGCGCCCTTGAGTCGCCTGTGGGAAGATGCTCGTGTAGGAGACGTAGCCAAATCAATGAAGAACGGGCGAAAAAAGACGCTGATGACGATGCCTTGACCGCCCACGCAGCGGCCTGATGCGCCTTGATAAGAGATTGCTCAAGCCTCTTATCCTCTGGCCGCAGGAGCTCCTCGGGATCCCCGGGCATGCTATTAGATGTGTGTAAGGCCGCCACAGGCGCATCCACCATCGGAACCGTCAAAATGGATGCCAACTCCGGAGCAACATTAAAATGTTTACGAGCTAAGGAGGATGTCAGAGACCCCGAAGCCGGAGCGGTCCACTGCCGTTGTACATTATCTATGAACAATTGCGGGGCCGGAACCACGTCCTCCTCAGGAGTGACCTCCGCGAATAGGGGATCTAATGGCTGGGAACTGGAGGTCGTTGCCGCGGGAACAGGTTCCAGGCCAGCTGCCGCTCTGGCCTTGTATAACAATGATTTGAATAGACCAGGAGGGAAAAGCGCATTGGAGACCTGCTGTTCAGGAGCAAGGCCCTCCTCCTCTGACAGGTCATAGTCACCCTGATCAAGGTTGGGAAAGGGACCGTCAGCGTCCTCCTCCGACTCTTCCGAGTAACTCTCGGGGCTCTGTTCCCTGCCATATGCTCTGGCCCTAGATTGGACATGTCCCTCCCCTAAGGGGCGTCTCATGGACTGTAGGCAAGCCAACAGTCCCTGTTGTACCGCTGTGGCCAGCAGTAATTGAAGGGAGGCCTGGACCAGAGTAGCTGGCAAGGCCCCAGAGGAGTGCCCCGCAGTCGGGGCGCCTGTCTGATCTGATGACCCTGGAGCAGCCTGTTGTGCCAGAGGAGCAGGGGGGGGGGGGGCGCCTGAAACCGGCCGAACCCCAGATGTCGCCCGAATCTGGTACCGGTGTCATGTTGTCCAGAGATAGCTGGCTAGGAACAGCTGTAGACGAGGCCCCTGAAACAGGGCCTGAGGCAGGCTGGTCAGAAGATGGCCGGGGTTCAGTCTGGGCCTGGTCACAGAGCCTTTGAAGAGCCCGATCCAATCTTCGTTCAGCCTTCTCCGAGGCCCGAACAGCCCTGGTTGGAGGAGGGGGGTCCCCTCTGCCTAGAAGGGAAGACCCAGGCTGTTCCGCTTCATCGGGGAGCCGACGATCCGATTTACTGTGCCTCTTGCCCCTGGGCTTTTCGTTGGCTTCAGTGGCGTCCGCCATTTTGTCTGCAACAGTAGCAAAGTTCAAAATGGCCGCCGCAGCAGAGCGCGCCAAAAAACTAACTGCCGCCACTGACAGAAGAGACTGAAGGCTCCCGGCAGGCAGGCTGAAGCGAAGGGTGTCGACGGGCCAAAGGAGACATCGGCGCACCCTAGTCCAGGCGGAGACGTGAGGCTTAGATAGCCGCTACCAGGCCTGGCGAGCCAAATAGAGGAAGACGCGAGCCGAGGCACCAGCGCCCTCAAGGGTGAAATCAACAGCTGACAGGCGCTAAAAGCGCTAAATGGGCCGCGCGAGCAAAGCTCCAGCGACAATTAGGCCCAGCTCCTGGAATAGCCAACAAGAACGGGAAAGAAACCTCCGTTCAGGCTGCGGCTAAAGATGATCCACAGGGAGGGGCGGGGGGGGCGTTGGCGATTCCATCTGCCCCTTGAACGGGCTCGAACCCCCGTTATATTTTCGGAGCAGCCTCCTCCCTCTTCGGGCCAGATAGTCGCCTTTCTAAGGAGAAGGACTGAGCCCGGAATCAAGCTGCGGCAGGAGCCGTGGCTCTACTGCCAAAATCGGAGCCCCGCGCCTCAGCTGAGAGGGGGCCGCGGGGCCAGTACTCACGAGTGAGTTGTCAGTCCAAGAACAAAAACCACCAGAAGCAAGAAGAATCGTCAAGGTACAGTCCGAGTCAGAGAATATAATCAGTCCAAGCCAAGGGAGAAGCCAAAGGGATAGTCGAGAAAAAACCAGTCCAGTCAAAACCAACAACAGCGAGAAAAACCAGCATTCAGGAAGGGAGAAAGGGTAGTCGCGTTCGTCCAGACTGAGGACCGAGGCTAAACTGGGTTAGAGGAGGCGGACCCAGCAAGAAAAAAAGGCAGACTCGGTCCTCATTCTGAGTGGACGAGGAATACCCATTCTGAATGCTGGCTCCTCCCACGATGGAGAAGTACTACATTCCTCAATATATACAGTATGTACATTATACAATATGTGTATAAATATATGTACATGTGTATAAAAAGGAAAAACTATTCTCACTATGACTTCATTGTATCTCTTATGAACTGACTGAGATTCAGCTACATCCGCCAATTAGTTGCTGAAAACATCTATTTTCCTACATTGTAGGCCAAAGTCAGTCAGAGTACAAGTATCATTGTCCATTAATTTAATAATGGCTAGCAAGTAGGAAGACATAATTTAGAAAAGTTAAGCAGTTTTGGGCTGGGAGAAACATGGGTTAATAATACCTACTATTTAAATCCAATGAATATAAAGAGATTGCTGTGGAATAGAAGTTAATTCAATGGGGCCTAAACTTAGAGATTTAAATAGCTGTAAAAATTACCAAGATGGACTGGTTATCACATTTAATCTATTAAATGTGATCTGTGCAAGAGTTTATCTTTCCCCTGTCCTGATCTGTGTGCCTACACATTTGTATCATTACCCTACCAACACTGGAACAGGAACAAAATGATACAATAAAATACTAAAAGGAAGACTTCAGGTTGGTTCCTAAAAATTCTATTTGCCAGCCTAAAACAGTAGCAATCCAAAAAGTCTTTGTCTAGGACAAAAATACTGAATATAAAATGTAGATTTAGGAAAAGCATTTCCTCTTTTTTTTTTTTTGTACAAATCAAGTTTTGACACCCTGTAACTATAAAATAATGCTTACCAATAAAATTTCAGAATCCTGAAGCATTATTAACAATTGTCAAATCATATGACATTGTGCTGAATAGGTACATGCCCCTATAATGACTCCTCCAAAGCAGTATATATTATAACCATATCTGTGCAAAATAAGTTATTCAAATCTCCCCTTTTTACATACGGTAATTGATATAAGTGGCATAATTGATATAATAGAGGTATGCAAGAAAAGATGAGAAGTCCTATTGTACTCAGCTGTCTTCCAGCAAGGTATTTCTAATAGTGGTGAATACAGTAGCTCAGGGTTGAGTTGTTGGGTTTTTGGAGTTTCTGAACTTGGTTCTTTTCTTGCAGACATTACATGACTAGGCTATGGAACATCTTTAGTGCCCCATCAGATGTTCCTACCCTGGTCATAAAACATCTGCAAAAAAAGCAAACTCAGATAACACCAAGAACCCAACAGATAGGAGCCTAAATAACATTCTAATGAACTAAGGAGAAATTTCCTGACGGTTAGAACAATTAATCAGAAGAACGTGCCTCCAGAAATTGTGGGTGCTCCAACACTGAAGGTTTTTAAGAAGAGATTGGACAACCATTTGCCTGAAATGGTATAGACTCTCCTGCTTGAGCAGGGTTTTGGACTATATAGAACGTGCCTCCAGAAATTGTGGGTGCTCCAACACTGAAGGTTTTTAAGAAGAGATTGGACAACCATTTGTTTGAAATGGTTTAGGATTTCTTGCTTGAGCAGGGGGTTGGTCTAGAAGACCTCCAAGGTCCTTTCCAACTCTGTTATTCTGTTATTCTTACACAATTTCTCTTCACAACTTCTCCAAGCAGCTAACAGAGTTATCTTTAAATATGGAGCATTTCTATAGCTAGTGTGGATAATTACTGGCGGTACAACTATTACCAGCATTTATGTCTGATTCTTTTCTAAATACAGTCATTTCACCATATCTTTTGGAAGGTAATTGTACATGTTTATTTGGTTGTGTAAATAAGAAAAAAGAT
>QLTV01001023.1:18772-31860 GCA_003457575.1 Thermophis baileyi
CCATCCATCCATCCATCCATCCATCCATCCATCCATCCATCCATCCATCCATCCATCCATCCATCCATCTCTATCATGTTAAAAATGCACACACAGAGACCTATAATCCACCTTTTTACCTATCTAATGCATAGAGACGTACGCCCATGCATCTAATCCGGATCCACTCCGAATTAAAGGCTCTCCCCCCCATTGAGAGCCAGAGGGGGGCGGGGGAGGGGGAGAGGAAGGCGGGGCGCGATGCGCGCCGGCGCAAAAGCCGCGCAGCGCCTGGATATCCTCGTGGGAGTTTCGCTCTCGTTTGCTCCGAATTTGCGTCTCTTTTCTTCTCCCCAGGTGAGTAATCCGGAGTGAGTCCCTTTCTCCTTTGCAGACGTTCCTTTGCAACCGCGGAGTTTTCATCTCTGCTTTCTCCAACACCCCAAAATGCCTCCCCCCCCAAAAAAACTTTTTGCCTTTAAAAATAAATGCAAAATAATAATATTAATAATATTAATAATAGCAAAGGCGTTTGGGGGAAAGAAAAACACGGATAGGGAACGTCCTCATCCAGACGTTAAAAAAATAATCCCAATTTTGCTGTTGAAATAATGTTACCCCCTTCATTCGTGACCACACTTCCCCTAAACCAGAAGACTACAATACCCATTCTCCTGCTAGAATTTCCTGCAGAGAATCGTGATATAATCTTAGTTCCTTTATTTTGATTTTTCTCCTTTTTATTTTCACCTGGGTGGGTATTAAGTAGTAGTCAGTACTAAGGTCTTTAATACTTGAGTAGGGGGTTGGACTAACTGACCTCCAAGGTCCCTTCCAACTCTGTTATTCCGTTAATACGACATTATCTAATATATATGGCTAGTCCATGTCTGATGTGCCATAAGCTAAAGAAATAAATATCTAAATGTAAATATTTCTGTTGTGGTGTTTTGTATCTTAGATTTGTATCTTAGTTTGCAGTGTTTTGTGTCTTTAGATTTACAAACGTCTTGTATTTACAACATATTTGTAAATATTTTAAAAATTATTTTGCTTTTTTGTTTTGAGTCGCAGGCCTTGGATATGTAAACGGAACGGCTGGGAATGCAGCAACGTTTAATAAGAACGAATATTTATGCTTTATTTATATTTATGATTAATGAGTAATTTATGCTATATTTATGATTAATGAGTAATAATAATGTGGTTGGTGGCACCCAGAAGTTTAGCCTGGATTTGGTATTTTTATAAGAATATTTAAGGTCATGGGCACGAGATGTCAATTTTTGAAAAAAATATTATTATTAATAATATGAATATTACTATTTTAGGGTATCGGGCTGAATCCTGCAAAGTCACCAGAGCGAGATGTGAGTAGGGAGGACAAAATATTTTAAATAATAATGCTTGCTAAGGATTCGGTTGCAAGTTAACCCATTTTGCACACTCTCCTTGCACACTTGTGAGTTTTATTTAAAAACAACAATCCTGCAAAACCTGGCAAGGGTGCCTAATATACTATTTATTATATTTTTTATTTTGGGGGTGGTCACCCCAGTTTCTTACTGTTTCCCCCCAGATTCCTGGCTTGTGAGTCGCAAAGCAAGAATTGTGTTTGGAAAATTACAGTGTGTTTTCTCTATTTGGGGGTTGCGTTTCATTTTTTTTTTACAGTGGGCGGGGCTAAGCAGGGTGGGTGGGGCCTGAAAGAAGGCGGGGTCTCCTGGAGCTGGGTTCGAATGACAGGATTAACCAAGTTTTAAGGTTGAGTTTCTCAAGTTAGCCAGGCTGAAGGTGTGTGCAAACGGAAAAGAAGATTTGCAAAAAGTGGCAGCTATTAATCCTAGATTGTTCTAACCTGGTTTGTAGGTTAAGACACGGCCACGAAAACCCCTGTTCTCCAGGCTCTAAGAAGCTGGTTAAGGCGAATCCCTTGAAACATTCAGGTGAGTTTAGAGTTGATTGAATGTGTGAATTAGGCGTGCAATGAAGTGTGTGCTTGGGATTTTTGCACGCTGACCGATGGGCGGAGAGATACAAGGGGTGAAAATTAGGGGGGGGGCAGAATTTTATCATTTATGGGTTTCAAGCAATGCCCCCCCCCAAATTAAGAGCTATGAAGGGTGAATGGATGCTTTTATTGGCTTTCTGGCCAGAAAGTCACAGCAGGCGAGGAAAAGGAGGGAGGAGGGAAAATGTTCAGCATCTTTTTGGGTGAGGAGAGAAAACAGGGAAGGGGAGGCTGAGAGACCCTGTTATGATGCGCCCCCCCCCTCTCCAAATGCTTCCTGTGGTCCCAAATGCAGGGGGGCCTTGCTTATCCTGGCGGGCTGACCTAAGGAACTCACAGCCACCATCTGCGTTTAGAGGTGCTGATTTTAGATATATTTAAAGGCACGGAAAAGCGAGACAAATTGGCTGAAGGGGGGATGAGGGGCTGTTGGAAGGAAGGAAGGAGTGGGAGGGAGGGAGGGAGGCAGAAGGAAGGGAGGGAGGAGGAAAGAAGGAAGGAAGGGCGGGATATAGGGAGGAAGGAAGAGAGGGAGGGAGGAGGGAATGGAAAAGAGTGAGGGAGGCAGAAGGGAGGGAGGAAGGAGGAAAGAAGGAAGGAGGGAGGAAGGAAGAAGTGGGAAGAAGGGAGGAGGAAGGAAGGAGAGGAAGAAAGGAGAAGGGAGGGAGGAATGGAAAGGAGGAGAAAGGAAGGAGTGAAAGGGAGGGAAGAGGAAGGAATGAGAGGGAGGAATGGAAAGGAGGAGAGGAAGGAGTGAAAGGGAGGGAGGAAGGAAGGAAGGAAGGAAGGAGAAGGGAGGGAGGAATGGAAAGGAGGAGAAAGGAAGGAGTGAAAGGGAGGGAGGAGGAAGGAATGAGAGGGAGGAATGGAAAGGAGGAGAAAGGAAGGAGTGAAAGGGAGGAAGGAAGGAAGGAAGGAAGGGCCTTTTCCTGCTCCATTGTCTTTTTTTCATATTTTACTGGGTCCTAACCCAAATTTGCTTTTTTCAGGGCTTTTAAAAAAGAAGGAAATCTTTGTTGGAAATCTTCCCCTGGATATCAGAGAGGTGGGTGTTATTTATTTATTATTTATTAATTTATTAATAAAATGTGTATGCCGCCCAACTCCCAAAGGACTCTCAATTTATTTTATGTCCAGACGCCACAAACCCACATACGCAATAGATACATTACGTATGTGGCATCCTTGACGTACGGCCTCAAGAGAGGCCAGAATCTCCATTGCTAAGCAAGCGAGAATTGTAAGTGAACTTAAGAAGTCTTTATAAAAATGCTTTTGATATTACAATGACTCGGGGCTTTATTGGTTTTTAGCCCAAACTCTCAAATAATTTAATCACCGTCCAGAGTCCTTCCTTGAGAGGGTTCATGTGGACTAGTAACATGAAATATAAATATAAAGAAATAAAATTTCTTTGCATATCAAATATCCGTGGCAGCTGTGGAATAAAACCGTCGCAGCCCATCAAAAATGGATCAGTTTGGGTTTACTTTATTGATTATTAGCCCCTGGGCCATATCAAAGTGCAGAGTTCCAGACACAAATTGTGACTAAAATCTGATAAAAACAATTTAAAATGGAATTGGAATAAAACACGATTTGAAATGAAATTGGAATAAAATACGATTTGAAATGAAATTGGAATAGAATACAGTAATTTAATATATAGATAAATAAAATAGGATATGATCAGTTTTGGATGATATTCATCCTTTTTTTGTCTCAAAAACATCTTCTTTAAAAAAACCAGATGGTCTAGAAACTTTTCTGCCTAATAATTCTGATCGAGGGAATTTTTAATTTTAATTTTTTCTCAGCATTAGCAAAGACCAAACCCAAGTGGTTGGATTTTTTTTTTTTCTTCCTTCCCCGGCACTGAGAATCCCTTGTAAAAAGTTTTTAATCTATGTTTCCTTAATTTCTTTTTATTTTATTTCTTCATTAGGAAGAGATTGCCTTTTTATTCAAGGATTTTGGGATCAAATCTTTGAGGAAACACAATAATTCTTTTAAAAGGTAGGCCGGCATTTCTATTTTTTTTTTTTTTTTTAAATTTGAATTATTTTGAGGACGGCCAGAATTTCCGTCGCTAAGCAAGAGTGTTGTTGAGCGAATCGGGCCTGATTGGACAACCAATCGAAGCGACAACGGCCCAGAAAAAAGTGACTTAGGTTCCGTCCTCGCACTTACGACCGTTGTGGTGTCCTGACGGTCACGTGATCAAAATCCAAGTACTCTGCATGTATTTATGACGGTTGCAGCGTCCCGGGATCATGTGATCCAGTTTGCGGCCTTCCCAGCCAGCTTCGAACAAGGGGAGAAGCTAGATTCCCTTAACGACCGCATGATTCGCTCAACGACCGCATGATTCGCTTAACGACCACAGCCATTCGCTTAACAATTGCGGCAAAATTTGGACACGGCTCTTTTAACAACCCCCTTGCTTAGCAACAGCAATTCCGTTCCCGACTGGGGTCATAAGGCCAAGGACGGTCTGTCTTAGTTGATCTTCCTTCCCTGCTTGTCACAACAACCTTGCGAGGTAGGCCAGGGAGCTAAAGAACGAGCTGGTTTTCCAAGGAAACTTAGTCAGGGCTTCTCTCTCAGATGTCCTTTGCTAGCTCAAGAGGGGCTGGGGACGATGGGCATTGGGGATGATGGGTATAGTCCGGGGTCTTTATTATGGGCGTCTGCATTTTTTTTCCTCCGTAGTTTTGCATTTCTGGAGTTGATGTCACCGGAAGCTGCAAAATCAGCAGTCCAGCTTTTAAATGGACACCTCGTGAAAGGCCGACTGATGTCCGTCGCGTTTATGGAAAACAGGAAAACTCACGAGGTTCTGAAAACCAGCACTCAGATGCCGGTAAACCACGATTCATGGTTTAGCCATATCACAGCCAGCATGCTTACGTGGGAAGTGTATGCCCCCCCCCCTCCTTAGAGCTCACTTTCCCCACAAAAGCTGATTCTCGGAGTCTTCTTTAAACAGATGCAGAGAAAGTCCTCGACTTACCACAGTTCATTTAGTGACCGAAGTTCCGACGGCATTGAAAAAGCAGACTTACCGTTTTTCACACTTACTGTGGGCTTAGTTGTGGTTGTAAGTTGACCACAATTTTAACAGTGAAGAGTTAAAATTTAATATTAACAGAGGGGGAAAAAATCCATTATACGGATTCGTTATATTTTTATTTTATTTTTTTATAGGTTTTGGTTCATGCATTTAAATTTAAATTGTTTTATAAGCCCAGAACAATTCCTTTGCAATTTTGGGCTCAGTTCCTTGCTGTAGTTCTGGGGGAGCGGATGCTAATTCAGCTTGTTTCAGTTCTTGCACCGAATGATGGTTTGTTTAATCGTAGTTTGCTGAACCAATCATGATGGAGGGGCCTGCTATGTTAAACATTAATTCTGTTTAAGCTTTTAGTGCAATGGATTGTGTTAGATCTGGATTTATTCCCTTACAAATGTTGTCGTCTTCTTTTTTTTTTTTTTGGCTTTTGTAGGATTTGGAAATGATCCCCACCAGAGAATGTGGATTTACCAACGGTACAAGATCTTGTTCCATTGTTATTTTTTTTATTTTGATCCTGGTAAAAGCCTTCCGTGGAAGGCAGCCTCGTACCCAATTTTTAATTAATGTATTTATTTTAATGCTGTTTTAAGAAAATCAGGCTTAGGGACAGGAGGTTGATTTTCTTGATTGCGATTTACGTGGATGTTTAGCCTTGCTGGCATCAAGGCTCAAATTTGCTTTTTTTTTTTTTTTTGTAAATAAAACCTCCCCAAAGGTGCTATCCACATCTCCCCCGTAAATCAGAGAGTCTGCTATGCTGTCCCCATGGAAATGAGGTACGTGCAAACACGAGGAGGAGAAAATGTGGAGGGTTGTATTTTTCCCTCCTCGGATGCAACTAGTTGTTGGAGTGATAATTATGAATTTGGCGACAAGTTTTGGCCTGGTGGATTTGTTGCGTTAATTCAACATTTTGCACTGAGTAGCCCGTTTGCCACGTCCCTGACTCGTTTCCTGGTTCTCATCAATGCCTTTCGCTCCGGACTCCTTCAAAACCTTCTATGCGATCCTGAATCACGGCCCAGGGGACGGGTTCTTCTAGATGACCTGGAGGGGTACCCCTCTCTTTCCTTCTCCCTCGGCTTCTCGTTTTATTTCCTTTTAGAAGTTCGTTTCTGTTCCACATGCTGAACGGCTGCTTTGGAGACGCCAAGTGGCTCCGTTCCGTGGTCGGCGTGGCAGGGGAAGTGGGACTTTTGGTGACGGACACGTTTCCGCTGATGCCGTACTTCTGGGCCATCATCCTCAACGAGGTTTGTGTGAGCAGGATTGACTCCTGAATTCCCACGCTGAGGGGTTTCCCCCTCTGTAGATTGTGACAGCGGCGCTGGTTCTGAGCCTCATGAGGGCTAGGAACTTGATTTGTGCTGCTGGGGAGCAGTGGCACCGTTTCTAAGCCTCATGAGAGCTAGAAACTTGATTCGTGCCTCTAGGGAACAGTTTGCTGATTTAGAGGCTGCAATCCTTTGTTCAGGGGGGGGGGGTCTTTTGATCATGCAGGAATGCTACAAATCCATGGAGAAGCTCTTCACGGCTTTGGCTGAGGCCGAGTCAGGCTTGCCCTTTCTGGCCAAACAGGAAGTGCAGAGGGGGACCCGGTGCCTGGCCCAGTGCGACATCGGGGACGAGGGCAGTGCCTGGAACAGGTGAGGGCATCCCTGCCCTATTTGGGGATCAGCCATAGGGAGGGAGGGAGAGAGGGAGGGAAGGAAAAAATAGAGGAGGGAGGGAGGAAGGAGGGAGGGAAGGAAGGAAGGAAAGAAAAATAGAAAAGGAAAGGAGGAAAAAAGGAAAAGGAGGAAAGGAAGGAAGAAAGAAAGAAAGGAAAAGGAGGCAGGGAGAGAGGGAAAAAGGGAGCGAGCAAACAAGGAAGGAAAAAATAGAGGAGGGAGGGAGGAAAGGAAGGAAAGAAAAATAGAAAAGGAAAGGAGGAAGAAAGGAAAAGGAGGAAAGGAAGAAAGGAAGGAAAAGGAGGCAGGGAGAGGGGAAAAGAGCAAGCAAACAAGGAAGGAAAAAATAGAAGAGGAAAGAAGGAAGGGAAGGAAAAATAGAAAAGGAAAGGAAGAAAAGAAAAGGAGGAGGCAGGGAGAGGGGGAAGAAGGGAGCAAGCAAGCAAGGAAAGAAAAAATAGAGGAAGAGGAAGGAAGCAAAAGAAAAAAGGAAGGATTGAAAAGAAGTAAGAGAGGGGTCAGAGAAAAAAGGAAGGAGGGAAAGAAAGAAAAAGAGAAAGAAAAAAAGGAACTGAGACATTTGTTTGGCGCTCTCTTTCTCTACCCCTCATCCCTCCCCCGCAGGTGCTGGGTGCTGGACCCCCTGGGCGACCTGGCCGTGGTCTTCTTTGTGGACTTCGGCCGCTGCGCCAGCCTCCCCCTGAACTCGCTACGAAAACTGGATGAGGAGCAATTCTGGGAAATTCGCCCTTTGGCTCAGCCTTTCATGCTGGAGGAAGGTAAGGTGGCTGGCTGGCTGGGGGATTCTGGGAGTTGAAGTCCACATCTTAAAGCACTGCTGGCTGGGGGATTCTGGGAGTTGGGGTCCTCCCCTCTTAAAGCATGCTGGCTGGGGAATTCTGGGAGTTGGAGGCCACCCCTCTTAAAGCAGGCTGGCTGGGGGATTCTGGGAGTGGAAGCCCATCCCTCTTAAAGCATGCTGGCTGGGGGATTCTGGGAGTTGAAGTCCACCCATCTTAAAGCATGCTGGCTGGGGGATTCTGGGAGTTGAAGTCCACTCATTTTAAAGCATGCTGGCTGGGGGATTCTGGGAGTTGAAGTCCACTCATCTTAAAGCATGCTGGCTGGGGGATTCTGGGAGTTGAAGTCCACCCATCTTCAAGTCGCTGCGATTGAGAAACACTGCTTTGGATGTTTTAATTGTGCTTATTAGCAGCTTTGAGAAATGGGATAAAATGTTCCTTTTTGGGGAATCAATTTAAAGAGGATTTTTTCTGGGTTTTGCAGGAGTTTTCCCCCCGCAAGTCATCCGAAGGCAAATCCTGAAAGGAACATTGAAAGGACCTTCTCAATATGAGGTAAACAGGGGAAAAATATATATTTATTTTTGTTTTCACCCAGAGATGAAAGCTAAATCTTGCTTAGAAGTCTGATTTTGATGATCCAAGAAGTCATTTCTGGATTAAATGAAATAGATGCACCCTTAAAATAACAATTGCTTCATTGTGTGGCCTGAACCAAACCAACTCTGACTTGCTACAGCCCCATAAACCAGGATTGCAAATTTTCAGATTACAAATCCTGGCTTGTTTTAAAGAAGCAAACCAGAACGGCATTGAAGGCAGGGGTGGGTTCTAACTTACCTCGCTGCCGGTTTGCTTCCTCCCGCGCCGCATGCGCAGTGCCGAAAAATAAACAAAAATTCAAAAAAAAAAAAAGCCGAAAACAAGATGGCGACGAATGCGCAGTGCTGGAAACTCGGCTTCCGCGCATACGCAGAAGAAAAAAAAACCGTGGAAAAAAAAAGATGGCGGCGCCCACGGACCAGCACTGACAGAACCGGTTCTGTGACGTCATCGTGACATCACCAGTGGGTCGCTACCGGTTCGGGCGAACCGGTCCGAACTGGTCTGATTGCAGGGGAAAAAAATACATTTCTGCTCAGAGCCAACCAGTATCAAAGAAGCCGAGTTTGATCTCAGATAAGCTTCCTTCTGGAATCCTGGTTTGTCGGTCCCATCGGTGGTTCATTCAGAATTCTGTTGGGTCCAAAAATCCAAAATCAAAACCCGTACAATTTCGCAGACAGCCTTGTTGGGGTTTTGCTGAATCAGAGTTTTGCAGATTTTTGCAGCAATTCAGAAGTACAAACCTTGGTTTCTTGGGCTTGCAAACACAACAATTTGCCGATTGTGGATTGTTTTGTGTGTGTGTCTATCTGTGTAAAAAGGCTGGGCTGTTCTCTCGGTCAACGTGCAAAGAAAGCTGAAAAACTTCAAATTGCCCTATGCAAATAATACAGTTGTGCAATCAACTTAAAAATTTTCCCAATCTTAATAAGGACCAGAAGCTCAAAATAAAGTCAAAGTTACTGCCCAAAATGCACACCTGGACTATACAATCCACATTCGGCTGAATTTTCTTCCCCAAGTTAAATATTCTATTTATGAAATATTAGCTGGGTCGGCACGACACTCAGCCAGATGCAAAGCAGCTGCACAATGGGTGTGATGTAACACACAATGTGTAAACAATTTAACAAGAATTTTTTTTTAACTTGTTTTACAGCCACACATTGTAAAGTTTGTTGTCAAAACAGGCTAAGAAGTTGTGGAGATGTGAAGTCGTTCCCCCCCCCCCCCACTCCCAGCAAGCTTGAAGTACATTGAATTTTCTTGTGGGAAAAAGTTGTGGTTTCTTCCCGAAAAATAAAGTGTTGGTTTTTTTTAACCGAGACCTGTTGATGTTTAAAAGTTGGTTTAGATTTTTTGGGGGAGATATTAATTTGGTTGCTTCGTTGAGGCCTTATAACTTTGTGCTCGAAAAAGTGGGGGGAAATGTTATTTTTCCTACTGCATTTTATGTCTTGCGACAGCTGGAATTGTGCTGGATGTGTAAGCAGAGAGGGGAATAAATTACATAAATCTGTATTTTGGCTGAGCTGTTCTGTTGCAACCTTGTTCTCTTGAGTTTGTTATTGCAATTAATTGATTAAAATGCTAACTGGATCCAGAAATTGGCGTCTTCCTTTTCCTTGCATTATAAAAATACGCTTTTCAGTTAACTGCAGCAGACACGATCAGATTAAATTAAAAGAAAAATAAAGCTGGTTTTTTTTTTAAAACGTTTTGCTTTTCTCATCTAGGGCAAATGGGGGTTATTGACTCAGCTCTTAGTTGGAAAAAAAATTGAGCGCATTTTTACTCTGCTCCGAGGCCCGATTAATTTTTAATTCTGATACATATGTCTTTGCTATTAAGATTATTTTGAATCTTATAAAAAAAAATGCACTCTTCTGAACAGACTTCAAATCTGGAATAGGTGTGAAATGCAGAATGCTAGAGAAGAATCAATAAATTTTATGTTGCTGTCTTTGGAAATAACTAGATTTTGGGGGGGGGGGTTGGGGGTTAAGTTTCTAGTCCTCAAGAGGGCAAGATCAACCTTGACTCAAGGAAATTAGTTAAGGGGCTTATTATTTTCTTATTTTCCTTTTCAAATTAAATGTTATCAACAGGCGTACGCTCTCCTGAGCGACAGCGCTTTTCACACATATGATGAAAGGCTCAACAAAACTGGATCCTTTTTTTTAAAAAATGGATTAAATCTGGAAAGATTCCCCCAGATCCTCCCTGCTTGGGGGCTGCTGCAGATTAATGTGGGGTTGTGGTTGGTTTTTTTTGCGGGCATTAAATCTGCCTTTTTGAGGGCTCAAGGTCTTCGCTAGCATTTCTGCAGGCTAGGATGGAAAAAGTCGCAAATTCTTGGCTGGGAAAATGTGATTACACCTTCTGCGCGGATGGTTGAAACAGACCGGTGCCCGTGTCTGGTTTTTTGGAAAACGGATTTTCTAGCACCCACGAGATTCTCGTCTCCTTTTTCTGCACCTGCTTTTCAGATTGCCGGACGGGGGATTTGAATCGAGGAATTGTAAGCAGCCCGGAGTAATTTTGACCTGGTTTTGTTTTTCAATTTTGTTATCAGAGAATTTTAACTCCGTTATATTGAGAAGGAGCGTGCAAGTATTCCTCCCTTAATGACTAGCTGTTTCACAACGGTTCCACCATTACAACAAAACCCCTCCCAAAAGTTACTTATAACCCGTCCTTGAAGTTACGACTGTTCCCTCTCTGGTCACAATTGCATTTTACAATGTTGCAACGTTCCAGTCAAACGACCGTTATTTTTGCCAATTTAACACCCATTCGGGACAATCGATCCACTTCACAACTCGGTGGTTTGTTTAACAACTGCAAAGACTTTATCATTATCTTTTAACGACCCCATAATCCCTTGCGGGGTGGAGTCTGGGCAACTGAATGGAGCTAGCAGTGTTTTACTGGCCGGATGCCCTTCCTGTTGCCAGTGCGGAGTTTTGTCCAGCAGATATATTTCTCAGTGTGCTCAGAGAGAGAGAGAGAGAGAGAGAGAGAAATATCTGCCTCTACTAGGATCGAACCCGCAGCCTCCCGATTGTGAGGCGAGAGCTCCACCCCTAGGTCACCGCACCACTCAAAGACTGCAGACTCGCTTTATGACCCTGGGAAAAACAGTCACAAAATAAAGCCAGGTCACCGGGTGACCCACTTAAGGACTGCAACCACTCCCCCTCCAAAGTCCCAGGCTCCCTTGGAGTCATTAAGCAAAGACCACTTGTAAAACATCCCAGGGAAGGGAAAACAATTTCTACTTCTTGGCAAGAGTAGCAAAATGCAGAGTTCTCTGCTGAAATTTGAAGCTTAACATTTTGGGCCATATTTTTCTCTCTTGCCAGCCAAGAAACTGGCAGGTTGGGAGCCAGAAGGAAGAAGAAATTAATCGCTCAGGTCATTTTTGTGCGACCCCCCCCCTCCCCACCGCCGTCCTCGCCCCCTTTCCCCGGACAGAAGTACCGCCAGACCCCCCTTGAAATTAACAAATGTAATTGTTCTCCAAAGATACATATTTTTTTTCCCCATAGATATCCATCATACACTGTAACCAAAAAAAAAAAAAAAAAACCAAAAAAAAAAAAAAAAAAAAAAAAAAAAAAGAAAGGAGGACGGGGGGGGGAGGCGGGTTGGGGAAGGGGAGAAGAGGAGAAGAGGAGGTGGAAAGGGGGGGGGAGGAAGAAAGCCGTGTACATGAAAATAAGAAAATAAATTAAATCCAGCACGGAAGGAAGAGGCCATATTTTTTTGTGGGTTTTCTTAGAACTGCAGCAGAAGAAGGGCCGAGAAGCTTCCGGCCAGAAGAGAGGAGAAATTTCAAGGAGTTTTCATTTTAGGTGAGTGTGGGTTTGTTTGTGTGTGTGTGTGTGTTTCATTCCTTTCCCCCCCACACCCATTTAATAAGAGCGAGGGGGGGAGCCGATCGCCGGCCAGCAAGGGTCCGTGGGGGGCTGCTCACGACGAGTGTTTATAAGAAGCCCACCCAAGGGCGATCGGAGTGGCTCTTCCAAAGAGCTGGCAAAGGAGTCCAAGGGAGAAAAAAATGTCCTTCCACAGCATCCAGCGAGGAGGGGTCCGGGGTGGGATGGGGTGAGGGGGTCCTGCTCCGTCGGCACCGCAGCTAGCCGTCTTCCTTGGGGGGCGTGTACCAGCCTGGGAAGGGAGGGAGCAAACAAAACAGGGTTTCAGGCCACCGTGGCCAGAGATAGAATAACAGAGCTTGGAGGCACCTCGGAGGTCCTCTAGTCCAACCCCTTGCTTAGGCAGAAAACCCTATACCATTTCAGACAAAAGGCTGTTCGGTCTCTTCTTAAAAGCCTCCAGTGATGGAGCAGCTACAACTTTAGAATAGAATAGAATAACAGAGTTGGAAGGGACCTTGGAGGTCTTCTAGTCCAACCCCCTGCTTAGGCAGGAAGCCCTACACCACTTCAGACAAATGGTTATCCAACATCTTCTTAAAAACCTCCAGTGCTGGCGCACTCGCAACTTCTGGAGGGCAAATTGTTCCGCGGATTAATTGTTCTGTCAGGAAATTTCTGATTCAAATTCGACAAACACTAATTGGGGGGGGGAGGGGAGAGTTTGGAGGCAGGCGGTCCTCGATGTACGACCGTCCCCGTCATAGTTGTAAAGCCAGGCCTTACCGTTCTTCTCGTGGATCTGGACGAGGGATTTGTAGGACTGCTGGGCCCTTGTCAAGCTGTACTGATTCTGCGGGGAAAGGGAAGGGAAAGCTTTTCAGGAAACAAAACAAAGGTTTGGAAACATCCTGGCAAGAAATCCGACCAGGGGAGTGGGGTGGGTGGGGAATGAGAGGGTGAGTCGCAGGGGCAGGCAACGGAGTCCACCTCGCAGGGCCGTTGTGATGGGGAAAAGAAGAAGAGGAGGAAGCTGAGTTGGGTATTTTCGACACCTTGTGG
>QLTV01001023.1:53278-68679 GCA_003457575.1 Thermophis baileyi
GAACAAGGGTCGACTTGGGAGTAAGGCCACAGGTGGACGATGAATGGCCCCTCCCATAGGGAATAAAAGAGGAGCGAAAGGGGAGGGGAGTTTGCAGGAGACAATTAGTTCGCTTAATTGGTTCGTGACTCTCCGAGACTCCTTGCCAAGTTTTGAAGATATCGGCCTGGCAGCTCTCCAAGCCAGATAAGGTCTGTGACTGTAAATTTACCCTTGAAAGACTTTGCTGGATGTGAATGAGAAGAATTCACACTAACTTAATAAAAAGGGGGTTTTGTCGGGACAAGGAGTCTGCTTTGTGGTTTGTGGAATCCTAGGTCAGAACACAGAGAGGCATGAAGGGGGGATCTGGAGGCCATCTAGACTATCCCCTCGGTTAATGGTGGGATCCACGAGGCAGAATTCCAATGAGGTCCTTTCTGGTTGGAGCTTGTTCTCCAGGAAGGAGAGCCTGACCTCTCCCAGAGGATACTTCTTCCATTGTTGAACCTCTATTGTCCTTCAGAAGGTCTTCTAAGTAATCTAAGTTGTCCGAGCCAATTTTAAGGAAGGGATCCCAAAACCCAAGAAAAGGAGATGGGTTTTGGTAGGTGGGATCCATAGCTAACTTGAGTGATTGTCCTCGGAGTATGGCTCTCCGGTCTCCATCCCTTACAGGAATGGGAAGATTATCGCCTGACGTGGAACCCAGAAGAATTTGACGACATGAAGAAGGTGCGACTGCCTTCCAAACACATCTGGCTGCCGGATGTGGTGCTTTACAACAAGTAGGTAACCAAGAATGGTTGCTCCTAAACCCGGGAGTTGCTAGGAACTCAGATTTCCCACAGAGTAGCCTTCAAATTGGGGCGGTGTTGGGTCAGCAAGGGTTGTGTCAAGTCAATGAGAAGAGGGAGGTGTCTCTCTATCATCCTTGCTTATTTGAAGGGGGAAAAAATGGATTCTCAATTCCACGGCCAAATGAATCAATTTCAAAATCTCTTCTAGTCAAGTTCATAGTGCTAATTAAAGAAAAAAAATGACTGTTCAGAGATTGGGACAATTCTTCCTTCAGCCTCTGGTCAATTCCACAGCCCAATTGAGTCAATTTCAGAATGCCTTCTAGTCAATTTCATAGTGCTAATTAAAGAAAAAAACTGATTGTCAGAGATTGGGACAATTCTCCTTCAGTTTCTGGTCAATTCCACAGCGCAATTGAGTCAATTTCAGAATGCCTTCTAGTCAATTTCACAGCGCCAATAGAAAGATCCCTGGATTCATTTCTCCTCCAATTTGGGTTACAGCTAGTCCTTCACTCATTCATTCAGTGACTGGTCGAAGTTGCAACTGAAAAAAAATATGACTTGTGACCGTTTTTCACACATACGACCGTTACAGCATCCCCATGGTCACCCGATCAAAATCCGGACACTTGGCAACTGACTCATATTTATGATGGTTGCAGTGTCCCAGAGTCACATGATCCCCTTTTGCGACCTTCTGGCAAAGTCCATGGGGAAGCCAGATTCACTTAACAACAGCGTCACTAATTTAACAACTATAGCGATTCACTTAACAACCACAGTAGGAACGGTGGTTAAAATGGGGTGACATTCAAATTAACAAATGTCTCGCTTAGCAACTGAAATTCTGGGCTCCATTACGATTGTAAGTCAAGGACTGTGTGTGGAAAAATTCAGCTTTAATCCCAATTCGACTTCTGGTCTCTCCCGTCTCCAGCGCGGATGGAATGTACGAGGTGTCCTTCTACTCCAACGCGGTGGTCTCCTATGACGGAAGCATCTTCTGGCTCCCGCCGGCCATCTACAAGAGCGCTTGTAAGATTGAGGTCAAACACTTCCCCTTCGACCAGCAAAACTGCACCATGAAGTTCCGGTCGTGGACGTACGACCGGACGGAGATTGATCTTGTGCTGAAGAGCGAAGTGGCCAGCTTGGATGACTTCACCCCCAGTGGGGAGTGGGACATCATCGCTCTGCCGGGACGCCGCAACGAGAACCCCAACGACTCGACCTACGTGGACATCACCTACGACTTCATCATCCGCCGGAAGCCGCTGTTCTACACCATCAACCTCATCATTCCTTGCATTTTGATCACCTCCTTGGCCATCTTGGTCTTCTACTTGCCCTCCGACTGCGGCGAGAAGATGACCCTCTGCATCTCGGTTCTTCTGGCCCTCACCGTCTTCCTGCTCCTCATCTCCAAAATTGTGCCCCCGACCTCGTTGGATGTGCCCTTGGTCGGCAAGTATCTCATGTTCACCATGGTGCTGGTCACTTTCTCCATCGTCACCAGCGTCTGCGTTCTCAATGTCCACCACCGTTCCCCCACCACCCACACCATGCCTCCTTGGGTCAAGGTGGTCTTCCTGGAGAAGCTGCCCACCTTGCTCTTCCTCAAACAGCCCCGCCAGAGCTGCGCCCGCCAGCAGCTGCGGCAGAAACGGCAAACCCAGGAACGGGCACTGGGCAGCTTCTTCATGCAAGGAGGGACCCACTCCTGCACCTGCTACGTCAACCCATCCACCGTCAAGAAGTTCGGGACAGGGAGCAGCAGCGGACAGACCTTCACCGAAAGTTCAGATGGGCTCAACGGTTTTCGGGAGAGGATGGGCCAAGCGGGGCCCGAGCAGGAAGCCTGCTGCTGTGGTTTGGAGGAGGCGATCGACGGGGTGCGCTTCATCGCGGACCACATGAAGAGCGAAGACAACGACCAGAGCGTGAGTCGGCTGAAGGATAGGTCAGAAAATGAGAACATTTGCTCTGAGGTCGTGGAGAAACATTTGGGGGTTCGTTGGAGGCTGCCCCAAGCCTTCTCGAACTGTGTTTCTCCACCAAGAGTGGTGGACTTCAACTCCCAGAGTTCTTCAGCCACATGCAATTCATGCATGGAACTCTGGGAGTTGAAGTCCATGGATTATAAAGCATACTGGCTGGGGAATTCTGGGAGTTGAAGTCCAAATATTATAAAGCTTGCTGACTGGGGAATTCTGGGAGTTGAAGTCCAAACATTATAAAGCATGCTGACTGGGGAATTCTGGGAGTTGAAGTCCAAATATTATAAAGCGTGCTGGCTGGGGAATTCTGGGAGTTGAAGTCCAGAGATGATAAAGCATGCTGACTGGGGAATTCTGGGAGTTGAAGTCCAAATATTATAAAGCGTGCTGGCTGGGGAATTCTGGGAGTTGAAGTCCAGAGATGATAAAGCGTGCTGACTGGGGAATTCTGGGAGTTGAAGTCCAAATATTATAAAGCGTGCTGGCTGGGGAATTCTGGGAGTTGAAGTCCAGAGATTATAATGCATGCTGGGTGAGGAATTCTGGGTACTGAAGTCCACAGCTCTTAAAGTTGCAAAGGTTGCAAAGCAGTATTCTAGAAGATTCAAAGTTTCCAGTAAGCGGCATAAAGCTAGAGCCAGTTTGTCTTGTGGTGAAGGTGCTGGCTTGGAAACCGGGCGATTGTAGAGTTATCGTTCTGCTTTAGGCATGAAACCAGTTGGGTGACCTTGGGTATTTCTCTCTTCCTGTCCTAGGCATAAAACAGTAGCCAAATCTTTCGGAAAATATTGCCAAGAAAACTGCAGGAATTTATCCAGTCACCATTAAATCATTTTCTTTAAAAAAAAAATACATTCATGAAAAATAGCACCCTAAGCAGAAATGTTTGATGTGCGCCGGGGGAAAAAAAAAATTGCAATTAGTTTTAGTCTTACTTTTGGCCCAAATAAGCCAAGATGATAACCATCGCCCCCACTAGAGGGCGGTAGGAGGCAGCTTCCAAGCAGATCCACTAGAGGGCGCTAATCCCCGTTCGTTGTCCCCTTTCTAGGTAAGCGAGGACTGGAAATACGTGGCGATGGTGATCGACCGTCTCTTCCTGTGGATCTTCATTTTTGTCTGCGTCTTCGGCACCATCGGCATGTTCCTTCAGCCCCTCTTCCAGAACTATGCCACCAATTCCCTCTTGCAAATCAACCATAATTAGCTCACCTCCGATAGTGGCCATGGGTAGTCTTCTCCTGCCTCAGGAGGGAGAGAGAAGGGGACACCCACCGTGGCGGACACCATCTCCTGGGGCTACCAAGAGGTTGACCAAAGACCTTTCACCCATCCATCTCTTGGCCCTTGGTTGAAGGCCAGGAAGACAGACGACTTGAGAACCTCAACAAGTTCTGGAAGGGGTTCGTTGCTTTGCAAAGCCTGGGGACCAATGGGATGACCTGGTCAACCAGGTTAGTAGAACTTCCTTGGCACGAAGCAGGTGTTCATCTACCCTATCAGGACCAGCTTCAGTAGCAAGGGACAGCTAAGGAAGGAAGTTCTCCTACCCAAGATGGTCAAACCATGTTCCTTGCGGCCATGAGGTCCTTACCAAGAGGTGGCTCTTGGGAGGATAGTCGGTTTCCCCAAATCTTTTCAGGAACAAGCTGGCCCCACCAAGGATGGGAAGTCCTCCCCTTTCGGAGCAGAAGGTGGTGATGGACCAAGGATGGTGGAGATACTTCCTGCAGTTTCACTGCCGTCGGGCATTTTAGATTAGTTCTCCTCTCCTAAACAAACCATGGCTTAGACCAGTTAGGGGGTATTAGCTCCCAACTCAGGAAATATATATATTTATGTTTGTATCCACCTTTCCTGGACGTCTCCATGAAGCTGCAGCAGAACGGGCTTTGCAGTGGCCAAATAATGGTCAAAAGGTCTGGTTGGCTTGGACAATCCTTGTTTGTTGAAGGGCAGACAAACCATGAAGGGCATTGACCACTAGGTCTGCAAAACTCTTAGATGGGGGGGGAAGGGGGGATGCGTTTCCAACCACATGGAAGGTTCTGCTGCCGAACGATCTACAGGTAGTCCTCAAACTTACGACAACCAAAATCATTTTTTTGCTGTGGTTGTTAAGTGAATCACCATAGTTAAGTGAATCCGGCTTTCCCTTTTGACTTCGCTTGTCAGGTCGCAAATGGAGATCATGTGACTCCGGGAACGGGGCACCATCGTAAATACATTCCGGTTGCTAAGTGCCCAATCAGGTGACTGCGAGGATGCTGTGACGGTCGTAAGTGCGAGGATCGGTCATTCAAAATCCTTTTTTTCCAGCAGCGTTGCGACTTTGCAACGGTCACTAAACAAACGGTCGTTAAGTTGAGGACTACCTGTGTTTGCCTTTTTATCCTTCTGGGCAGGATGAACCAGCAGGTGAGATTTCCTTACCTGCCGGCGAGGACGGATGTCCGAGACGGAGAGAAAAAAAATGGTTTGGGCAGAGATGAAAGTTTTTGACTGTCTTCCCATTCTCGTACCCTCCCCAACCAATGCTAGTGTTGAAATAACAATAAAAATAGATCACCTATGACAGGATGTCTGTCTTTTGATGAGGCTGCTACGGGGTGGGTATTTGGGGGGGGGGTGTCACATGGGGAGGGGGAAATTGAGTGGTGCGGTGGCCCAGAAGTGGAGCTCTCCCCTCACAATCAGGAGGCTGTGAGTTCGATCCTAGGTAGAGGCTGATATTTCTCTCTCTGGGCTCAATGAGAATATATCTGCTGGGAAAAAAAAACTCTGCATTGGCAACAGGAAGGGCATCCGGCCAGTAAACACTCAGCTCCATTCAGTTGCCCCGACTCCACCCTGCAAGGGATTATGGGGTCGTTAAAAGAGGATGATGGAGAGGGGGAAATTGATCGTCCGGCTTGCAATGAAGTCATGGAAAGCTTTTTGCAAGCAATCGGTTCGTTTTGGCCCCGTTAAAAAGTACAAAGAGCAGGGTTGCGATGCTCAGGATAAGCCGGGGTTTCTCAATTTTGGGAACTTTTGAAAGTGCCTGGACTACAACTCCCAGAATCCCCAGCCAGCCTGGTTTACGACTAGAGATGGGAAGCCCTGGGATAAAAAACCCAGGTTTTTTTCCAAACGGCTTTAGAAAAAAATCTGTTTCCCCCCCAATTTTTTCAGTTTTTTCCCCCCGGCTTTCCCATCTCAATTTAAGACACGTGGACTCCAATTCCCAGAAATCCCACGTGCTTTAATAAGATAGGTGGACTTCAACTCCCAGAATGCCAATGGATGGCTGGGGAATTCTGGGAGTTGAAGTCCAGACATCTTAAAAAGTACATGGAGAAAGTTTATGCTAAATTCACTGCAGTTGTTAAGTTCGCCCCACGGTTGTTAAGTGAATCTGGCTTCCTCCTTGTTTAGCAGGTCGCAAAAGCGAGTCACGTGACCCCAGGATGCTGCGACCATCATAAATACGAGTCAGTTGCCAAGTGTCTGCTACAACAGTCGTTAAGTGTGAAAAACAATCCTAAGTAACTTTTTTCCAGCGCCCATGTAACTCTGGTCATTAAATGAACAATTGGTTATAAGTCGAGGACTCCCTGTATTGTGCTCCCAAGAAAAGCAAAATGGCTGGGAGCGAGGCGTAACATGGGACAAAATTGGCCCCTTGGCCTAATCTGGTAGAAACCCTCTTTGCAGCTACAACCAGAGATCTTTTCTCACCGTTCTTCTGGGGGGGAAAACAAACCAGACACAGAGGGGGAAAACGGCCACTACCGAAAAAAAAATCTCTTTATTTCAGGCAGAATGCAATGACTTCAGTCCATCCAAATGAGAGGATCCGGAAAAGGAAGGAAACACGGACTCGTTCAATTAAAAAAAAGAGGGGGGGGGAGGCATCAAGAGGAATAAACCATTATTACGAGAGGAGGGTGGAATCTGAAGTAGGTTTCCTTGCCTGGGGGGGTGGGGTGGTGGTATCGCAACGGAAGACGGGGACACGAACCATGGGGGTAAGGGAGATGTTGGGAACAGAAGGCTCCAGTCTTCCGTTGTTTTTTTTTTTTTTAGGAAAAATAGATTTCCGGCAATGCTGGCTGAGCGCTAGGGGTGATGGGAACACCAACCATGGTTAAAAGGGGGGATTACGAAAATTTCTCACCAGAGGCCAAGTTTTTCTCTTAGTTTAAGGTATGGGGGGGGTCTCCCAACGTGGCCCCTTTAAGACTGGGGGACTTCAACTCCCAGAATTCAACTGGGGAATTCTGGGAGTTGAAGTCCCCCCAGTCTTAAAGGGGGAGACCCCCTGGTTTAAGGAAACGAGAGTTAAAACGGGTCATTTTGGTAGCTGCACCCAAGGAGATGGTGGAATCATGCATAAATACATTTAAAACGTACACGTAAATTATCCCAGGGATTTTTAGAGGCCCGCAGTGGCTACCTGCAGGGAATTTGAGGGGGGGGGGAGGAGGAGAGAATGCAATTTGGTCCCATCACAGACCCCAGACCCTCATTTCAAGCGGCCCCACCTGAAGCCAAGGCTCTCCCGAGCGTTTGTCAACGCTGTGCGCCTCCTGTTCCAAGACTTACGAGAAGGAAATCTCTTAAATTTTGTCCAACCTTTGTGCACGAAGACGACATCCATGGGACGGGTCAAGGGGAAGATAATTTAAAAATTTTTTTAGCTTGGTGGTGGTGGGGGTGCTGCGTTTTGCCTTATTATCCGCGTTAATATCTACGAGGCCGTTTCAGGAAGATTGCGAGTTTGAAGCCTCTCCAATCTCGAGTCTTCCTAAATTTCTGTAAAATTTGGGCTCAGACAGACAACGGGGGGGGGGGGGGGGGGAAAAAAACCACTACCAAATTTGCTGGCTAGGGAGAGGAGAAAGGGGAAGCGAGCTTAGCTGGGAAAACTGATCGGTGCGGCTTATACGGGCAAAGACGCAACCACACAACAACCAACTCTGTGGTTGGTAAAAATCCACCAGGACAGGCAGATCTTGACACTGTCCCTTGGGCCACAGGTTCGAGTCCTCGGTCAAAAGCCTTGGAGGGAACGTGGAAATGTCCCTCCAAGATTCAATTCCCCCGGTGAAGAAACTTGCACGAGGTTCTTTGGAAACGCCCCCGGGACGGAACAGAGCGAAACGAGAAAATGTATGAACGCAAAGAAGCTACCATACTGCCAACTTCACAGTTTGGGGGGAAAAAAAAGGTT
Source organism: Thermophis baileyi (assembly GCA_003457575.1). Lineage (NCBI taxonomy): Eukaryota > Metazoa > Chordata > Lepidosauria > Squamata > Dipsadidae > Thermophis > Thermophis baileyi. The sequence continues at coordinate 61,273 of QLTV01001023.1, forward strand.
CCAATAATGATTTGGGGGTGTTTTATTTATTTGTTGGTCGCCCCCCCCACTCCCAAAAAAGTGGGAAGGAAGGAAGGCAGAGAAAGAGATAAGGAAGGATGACAAAGAAAGAGAAAGGAAGGAAGGAAAGAAGGAAGGAAGACAGAGAAACAGATGAAGGGAAGGAAGGAAGGAACACAGAGGAAAGAAGGAAGGAAGGAAGGAAGGAAGGAAGGAAGGAAGGAAGGAAGGAAGGAAGGAAGGAAGGAAGGAAGGAAGGAAGGAAGGAGGAAGGAAGGAAGACAGAGAAAGAGATAGGGTAGGATAGGGAAGGGAAGGGAGGAAAGGAAGGAAGGAAGACAAACTAGAAAGGAAGAAAGAAAGGAAGACAGAGAAAGGTAAGGAAGGGAAGGGAAGGGAAGGGAAGGAAGGAAGACAGAAAGAGGAAGGAAGGAAGAGAAAGAGGGAGGGAGGGAGGGAGGAAGAAAGAAAGAAAGAGAGAGAGAGAGAAAGAAAGAAAGAAAGAAAGAAAGAAAGAAAGAAGGAAGAAGAAAAAAGGAAGGAAGAAGAAGAAAAAAAAAGGGAAGGAAAAGAGGAATGCTGGTGGATTTCTTGTTCCCTCGAGCCCAACGTTTCGGATCACGTCTCTGCAAATCCATGCTGAAAAGGGGAGGGGGATTTAAAAGAGGAGGGGGGGAGGAAGAAAAGACCCTTGGCCTTCCCAACCGAATTAAAACACCTTGTCGCTCGAAATTGGTCAGGACCTCCGGCTCTCCAGGAATCCGAAACCGCGACCTGAAAAATATTCCTGGTTCCGTTAAAAACGACCCCGAATGGCCAGCTCCAAATCTAAAAAATAAGTCCTCCCTTTTTCTCCCTCGGCTTCTGCAGAAAATAAAAATTGAAAAACGAGGGGGGAAAAATGATATCTATATCTATATCTATCACAGGAACAGAGGGGCAGCGGGTTCCGGCAGGACGAAGGTCTTCTCCTCCTGGGGTTTGCAGATCCAGCTCCCGTAGCCCATTTCTTGCAGGCCCCAAAAGAATTGCTGCTTGGCACTCTGGTAGTCGACGGCCGACTCTTTGGCCTCCGAGTAGACGGTGAATTTCTTGAGGTCTTCCCGAACCATCTTGGTACAAAGCAGCTGGAAGTCTTGAAAGAGACTCTGCTTGGAGACGCGCGAAATATCCAGTTTGGGCCTGAGGAGGAAAAAAGGCTTTCTTATCCCAAACAATTTAGAAAGGCAATAACAACAACAACAACAACAATAATAATAATAATAATAAAAAAACAAATTGGAGCATCCCCCTGAATGCCTTCGGCATTGACAAATTCACCATCGGTCAATTGCAAAAGGCAGCTGGAGTTGGGAGCAGCTTAAATCCCGCGACGAGACCTTGAATCCCATCGAAGACCAACCTCTGCCCATCCCAGTTCCTTGGGAAGGACTTCATAAGTGGGATGAAAATGCCAACAGAGCTCGACGGGACCTTGGAGGCCATCTAGTCCAACCCCCCCCACCCCCACTCAGGCAGGAAACCCTATTCCGTTTCAGACAAAAATCATGCCTTGCTGAACAGAAACGGCTCGGGTTTGCTGACAACGAAGACTGTCATTCTGACGTCAACGCTGTTCCCATTTAGGATTAGCCACGATCCACCGTAGAATAACCCACCCGATAAAAAGTGCTCCAGGATCTCTGCAGCCCCCCCCTCCCAAACCCAAAACATTCCCGTCTCGAACAGGTCCACGACGGTCTTACCCGTCCACTTTGCCTTTTGTGCCGTCCAGGACTTCGACGTTGGTGCCATCTGGGAGACACCAATTGATGCTGGATTCCTTGGTCTTCCCCGTCTGCCTCGCGGAGTCGTAGACGCTGACCCGGCCGACCTGCAGGGCCAAAGAGGGGGGAGGGGCTGGATTTCTTTGCCGGACCCCAAGCCGCGAACAGTCCTCGTTCAAGCCCGGAGCGTCTCAATTACCTAAAAATATTTATCCCACCCATACAGAACCGCGCGATGAACCTGTTCCCTCAAATGCTTAGTAACCACAACGGTTTAGTGTCTCCACAGTGGAGATATATGGCTTGCTCGGTTTTGGTTGACCCAACTTGACCAGCAAGGAGCTAAAAGCGAAGTGCTGCTACCCTCAAGGATGAAAAGCAATCTATGGATCGTCCTGATTTAGCGACGGTCTTGTATCGCAACTATGCGCCATTACGACCTTCGCAGACCTCCTTCGCAAGCCAAGAAAGCCGAAATAAGCCCAGTTTCACTCAGTGACCGAGTTGCAGGTCCCCATCAGCTGCCATCTTATGCTTGCTTATGCTTTGCTGCTATATGGTGGCAGACTGCCATGAACTGTGGGGAGCGAGGAATGCTTGGGAAACCGAAAGTAGCTGCTGATACTCCTTGAGAAGCTGCCTCAAGGTCACACAGATGGAAGAAGGAGGGGGGCCGCATACCAACCTGTGCTTCGTTAGGAAAACATCTTGCTTGGACTTGATTGGTTATATTGGGGTGGGCAGTGAGAGACAGTTAAGGGAGGGGAAAGGAGAACTTAGGGATTTTGGTCTGTGATTCTCAATTCTGGCTACGCAATATTGCAATATACTCGACCTCTAATAAACTATACCCTTCTCAGCAATTGGAGCCAAGGATCGTTCTCTCTTTAAGCTATGTATGGCAGGACCGAGAGTCCCAACTGTGGTCACTAAACGAGGACAATCTATATAGCTTAGCGATCTGACTGTGTTGTTGGGGGATCTCTGGAGGAAACTGGGGCAAGAGATCTCTATTGTTTCTTAAGAAAAGGACAGGAGACGTCTTTTGCTCTCTTAAGTGCTACCTGACTCTTTTCGATCAATTTCATCAGAGAGAGGGGAACGCAAGGGATACCTCGGGGTGATTGACCAAATAGGGCGCGGGAAGCCTCGTCCCGAAGGCGTTGCCGTCTCTGGACATCCGGCAGCAAATGGCGCGGGTCAAGTGGCCTTGGCTGTACAAGTAGCCTGCAACAGCGAGAAAAGGCAGTTGTTTTTTTTAAAAAAAAGGTTGTCAGGAGAGCTTTTCTCATCCATCTGGATTTGCTGATTTATATATAGTTTATACAGCAACCCATCCGAGGGGCTTAGAAACAGGGTAAATAAAGTATACATGGAAGAAGTAATAATAAAAGTAGACCACAATACAAAGAAAATAGTGGCGGTTAAAGTCTTGACCCCAGGACGATGTAAATAGACATCGTTTGCCAAAAGCCCAAATTTCAATCGCTTGACAGTGGGGGTGAGTTCTAGTCCTGCTTTAGGCAGGAAAGCCGGCTGAGTGACTTTGGGCCAATCACCAGGTGACGGTGAGTTCTAGTCCCACTTAGGCATGAAAGCCAGCTGGGTGACTTTGGGCCAATCACCAGGAGACTGGGAGTTCTAGTCCCTCCTTAGGCATGAAAGCCGGCTGGGTGACTTTGGGCCAATCACCAGGAGACTGGGAGTTCTAGTCCCACCTCAGGTATGAAAGCTGGCTGAGTGACTTTGGGCCAATCACCAGGTGACGGTGAGCTCTTGTTTTATTTGTTTATTTGTTTAATCTGTTGTGTTGTTTTTATATGTATATAAACTTAATAAAAACTATTTTAAAAAAAAAGAAAGCCAGCTGGGTGACTTTGAGCCAATCACCAGGTGACGGTGAGTTCTAGACCCGCCTTAGGCATGAAAGCCAGCTGGGTGACTTTGAGCCAATGACCAGATGACGGTGAGTTCTAGTGCCGCCTTAGGCATGACTGGCTCAGCTTACCAAGCGTGACTGAGCGAAGGTAGACCGGATGTATGAAGTGTGACAACAAGGCGCCTTGCAAGCCGAGCACATTCCAGCGCAGGATTTTGTCACTGCAGGACATGGTGCGCAGGCGTTCGCCGTGCTGGATGCCGTCCCAGGTTGGCACGATGTCGCTCGACTCCACCGGGATGGTGCCCTCTCCTGTGGATGAGTCCCAAGGAGGCACATTTAAAAAGTTGGCTTGGATGCACACGAAAGGCAGCTGGGTGACTTTGGGCCAATCACCAGAAGACTGGGAGTTCCAGTCCCGCCTTAGGCATGAAAGCCGGCTGGGTGACTTTGAGACAATCACCAGGAGATGGTGAGTTCTAGTTCCATCTTAAGCATGAAAACTGGCTGATTCATTCTGGGGCAATCACCAAGAGATGGAGAGTTCTAGTCCTACCTTAGGCATAAAAGCCAGCTGGGTGACTTTGGCCCAATCACCAGGAGACAGTGAGTTCTAGTCCTGCCTAAGGCATGAAAGCCAGCTGGGTGACTTTGAGCCAATCACCAGGAGACGGTGAGTTCTAGTCCTGCCTAAGGCATAAAAGCTGTCTGGGTGACTTTGGGGCAATCACCGGGAGTTCTAGTCCCTCCTTAGCAATGAAAACCGGATGGGTGACTTTGGGCCAGTCCCTCTCTCTCAGCCCAACCCATCTCACAGGGTTGTTGTTGTGGGAAAATAGGAGGAAGGAGGAGTCTTGAGTTATTTGTAAAAATAATAAAAGGCGGGATACAAATCAATAAAAAACATAAATTTAAAAAACTCCCAATCCTTCAATTCTCTGGGCACCTGATCCTCTTCGACCCTTTTATTCAAAGTTGTTCATCCCCTGTTCGCCAATCGATTGAACGAAGGGCGATTGAGGACGATCGCACCCTGTCGTTTTTGGCGTCATGAGGACTAGAAGCTTTGAGCTACAGCCACACCAAGCGATTTCAAGAAAATTTCGACCGCGAGATTCGGCAATTACCGTTTTCCACCTTGGTGCGTAGCTTCCCCTGTTTGGGGTTCTCGAAGAGGGGCTGGTGTTGGTCCTCCCCGGCTGTGTTGGCCTGCTCACTGCAGGACTTGTCAAAGAGTGCGCCATCCCCGCAAGGCGCCGTGCTGGAGAACACAAACACACAAACCCACACACACACAGCAAGCAATGAGGCCGAATCCTAACTCGGTTTAAAGTTCCCCGTTGGAGACCAACTCCAGCAAACCAAGTTAGAAGAGATTCCCTTCCCCCCCATTCCCTTATGTCTCCCAGGTCCTATAGGTAGTCCTCGACATACGATGATGGTTAAGGGAACCTGCCCACTACGGTCGTAAAATGGCTCATGATTTTATGACTTTGTCTGCCGCGGTCGTTGGCTGGGTTACCAAGGGTCCGAAGTTTGGTCACGTGACCAGTCGCAAGCCCTCTTTTTAAAGTCGGTCATAAACTCGAAGGGATGGTAAGGAACTGGTCGTAAGTCAAGGACTATCAGTGCCGGTAGTCTTCGACTTACAACAGTTCATTTAGTGACCATTCCAAGTTACAACGGCGCTGAAAAAAAAGACTTGGGACCGTTTTCCACACTTATGACCGTTGCAGCATCCCCGTGGCCAGGGGATTAATATCCAGACAGTTGGCAACTGGCTCATATTTATGACGGTCGCAGTGTCCCGGGGGGTCACGTGATCCCCCTTTACGAGCTTCTGACAATGGGGAAGCCAGATTCACTTAACAACTGTGTGACTAACTTAACAACAGCAGTGATTCACTAAACACGTGGGGAGAAAAGTCGTAAAATGGGGCAAAACAAAACACTTAACAAATTTCTCACTTAGCAACATGGATTTGGGGCTCAATTGTGGTCGTAGGTCGAGGACTACCTGTATTCTGATCAGCTAAGCAACGTCGATCTTTCCCCTTGTACTTTTTTCCCCTGCTGCTCCGAGCCGAGCCTCATGTATGCTCACCTGGTGTACAGGTGAAAGTTGACATCATTACACCTCACCTGGTGTACAGGTGAAACAATAACAGCTCACCTGGTATACAGGTAAAAGGTGAGATCATCACAGCTCACCTGGTATACAGGTGGAAGGTGACATCATTACACCTCACCTGTTGTACAGGTGAAACAATAACAGCTCACCTGGTATACAGGTGGAAGGTGACCTCATTACAGCTCACCTGGTGTACAGGTGAGATCATCACAGCTCACCTGGTGTACAAGTGACCTTGTTACAGCTCACCTGGTGTACAGGTGAAACAATAACAGCTCACCTGGTGTACAGGGGAAAGGTGGCGTCGTTACAACTCACCTGATGTACAGGTGAAAGCTGATGTCATCTTTGATCTTCAATCTGCCGTCTTCCGTCAGCTGAAAGATGCTCTCCTCCGGCGCCAAGGGGTCAAACTGCATCAGCTCGCCATACAGGAACCTGGAAACGAGGAGGAGGATGAAGGACAATGCTGCCAGGCCGCGAGTGCAGGAAGTCCTCGACTTACAACCACCCTGGAAAATCTGTCGTTAAGCGAGGCACCGCCACTAAGGGTCGCTAAAGGGATAGCCGTTAAGTCGAGGACAAGCTATACTCATTGAATGCAGGGCGGGAGGGAGGGGGCTACCCCAATAAAAAGGACCGGGCGTGGCGATTTCCCCTTCCCGCCAGCGGACGGGGCCAACGGACCCACCCGCCTGCCTCTCTTCACCTGATGAATCCCCTTCGGGAGATGATCTCCGCGTGGCAGTCGTTCACCGTCTCCCCTTTCAAGCTCAGCTCCTCCCCTTTCACGCAGCGGTTCCCTGGCAGGGGAGGAGGAGAGCTTAGTTAGACCTTCCTTCCTTCCCCTTCCATCATTTCCCTATCTACCCATCTATCTCTATTCCTTCCCTTCCCTTCTTCCCTTCCTTCCCATTCTCTCCTCCTTCCTTCCCTTCCCTCCATCTTTTATTTATCTATCCATCTATCTCTATTCCTTCCCTCCCCCTTCTCTCCTCCTCCCTTTCCTTCCATCCATCTGTTTATCTAACTACCCATCGCTATTCCTTCCCTTCTTACTCTCCCTCCTTCCCATCTTTTATCTATCTACCCATGTATCTCTATTCCTTCCTTCCATCTATTTTTCTAACTACCCATCTATCACTATACCTTCCTTCCTCCCCTCCTTTCCTCCCTCTTCCCTTTGCTCCCCTTACTCTTCCTTCCTTCCTTCCCTTCCCTTCCCTTCATCTTTTATCTATACCCATCTCTATTCCTTCCTTCCCTCCTCTCTCCTCCTTCCTTCCTTCCTTCCCTTCCATCCATTTATCTATCTAGCCATCTATCTCTATTGTTGGCGGTATATAAATCTAAGTGCTATTGCTACCTCTTCCTTTCTTCCTTCCCTCCCTTCTCTTCTTATCCTCCCTCCCTCCCCCCCCCTCTCTCTGTCTGATAGAGCTATCATTCTTTTGCTATAGATACGAAAACCGAAAGCAAAAACGAATACAAATACAAAGTAAGAAAAGGGGAAACAAGAGGAGAGAAACGGATGGCAAAGCTAAAAGCACGAGAGGAGAAAAGGAAAAACAGCGGAAAACCAGGAAAGAGAACCAGCTGCTGGTTTCCTTCACAAATTTGTTCAGTTATAC
>QLTV01001023.1:157917-169771 GCA_003457575.1 Thermophis baileyi
ACTGAATTGACGAGGGGTGGAAATGTACAGCTGGGTGTCATCAGCGTATTGTTGAAACCTCACCCCATGCCGTCGGATGATCTCACCCAGTGGTTTCATGTAGATGTTAAATAAGAGGGGAGAGAGGACCGAACCCTGAGGCACCCCGCACTCAAGGGGCCTAGGGGTCGACCTCTGCCCCCCTGCCAACACCGACTGTGAACGATCAGAGAGGTAGGAGGAGAACCACCGCAAAATGGTGCCACCCACTCCCAGCTCCCTTAATCGGCACAGAAGGATACTGTGGTCGACTTTCCTAAATTCACTTAGGAAATGTCTCGCTTAACAACAGGTATGTTGGTCGTAAGTCGTGGACCACCTGTATAACTCTTTCGACACCCTCTTTTGTCAACCCTTCCTTCCTTTCCCGTTTTGCTCCCTTTCAAACTTTCTTTCCATCCCACCAATAGCCGGGGAAATCAATGATCACCGCTTGGTGCCCTTTTCTTTTAAAATTCAAGCAGAAAAGAGCTGTAAAGATTTCTCGCTGGCAACAAGACAAACCAGGAACCGGACTGTTCTTGGCCTGGAACTGGCAATTACTGGCATATTGATTGGCCTGTTTTTTTGTTTTTTGTTTTGCTGGCAAGTAAAGAAATAATATATATATATATATATATATATTAACAGTCTGAACATGTGGGACGATTTTGGAGAATAAGCCCCTCCTTGAAATAGGAAATGAAAGAGGAGTTTGAGCAGGGACACGCAGCAAATAATTATCATTAAAATAACCGTGTCCCCCTCTCTAAACGAGTCAACTAACAAAAGAAAACAAGTTTTTAAAAAAAGCCTTTTATGTGCAGCCGAATTCTCCTTTTAAAAGTTGCTTTTCAAATCTTTATCAACTTTCTCCACTCAACATTCAAGGCTAGAAATTCCAAGTTGAGCCAGATGTTTCCCTTCTGGGTGAAGAGACTAACTAGGATTTCCAGTTGTGGCCTGTCTGTTTCAGGGAAAGAGACATCTGGCCGGGACGAAGCCAGATGTTGCAAGATTCAGAAAGATTCTTGGCTTTGCACATTTCCGAAGAAGGACGCCTCTTTTGCATCTCTCCGGTTTTCATCAGCCTTTTCCCACAATTTTTACGGTGTGTATGTGTTTACCCACAAAACTCTGGTTTTTTCGTTTTTTCCCCTGGCGCACACCGAATTTATTGCAGAACTTGGCCTGGCTGTCTTCCACCCCAAATCTGCCTCAAATTCCTGCATCATCTGGCTGAGAAATTTTTCCTGGCTTGTCTGGAAGGATCTGGCTCTCTTCTCCAGTGGAGCAGGAATCCATGTGGCCGGAGGTCAGCCAGAAGTTCAACAGGGCAACAGTGTAGAAGATTTAAGTCTTGAGCCCGGAGAAACTTCTGCTTTTTGGCAGCCGGTCTTTCAACTGAGCTGGAACCGTCTCTCTGTGGCCACAAGCCGGGACGACAAGGAGGGCTCCCCCCCCCGAGGAAGCGGACCCCTCCCAATATTAGTGGTGCCACCGAAGTGCCCTGGCAGCCTTAAGTCCAATGGTTTTGCTGATACTAACAGGGATCGATGGATGGAGGGAGGAACGAAAGAAGAAGAAGAAGAAACAGAAAAAGAAGGAAATGAGAAGGAAGGGAATAAGGAAGGGGAAGTAGGGAAGAAGGGAGGGAGGGAGGGAGGGAGGGAGGGAAGGAAGGAAGGAAAGAAAGGAGGAAAGAAAGGAGGGAGGGAGGGAAGGAGGGAAGGAGGGAGGGAAGGAGGGAGGGAAGGAGGGAGGGAGGGAAGGAAGGAAGAAGGAAGGAAGGAAGGAAGGAAGGAAGGAAGGAAGGAAGGAAGGAAGAAGAAAACTGAAAGAAGAAAATGAAAGAAGGGAATAAGGAAGGGGAAGTAGGCAGGGAGGGAGGGAAGGAAGGAAGGGAGGGAAGAAAGGAGGGAGGGAGGGAAGGAGGGAGGGAAGGAAAGAAGGGAGGGAAGGAGGGAAGGCGGGAGGGACGGAGGAAGGAAGATAGGAAGGAAGGAAGGAAGGAAGGAAGGAAGGAAGGAAGAAAGGAAGGAAGGAAGGAAATATAACAATGGATGGATGAATTTATATGATGATGGATGGATGAGGATAGATAGATAGATGATAGAGATAGGTAGGTAGGTAGGTAGGTAGGTAGGTAGATAGATAGATAGGAAAGAAAGAAAGAAAGAAAGAAAGAAAGAAAGAAAGAAAGAAAGAAAGAAAGAGAGAGAAAGGGAGGGAGGGTGGGAGGGAGGAAGAAAGAAAAAGAAAGAAAGAGAAAGAAAGAAAGAAAGAGAAAGAAAGAAAGAAAGAAAGAAAGAAAGAAAGAAAGAAAGAAAGAAAAGAAGGGGAGGGAAATAAATACATAAATAAATACATAAATACATACATAAATAAATAAGGTCTTGAGAACTATTGGCAGAATCCCCTCCCTTCTATTTCAACAGAATCTAACCAGGAGCGAAAACCTTGAATGAATCCCGGATTGGCTTCAGATGCCTAAGAATGAAAGTCACACTCAAACGATGCTCCTGTAACCATGGAGACCCACAGCGACGACGATGGGATGTTGGTGGTGCTACAGAGCCAATGGATCTCCCCAGGGTTTGGGGGGGGTCATCCAGGTTGAGAAATCCTCCTTCCTTGGACATTGAGGGGCCGGTGATAGGACGAAGTCTGAGAGAGAGTGGGGGAGGGAGGGAGGGAGGGACGGAGGGAGGGAGGGAGGAAGGAAGGAAGGGGAAAAGGGAAAGAGAAAGGGAAGGAAAGGGCTAGATAATGAGTGAGGGAGGGTGGGAAGGAGGAAGGCTTTCCTTTCCTTTCCTTTCCTTTCCTTTCCTTTCCTTTCCTTTCCTTTCCTTTCCTTTCCTTTCCTTTCCTTTCCTTTCCTTTCCTTTCCTTTCCTTTCCTTTCCTTTTTTCCTTTCCTTCTTTCTTTTCTTTTCCTTTTTCTTTTCTTCTTCTTTCCTTCTTTCCTCCTTCCCTTCCCTTCCCTTCCCTTCCCTTCCCTTCCCTTCCCTTCCCTTCTTTCTTTCCTTTCCTTCTTTCCTTTCCTTTCCTGTTTATCTAGCTATCTACCTGTATTTCCTTCCTTCCCTCCCTCCCTTGTCTGTTTATCTAGCTATTTCTTTCCTTCCTTCCTTCCTCTTTGTTTATCTAGCTATTCCCTTCCTGCCTTCCCTCTTACTTTTCTTCTCTCCTTCCCTCCCTCCCTCCCTCCCTCCCTCCTTCCTTCCTTCCCTCCCCTGTGCCTGCCTGTCTGCCTATCTATCCAAACATCTATTTACCCATCCATCAACTCCCTCTCTCTAAAAACCCCTTATCTATCAGCTCTCTGTATCCCTCCCTCTCTCTCTCTCTCTCTCTCTCTCTCTCTCTCTCTAGAAAAAGGAAGCTCTCTCTACTCTCTCTCTCTCTCTCTCTCATATCTCTCTAAATCTTGACAGCTTGTAGATGCGTAGAGCAGCTCCCAGAATCCCCCAGCCATCAGGGGAGACACTGTTCTGTTCTATACTTAGTCCTCATCTTATGACCAAGGCTGCCTGGGGAATTCTGCCAGTCGAAATCTATACATCTGACAGCTGTCAGGATTGAGGAACACAGCTCTAAACTTATTATCTATCATCTCTATATTGATCAATGTCTGCCTGACTGTCTATCCCTCCCTCCCTCCCTCCCTCCCTCCGTCCCGCTGGATAATTCTCTTTATTTTTAATATCTCGAGGTATCTGCTGATTCATACACTGCCAAAACGCAGCAAAAGCCGGGCCAGAAAGCATGGTTTTGCTGAAATAATAATAATAATAATAATAATTTTTAAAAACCCATTAAGCAAAGACAGGCCAATCACTCAATCCGAGCACGTCTCGATGACGCCTTAGGGACCCTACAGGAATATAACGCTTAAAAAAAAAGTCTTCCAAGTTAAGACAAACCTCCGTACAATCTCAAATTTAAAACCAAAACCAAAATGAGACTTGAAGCTGCCCTCAGAACCTGCTGGAACCTTAAAAAGAAATAAAAGCCAATTCGTTCAAATATCAAATTTACGTCGAATCTCTCTTTTAAATACCTGGACTTCCCGGGTGTGATACGCAACGATCAGCCCCAATAAAATTGCGGTGGAGAGGCTAATAAGACACTTCAAGGCCAGAGAAAACATGGAACCCTGCGAAGAAAAGAAATATAATAGATTAAGTTGTGAACTTAATCTTCCCTTTTCTCGTACCAAGCAGGCAAAGCTTAAAATTACATATATTTTGTTCATTCCCTCAAAAATAAGATTTGGGCTGATATGATCCCCCAGCGGTCCAAATCCAGCCATCCAACCTTTTAAAATAATACAGATTGTCCTCAACTTATAACTAAAAGTTGAGTCCAAAATTTCTAGAATAAAATCCAGAATACAGGCAGTCCTGGATTGACGACCATGATCGAGCCCAACATTTCTGTTGCTAAGTGAGACATTTGTTCAGGGAGTCTGGCTCCGTTTTAAGACCTTTCTTAAGTTGTTAAGTGAATCGCTGCAGTTGTTAAGTTAAGGAACACGGCTGTGAAGCGAATCCGGCTTTGCCCGTTGGCTTTGCTTGTCGGAAGGTCGCAAAACAGGATCGTGTGACTCCCGTCATAAATACGAGTCAGTTGGCAAGCGCCTGAATTTTCAGCTGCAGCGATCCGCTTAACAACGGTGGCCAGCAAGCGCGTAAAACGGGGCAACCCTCACTCAGCAACTGTCTCGCTTAACAACGGAAATGTCGGGCTCAATTGCGGTCGTAAGTCGAGGACAGCACCGGTGTTATTTTTCCGCTGGAACTATGACCACGGAAGCTTCCAGAAAGCCGCTCAATTGTTCTAAAAATCAAAGCAATGGAAGCCGTTAACCTTTAGCAAAACAAAAGAATAAAACAAAAAAGAGATCAAGATTTCTCCCCTAGGATTTCGAAGAATAAGTCTGAGGTATTTTTTTTTTTCTCCCCACACTGGCCATTGATTACTCTGTGCTGGAAAAAAAACACAGAAGAAAAATATCCCTCCGGAAAGGTATTTCCTAATCTTTCCAGAAAAATAAGATAGAAATCTTTCTAATTTTAGCATCCCACGCAGACAAAATTCATTTTTATGAAGTATCCCCATTTTTTTTTTTTTAAATTTCTGATCCCAATCTAATGTTTTCTCTCTGTAACCTGGGTCGAAAAGGAACACAATCAATACAGCTAGTCCTTGACTTCAGACCGTTCACTTAGTGACCGACAAATACAGACCATCCGCAACTTACAAGAGTCCATTGAGCGACCGTTCCAAGTTACGACGGCCCTGAAAAAAGGGACTTTTAGGACCGATTTTCACAGATACGAACCACCTTTTCAAGCAGTCCTGTAATCACGTGATCCACATTCAGACGCCTGGCAACGGACTCGTAGTTATGACGGTCGCAGTGTCCCCTGGTCACGTGATCCCCTTTTGCGACTTTCCGACGAGCCAAGTCAATCTGAGTTAGTTGCCAAGCGTCCGAATTTTGATCATGTGACCTGGGAGATGTAAGTGTGCCCCTTTTTCCAGCCCCGTTGTAACTTTGAACAGTCACTAAATGAACTATTGTAAGTGGCGGACTGTCTGTATTTGCTGGGAAAGTTTTTTTTTCAGCTCGCCATAGGTGAGCGGGGCGAAGAACAGTCATAAAAATCAGATTTTTGGAAAGCAAAATCAGCCTAGCGGGATGATTTTGAAATCTGACCTACTCATTCCCGTCTTTCCCCGATTCCTCATCTCCATTGTCTCTTGAGACAGGGACCTCAGAGGTCATTTAGTCCAGCCCCAAAGTAGGCGGCTGAGGTGAGCAATGGGGTTTTTATTTTGCATGGGCTGAATTGGCAAGAGGCCAACCTTTCTTCTGTGCCTTGCAAATCACGATCAACAGCTCAGTGCAAGGTCCCCAAAGAGCCCATCGCGGAGCTGTCTCAACAAACTACGATCGACGGAAAACCCGGTTTAGAGGGCCTTTTTCACCGGATGCCGGCCGAGTCTTCATCTCTCGGCTTCCAAGCCCGGAAAAAGAATAAGATCCCTTCGAGGCAAGATTGCACGAAACCCACCGAGCCAACATGAGGTTCCCTAGACGGGATGTCAACAAACAAACCATCTTCCTTCCGCTTTGGGAATCTAGGATCGAGGCTGGGGATCGATTTTGCTAAAAAGCAGCCTTGGGAAGAAACCAGCTCCGGCTAGGACTTTTCCAGATCAATTAGGCACAGAGCCAGGACTGGCTGCAGCCGGGCTGGCCCCGTGCCATCGCTGCCCGCCCTACAGGAAGGGAATTCTTGCCCGCCCTGGGCGCAGCTGTTACACCTCCGATCTCCTCTCCACCACCCACGCGAGGGGATTCCTGCCAAACCAACCTTGTGTGTGTGCGTGTGTGTGTTGTTTTAACACAATAGAGCTGACCCACAAGGGTAGGAAAGGAGATGGAGGGGAGGGGCTGGATATAATTCAAGATTATTAATAGCTTGGGTGTTTACTTTTTTTTTTTTTAATCATAAAGCAGGTGGCTTGGGACTGGATTGGCAACTTCGAGACGGGTGGATGTCAGCTCCCAGAATTCCCCAGCTAGCAGGCTGGCTAGGGGATTCTGGGAGTTGAAGTCCACCCATCTTAAAGCATGCAGGCTAGGGAATTCTGGGAGCTGAAGTCCACCCCGCTTAAAGCAGGCCGGCTGGGGGATTCTGGGAGCTGAAGTCCACCCATCTTAAAGCTATGGGGGATTCTGGGAGCTGAAGTCCACCCCTCTTAAAGCAGGCCGGCTGGGGGATTCTGGGAGCTGAAGTCCACCCATCTTAAAGCATGCTGGCTGGGGGATTCTGGGACTTGAAGTCCCCCCATCTTAAAGCACGCTGGCTGGGGGATTCTGGGAGTGGAAGTCCACCCCTCTTAAAGCATGCTGGCTGGGGGATTCTGGGAGTTGAAGTCCACCCATCTTCAAGCAGGCCGGCTGGGGGATTCTGGGAGTTGAAGTCCACCCATCTTAAAGCAGGCCGGCTGGGGGATTCTGGGAGTTGAAGTCCACCCCTCTTAAAGCATGCTGGCTGGGGAATTCTGGGAGCAGAAGTCCACCCCTCTTAAAGCATGCTGGCTGGGGGATTCTGGGAGTTGAAGTCCACCCATCTTCAAGCAGGCCGGCTGGGGGATTCTGGGAGTTGAAATCCACCCATCTTAAAGCAGGCTGGCTGGGGGATTCTGGGAGTTAGTCCACCCATTTTAAAGTTAGAATAGAATAAGCTGGAAGGGACCTTGGAGGCCTTCTAGTCCAGCGCGCTGCTCAAGCAGGAGAACGTATACCAATTTAGATAAGTGATTGTCTACTCTAGACTCTTCTTAAAAACCTCCAGTGATGGAGCGCCCACGATTTCTGAAGGCAAATTTATACAAACAATAAAGAATATAAAATGTTTTTAAAAATTAAGGGCCACTTTGGTGTATGACAGCAAGAACAATTAATCGGTGGAACAACTTGCCACCAGAAGTTGTGAGTGCTCCATCACTGGAGGTTTTTAAGAAAAAAGAGATTGGATAGCCTTTTGTCTGAAATAGTATTGGTTCTCCTGCTTGAGCAGGGGGTTGGACTAGAAGACCTCTAAGTTCCCTTCCAATTCTATTATTTCATTGCAATTTCTCAACCTTGGCAGTTTGAAGAATGGAAGGACCAACTCCCAGAATTCCAGCTGTGTTGGCTGGAGGATTCTGGGAGTTGAAGTCCATCCATCTTCAAGCAGGCTGGCTGGGGAATTCTGGGAATTAAAGCCCACCCATCTTCCAGCTGCCAAGGTTGAGAAAGGCTGGCTTAGAGATTAATTTAATAATTCGCCCTCAAGCCCAGAAAGATTTTCTCCTAATTCCAGCTGCTTTAGAGAAAAAAAAATCAAGGGGCATCCTTATCCACACAAAACCCCTTAGTCCACCAGCTAACGCTGCTCACCCAAAGGCTGTTTGGCACTGCCCTCCTTTGAATTGTGGTTGGGTGAATAAACCATGATTGGGAGATTGCGTTACAAAATGGAATGGAAGGACACCTGCAGCCGGGAACCTCTGGCTTTCCCATCTTCCGTGCCAGGCAAGATGAATTATTTGTTTAACCGCTCAGAGATGGGCAGTTAAGAAATGTGATAAATAAATAAGTAGAAATTTATCAGTCGTGCCCAGACGTAACTGGTGGGCGAGATTTGGCTCGGAAAAAGCCGAGAAATGCAAGCAGAAAGGAGGCAGAGATTGGGCAGGTCTCGGGTGCCAATTCCTTAGTCGCCACGATATTTTTTAAAAAAAAAGATGTTGAGACTCTGGAAAGAGTGCAGAGAAGAGCAACAAAGAGGATTAGGGGACTGGAGGCTAAAACATACGAAGAACGGTTGCAGGAACTGGGTATGTCTCGTTTAATGAAAAGAAGGACTAGGGGAGACATGATAGCAGTGTTCCAATATCTCAGGGGCTGCCAAAAAGAAGAGGGAGTCAAGCTATTCTCCAAAGCATCAGAAGGAAAGACATAAAGCAATGGATGGAAACTAATCAAGGAGAGAAGCAACCTGGAATTAAGGAGAAATTTCTTGACAGCAAGAACAATTAATCGGTGGAACAACTTGCCACCAGAAGTTGTGAGTGCTCCATCACTGGAGGTTTTTAAGAAGAGATTGGACAGCCATTTGTTTGAAATGGTATCGGGTTTCTGACTGGGGCAGGGGGTTGGACTAGAAGACCTTCAAGGTCCCTTCCAATTCTGTTATTCTATTAATCTGGCCTCACCATCTTGGTGACATGAATCTCTCTGATAATATTCTAAAAAATTACGTCCCGGCTAAAGGAAAACAGAGAGATCCAATTTAGAAAGATGCCATCGGTCACCTGACGAACTTCTGCCTTCCTTATAAGAATTCGCTCCATCTTCCTGGAACCTTAGAGGTCATCCAGACTAACCCACAGACACCAATGCTGTCTTCGAATATCTAAAGGGTTGATCCTAGTCCTAGATAAGAAAAAATAGGCTCGTCTCCCTTGTCTCAGTTGGCAGGAGGAAAAAAATAGCGAGTTAAAATGACAAGGAAGAAAATTTAGATTAGAGGTCAGGTGGCATTCTAAGTTGTCAGCCAATGGTTCAGGCTGGCCAGGGAATTCTGGGAGTTGAAGTCCACACAGCTTAAAAGTTGCCGGGTTGAGAAACACTGGATTAAACTATTAGAAAACGTTATTGTTCCTTGTCCAACTGCAGGTGGGGAAAATATTATTTGATTAATTCCCATGCCTTTGCATTTGTTTTGACTCCCGGTCACAGATTGGACAATCTTTCGCTATCAATCCAGATGGATTCCTGCCCTCCTTCCCTCCTTCCTTCCTTCCTTCCCTCCCTGCTTCCTTCCTTCCTTCCCTCCTTCCTCCCTTCCCTCCTTCCTTCCTTCCTTCCTTCCTTCCTTCCTTCCTTCCTTCCTTCTTTCCTTTCCTTTCCTTTCCTTTCTCCCTCTCCTGTCTCCTTCCTTCGAGAGGGGAGCAAAGGGGGGCCACGCTTGGCTCTTCCCCCTCCCCATCCAACTTTAGAAAGAGGTATGGGGAGAAGAAGAAGAGGAGTCGGACTCCAAGAATTGAGGCCTCTTCCCCAAGCAGCCAGACAGACCCCTTTCTTAAATACCTGCAACAGGTATTTAGGATAGGGGTATGCTTTGGGGAGCCCCCCCCCCGTTAACCCTCGCCCTCTCAACTTCGCGAAGAAGTATGGGGAAGAGGCGAGTGAGACCCACTAATGTTAAGGTTGCTTCCCTAAGCAGCCAGCCCCCTATCCAAGAGGGGTGCACTTTGGGGAGGCCCCCTGGATGGGTTGCCCCCCCCCTCCCAAGTGACCTCTGTCTCCCTCTCAACTTTGGAAAGAGGTATGGGGAAGGGAGGAAGAGGAGAGGCAGACACACCGATGCTGAGGCCCCTTCCCCGAGCAGCCAGCCCTCTATCCAAGTGGGGTGCACTTTGGGGAGCCCCTCAGACTGGTTGGTCTCCCCCAGCAACCCCCATTCCCTCTCAACTTTGGAAAGAAATATGGGGAAGAGGAGAACCTGACCCCTGAGGTTAAGGCCCCCTCCTCAAGCAGACAGCCCCCTATCCAAGTGGGGTGCACTTTGGGGAACCCCACCAAGTGTCTGCAACCCCCATCCCCCTCTCAACTTCAGAAAGAGATATGGGGAAGAGGAGGGCCAAACCCACCAAGGTTCAAGTCCCCTCCCCAAGCAGCCAGCCCCCTATCCAAGTGGGGTGCACTTTGGGGAACCCCACCAAGTGTCTGCAGCCCCCTCCCCAGTGACCCCCCTCCCCTCTCAACTTTGGAAAGAGATATGGGGAAGAGGAGGGCCAAACCCACCAAGGTTCAAGTCCCTTCTCCAAGCAGCCAGCCCCCTATCCAAGCAGGGTGCACTTTGGGGAACCCCACCAAGTGTCTGCAGCCCCCATCCCCTTCTCAACTTCAGAAAGAGATATGGGGAAGAGGAGGGCCAAACCCACCAAGGTTCAAGTCCCCTCCCCAAGCAGCCAGCCCCCTATCCAAGTGGGGTGCACTTTGGGGAACCCCACCAAGTGTCTGCAGCCCCCTCCCCAGCGCCCCCCTTCCCCTCTCAACTTCGGAAAGAGATATGGGGAAGAGGAGGGCCAAACCCACCAAGGCTCAAGTCCCCTCCCCAAGCAGCCAGTCCCCTATCTAAGCGGGGTGCGCTTGGGGGAACCCCACCAAGTGTCTGCGACCCCCCTCCCCATCTCAACTTCGGAAAGAGATCTGGGGAAGAGGAGGAAGAGGGGGGCCAAACCCACCGAGGTTCAAGTTCCCTTCCCCAAGCAGCCAGCCCCCTATCCAAGTGGGGTGCGCTTGGGGGAACCCCACCAAGTGTCTGCGACCCCCCTCCCCATCTCAACTTCGGAAAGAGATCTGGGGAAGAGGAGGAAGGGGGGGCCAAACCCACCGAGGTTCAAGTTCCCTTCCCCAAGCAGCCAGCCCCCTATCCAAGTGGGGTGCGCTTGGGGGAACCCCACCAAGTGTCTGCGACCCCCCTCCCCATCTCAACTTCGGAAAGAGATCTGGGGAAGAGGAGGAAGAGGTGGGAGGCAAACCCACCGAGGTTCAAGTCCCCTTCCCCAAGCAGCCAGCCCCCTTATCCAAGCGCGGCCGCGCTCGGGGGTCGCTCTTTGGCGAGTCCACCGCCCCTCTCTGCCCCTCGCCCCCCCCTCCTCCCGCCCCCTACCTTGGAGTACAAGCCCCAGGAGAGCTCCGTCTCGATGACCATGACCACGATGCCGAACATGCCGAAGATGAGCGCGTAGTCGCTGAGCCGCTTGCGCTTCTCGAAGAGGGCGCGCCGGTGGCCCAAGCGGTAGCCGATGTTTTGGTTCTTGCGCTTGGTCGCCTTGTTGGCGAAGGGCGGCCCGGGGGCTCCGGCGGAGGCGGCCGAAGCCGAGCCGGAGGAGGGGGGCTTGTGAGCGGGACCCCCGCCCGTGTTGGCGCGCAACAGCCCCGCCGGAGAGTGGTGGTTGTCTTCCCGAGAGATGACGATCTCCGGCGGGGGCGCACCGGACGACGCCAAGAGTTGCAACGGTTGAGCCTCGCCAGGGTCCGGACCGGGACCGGGACCGGGACCGGGACCCGGACCGGTGGCGTCGAGCAGGTTCCGACGGGAAGCGCTGAGCCGGCTGAGAGGCTTCATGACGCCGCCGCTGTACTTGCACGAGCTCATGGCGATCTCGGTGAAGGGGTTGCTGTCCCGCCGGTGCGCCAACGGGCTGGCTTGTCGATGCTTGCTCGCCGCCGCCGCCGCCGCCGCTCCGCCGCCGCTGGAGCT
>QLTV01001023.1:170280-187036 GCA_003457575.1 Thermophis baileyi
ACAGCCCCTCCCTCCTTCCCCCTCCCCGCTGGGGGTGGGTTGTAGAGGAAGAGCCCCCACCCCAAAGGCGCCCGCTAGGAATGCGCCTGTGCGCTCTCCTCCAGCACCACGGGATTCGTGACTGTCTCTCTCTCTCTCTCTCTGCTGCGCCCCCCCCCCACCCCACACCCAGCCAAGGGGGTCTGCTTCATTCATTCGGCTGGGGAAATGCCCCGCCTCCCGCCCAGCCCCACCCGAGACCGGGAGGCGTGGAGTGGAGTGGCTGGGCGGCAGGTGGGCGAAACAACAGGTGATCTTGCTAATGCCGGCCTTGGGGAAGGCTTTCCCGGTTGGATGGCCAGTTCCCGGCGTCTCTCTTGAGGCAGGGGAACAGGAGGGGGAGCCGTTGCCCCCCCCTCTCCCCCCAACTCCAGTCCTCGTTACATTTGGAAGGGCTGATCTCGCCCAGCAGGGGGATCACCCTTTAAAAAAAACAAAAAAAACACCTCCCCCTCCTCCCCTGCAGCTGCGGACTCCATCAGCCTTCAGCTGGGAGGATTCCCTTAGGGCCAGGGGAGGTTCTGGCTGGGGGAAGCAGGGAAACCCCCGTTTTAAAATAATAGCGATTTTTTTTAAAAATAAATCACTTTACTTCCAGGTGCGTGGGTCATCTCCGCCCGAAATCCTCAAAAGCGGCTTGAGCTGTACCTGTTGCAGGGCTGCCTGTTTTTTTTGTTTTTTTTAACAGATTAACAGAGTTGGAAGGGACCTTGTAGGTCATCTAGTCCAACCCCCCCTGCCCAAGCAGGAGACCCTTACATCTGCCTCTACCTAGGATCGAACTCACAACCTCCTGATTGTGAGGCAAGAGCTCCACCTTTAATGGCCACTTTGGGTCTGCTGTGGCTATTTGAGGGACTACAAAAACAAAAAACGGGTCCCCAAAGAAGCCCCAGCATCCAGGGGCTGAAGACGCTAATTGCCCCCAGGAGAGAAAGGGAGTGAGTTTTGGAATGGAGTCCCTTTAAGAGGACAGTGCAGGGCTGGCTGGCTGGCATTTGTATCATTTTGCCTGAGGTTGGGGGCATGGGAACAAATCAGAAAGGGCTTAAGGCCACCCGACAAAAGTCCAAATTGACTGACGGCTCTCCTTAACTTCATCAAAGCCTTAAAAATATAAGTGCTGCTGTTCCTAGCACTGATAATGTTACCTAGTTTGGTAATAAGATGTCTGCAAAAATCAACCAAGCTTAGAAAGCATCAAGGACACACACACACACACATCTTTCTCCTCCCTTCCTCCTCCACTCTGCAAACCTCACTGCCTTCCAACACTGATGAGGTTACCTAGTTGGGTAATGAGACTGCAAGAAAACAACCAAGCTTAGAAAGCACCAAGGACTCGCCCCCCCCCCTTTCTTCTTCTCTTCCGCCTCCTCCTCCTCCTCTCCCTGGAAACTCCACTGCCTTTCAGCACTGATGATGTTACCTAGTTGGGTAATAAAACATTTGCAAGAAAACCACCAAGCTCAGAGAGTACCAAGTACAAACGCAGCTGCAGATTGCAAAGCAATGCATGGCCAGGTCAGACCAATTTAGCAAATTTATTAGCTGAGGTTATCAAAACGTTTTGTGATAAAAAGGCTCGATTTAGCACCTTGGGCCCTTTACACATCTTTGCAGTTTTAAAACTGATTTTTCTGGGTCTGAGTCGACAAACTGACTTCTAGATTGCAGAAAAATATGCAAAGAATATCTTTCTGTAAAAATTCACCTTCCCTTTAAAAAAAAAAGTTTTTATTTTATTTTAATACAAACAATCCATCTTCCATCCAGTGTCGTCTGAGTACAACTGTCTTGTGCAATAACAATTAAACAATTAAAATTTACAGCCATATTCATAATTCATCTACTCTTAATACTAATATACATAGCATGTCTAATACTGTAACAATCCTCTTCTTAGCTTATTTAATTCTATTAATACATTTTCTATATTTCACTAATCTACTTTTATTTCTAACTTTCATATTTATTCTCTAGCCATCGGTAGAATAGTTCCCATATAATATAATATTCAGTTTGTTCCCTCTTTAATTGTTAACCTATTCATTTCTGCACATTCTAATATTTTCCTGTTCACATTCTCATCCGTAGGAATCTCTTCACTTTTCCAATGTTGTGTAAATACAATTCTAGCTGCAGTTATTACATGGATAATCAAATATACATTCTCTTTACTATAAGTTTCTGGTAAAATCCCCAGCAAAAATATTTCGGGTTTCAAATCATTATGTTGCATCATCTTCTTCTTCCTTGGGAACCTAATGGGGATTTTTAAACCACTTCAGGGCAGAAATTCACGTTTTAAGAAAATAATTTAAATTCACCTGCATTTGTTGCCTTAATTCCCCCCCTTTTTTTTCTGGGTCACAAACGGGAGCAAGTAGGAACATTGCAAGGTCTGGAATAATCCTTTCAGTTGTACCTCAGCAAATCTAGTGGACATCCTTGAATTAAAAATTAGGTATTAAATCCTTTTGAATACTGTCATCCCCCCCCCACCCCCCTATTGTGTCCTCCAATATCCTGGTTGGTGGAACTTCAAGAAGCAAAATTCAACCTTGCAATTGTTTCTGGACGGTGCCAATTGTCAAAAATAAAAATAAAAAATGCTGCTACAATTCAACTTTGCTTTTGCATCAATCCCTAACCCCACAACTGGGGGGGAAACCAACTTCAACATTTTGCAAACGTGATAATTTTTTCGCCTTTTTGTCTTGAAAAAAAAAAAAAACCTGGCCATCTTTGTTGGGTCTTTCTCTGAAGGGAAAAATAAATTTTTGTTCAACAGGTTCTTGGCACAGACTGTCTGCCAAAGCTACAAGGCCCAGAACAGTGGATTTATTAAAGCTAACTCTCGACTTGCAATGGTTCACTTAGTGACCGTTTGAAGTTACGATGGCCTTGAAAACAGTGACTTAGGAACCGTTTTTCATACTTACGACTGTTTGCAGTATCCCTGGGGGGGGGCCTCAAGTGATCCAAATTCGGACGCTTGGCAACTGACTCGTATTTACGACGGTCGCGGCGTCCCAGGGGGTCACGTGATCCCCATTTGCGACCTTCTGACCGGTGAAGTCAACGGGGGAAGCCAGATTCACTTAACCACCGTGTGACTAACTTAACTGAGTGTGATCCACTTAACAACGGTGGCAAGAAAAAGTCGTAAAATGGGGCAAAACTCACTTAACAAACTCTCCCCCATAAATGTTGGGTTTAATTAATTGCAGTCACAAGTCGAGAACTGCCTGTTATTTCTAGCCGAGCCAAATGCTTGAAGGGAACAAATTGGGCGGTGTGTGGGTACATCGCGCCCCCTCAAATTCCCTTCCCCTCCCGTAACTTTTGAAGAGCCTCACCATTCAGGAGCACTCTACCTGCACGACGGGCAGGAGTAAATGTCTGCTTAGGTCTGCCTTGGGAACAGCCGGCTGAATTCTGCACCACCCAGTCAAGGCAATGGCCTTGTTGTATGCATACCCACTGTCAACCTTGCCCAGGTGTGGCCCACGCACTCCATCCAGGTGGCAGAAGGGATGAAGTCAAGGTTGCGTCCAAGGAAACAACCGGAATTGGTTCCAGGGGCATCGTTTTCCTGTGTGTGTTTGTGTGTGTGTGTGTGTGTGAGATGTGGCTTCAGTTCCAGTTGTGTGTCATCTATTTCCGTGAGACGGGTTTAACTTCCTCGGGCAACGGATTTGGCAATTTGCTTTCGCAAGGTGTCCAGACAGGATTAAAGGGGTTGCCTCGCTTTTTCTCCATGTACTAATTGAGAGAGAATATTTGCAGCTCAGGGTTGAAATTTGGGGTCCTTGGTGGTCTCTGAGCTTGGTGGTTTTTCTTGGAGACGTTTCCTGACCCAACTAGGTAACATCATCAGTGCTAGAAGGGAGGAGGAGGAGGAAGAAAGAGGAAAGAAGAGAAAAAAGAGAGAGAGAGAAAAAAGGAAGGAAAGGAAGAGAGAAAGGAAGGAAGGAAAGAAAAAATCAGGGGTCCTTTATGCTCTCTGAGCTTGGTGGTTTTCTTGCAGACGTTTCCTGACCCAACTAGGTAACATCATCAGTGCTAGAAGAGGAATGAGGAAGAAAGAGGAGAAAAGAAGGAAGGAAAGGAGGGTTTCTTGATGCTCTGAGCTTGGTGGTTTTCTTGCAGACGTTTCATGACCCAACTAGGTAGCATTATCAGCGCTAGAAGAGGAATGAGGAGGAAGAGGAAAGAAAAGAGAAAGAAAAAGGAAGGAAATAAAGGTTTCTTGATGCTCTCTGAGCTGGGTTGTTTCCTTATAGACGTTTCATGACCCAACTAGGTAACATCATCAGTGCTAGAAGAGGAATGAGGAAGAAAGAGGAAAGAGAAAAAAGAAAAAAGGAAGGAAAGGAAGAAATGAGTTTCTTAATGCTCTCCAAGTTGGGTTGTTTCCTTATAGACGTTTCGTGACCCAACTAGGTAACATCATCAGTACTACAAGAGTGGATTTTGCAAAGAGAGGAATGAGAAGGGAAGGAGGAAAGAAAAAGAAAGAAAAAAGAAAGGAAGAAAAAAATTAGGGGTCCTTGGTGCTCTCAGATTTTGGTTGTTTCCTTGCAGATGTTTCATGACCCAACTAGGTAACATCATCAGTGCTGGGGGGGGGGGAGTTGTGGAGAAGAGGTCTGTGGGATCCTTTGTGCTGAGTTTGCCTGTTTCCTTGCAGATGTTTCATGATCCAACTAGGTAGCCTTTGCAACATCCCCACAATGGAGTCCAAAATTTCTGTTGTTAAGCGAGACACTTGTTAAGGGAGTCTTGTCCCACTTTACGACCTTTCTTGCCACCGTCATTAAGCGAATCCCTGCCGCTGATAAGTTGAGTCACCCGGTGGTTCAGCGAATGGGGCTTCCCCATTGGCTTCGCTTGGGGACCACATAACCCTGGGACACTGCGACCCTTCATAAATACGAGTCCTTTGCCAAGCGTCTGAATTTTGCTCACGTGACTGTAGGGGATGCTGCAACGGTCGTTAAGTGTGAAAAACGGTCCTAAGTCCCTTTCCCCCCCCAGTGCCGTTGCAACTTCGGTCACTAAATGAACCGTTGTAACTCGAGGACTGCCTGTATTTATAACTTAGCTGCCTTCAAAGAAATCCTTGTGATCAGCAAAGGCCAAAACTGAAAAAAGGGGGGGGGTGTCCCCTTGTTTGGTGGATAGTATCAGTAGCTAGCAACCACATTCACACAACCTCGCTTTTCACCACCCCCTCTTTAGTGGCTGCCCTGCTTGCATCAATCACCCCAATTGGACCCCAGAAGAGGCAATAAAAAAGAGAGGCGGGAGCTTTAACTAATCAATGGGCTTTATTGGAGCATTTCCCCACCACCTCCCTACCCGATAGGACGAGAGAGAGAGAGAGAGAAAGAGAGAGAGAGAGAAAAGGCGGGTGTTCTCGTTAATATTAGTAATTAATACACGATGCCTTAACGCGGTATACACACAGCAACAGAGGCAGGAAATTGGGGAGGGTCTTGCAAACAGCTGGGAGGGTATTTCCCATTCAAAATGGGGAGGATGGGGACTCCAGGCTAAAAACAGCCCCCTCCCCAAGTTTCTCCCCCCCCTTCCCCCAAAATGCAGCAGCCTTGCAAAACTGCTTACCTTTTGCAAATTCAGTTTGCGGGGCCCCCTTCCGACCTTCCCGGGAGTTTGATTTGCTTAGTGGCCAACTTATTTTAATCCCCCAGGGCTAGAGTTAATAAAAAACCCGGCACTGGAGGGGAATTCAGCGGGGATTAAACTCGGGAGAGGGGCTGCAAAACGCACCTTTCTAGGTGCATTTCGGATGCTTCTTTCATGCACTTCTCATCCCAGTGCAATTTTGGGGGTTTCTCCCTCTACATTTGCTGGAACGAAATCCCCCATGGCAGAGGAAATTGAGGAGGAACGAAGGAACGAAGCAGAAAGAAAGGAGGAGGAAAATCAAGAGCGAGAGACAGACGGAGAGCTATTCGAGAATAAGGCACGACAAAGTGGCTTCCATACCTGTTCGGGGAACCGGTGGGTTTTCGAACGGCAGAGCATTGGGAATATTTCCATTCCCAGTGGGAAATTGGGAATATTTTCATACCCAGTGGGAAGTCTCGAGTGGGGGAAAAAAAATGGGATTTTCCAGCCCACCGTCCTGGGTGTTCCCCCCCCCCCCCCATCACCAATGGGATTCTTTCTTTTTTTTCCCCCACGGATCAAATCAGGAGAAAAAAAAAAACTTGCATGAAATTCAACCTCCGGACGAGCTAAATGGAAGGACAAAAATCAGGATATTTTTTTCCCCCCTGCTTTGGAAAGCGGCAAAAGCTAGGGGGTGAAAAGGCTGGGCTTGCTCTGCCCCCTGGTGGCAGGAAGCGGTACTGTCCTCATCTCAAAAGGAGTGGGGGGAGGGAATGCGAAGAATAAGAAGGAACCCCCCCCTATCCCTTCCATCAATGGGGGACGAGGAATCGAGACCTATTGAAAGGTGGGAATTTAATCTTCCTCCCAAGATGAGAGAGAGAGAGAGGGAGGGAGGGAGGGAGGGAGGGAGGGAGAGAGAGAGAGAGAGAGAGAGAGAGAGAGAGAGAGAGAGAGAGAGAGAGAGAGAGAGAGAGAGAGAGGGAGAGGGGGGGGAGAGAGAGAGAGAGAGAGTCAGCAAGGAGAGAAACCGGCACCGGATTATGGCACTTTCTGGAATGGACTCTCCAAAGCAAAGTTTAATGTGATCGTTCCTTGCCTGGGGTCTCCTTGTTTGGGAAGGATCTCCTCCTCCAATGTCTTCGCCCCTCTTTGGTCCTTCAGCCAAGCCCCCAGCCTAAGCCCCCTCCCCAAAAGAGCTACGGAGGGGGGGAGGGGGGTGAGAGAGAGAGAGACCGGGAAACCCAGCCGTTCCTAAAGTTTGGTCTGGATAAACTGGAGCAGCTTCTCGAGCTGGGCATCCAAGGACAGCTGGTCTCCATTGTTGGTGACCACCCAGTCGTAGGGGATGCCTTGGTCTAACCCGCACTCGGATTCAGCGTCGTCAATTCCTGGGGAGCGGAGAAAAAGACGGGGAGGAAAAAGAGATTTAACGTCAGATCTTCCGAGTCAAATTGAAAACCGGTGGCTTTTGCAAACGTGCGCGCGCGCACACACACACACACACACACACACACACACACACACACACAGGGCGACACATTAGAAGAGGACTAGAAACTTAGCATCCCCCAAATTAAAGATTTTGGGACTCGAGGACTGATAACGCCTTCCCTGATTAAATAATTATCCCGGAAACTCTGATCTCTTTTATGTACAACTCCTACACTGAGAGATTCTGCATCGGAGGTAAATTCCTTGGGTGTCACTTGGCCAAATAAAATATTCCATTTTTATTCTAACTATATTCTAATTCTAATTAATTCTATTTTCTATTCTATTCTGTTCTGTTGTCTATTCTCTATTCTATTCTAATTTTCTATTCTATATTCTATTCCAGTGATGGCGAACCTTTTTTCCCTCGGGTGCCGAAAGTGTGTGTGCATGCGTGCTAGCGCGCGCGTACCCACACCTATAATTCAATGCCCCCTCACGTATGTGCATGTGACCCTCCCCCCCGCGCAACACCCTCCCGCACCCTGTTTTGGGCCTAGCAGGCCTCCCTGAAGCCTCCGGAGGCCAGAAACAGCCCGTTTCCCGACTTCCGGTGGGCCCGGTAGGCCCGTTTTTCGCCCTCCCCAGGCTCCAGAGGCTTTCTTGGAGCCTGGGGAGGCCGAAAACACCCTCCTCCCAGAGCCTCCACACGAGCTCTGTACTTACCTGGCATCCAAAATGGGCCGTGTGGAGACTCCTGGGAGGGGAGGGGTGGAGCCAGCTGAAAATCTGGAGCTGAGCTAGGGCAACGGCTCGCGTGCCCAGATATGGCTCCGCGTGCCACCTGTGGCATGCGTGCCATAGTTTCACCATCACGGTTCTGTTCTATTCTATATTCTATTCTATTCTATTCCATTCCATTCCATTCTGTGTGTGTGTACATGTGTGTGTTCCTTTCTATTCTTTTCTATTCTATTCTATTCTATTATTATTCTATTATTCGATTCCATTCCATTCCACCACTCCACTCCACTCTGCACTCGGTTCTGTTCTATTCTATATTCTATTCTATTCTATTCCATTCCATTCCATTCCAATATTCTATTCTATTCTATTCCTATATTCTATTCTATTCTATTCTAAATTGTAAATTCTATATTTCTATTCTATTCTATATTCTCTTCTCTTTTCCAATATTTATTCTATTCTATTTTATTCTATATTCCAATATTTATTCTATTCTATTCTCTATATAGAATAGAAAATATTCTATTCTACATTCCGATTTTGTTCTATACTAGCTATACAGGAAGAGAGCAGCTTTATCCGCCCTTCCGTGTACACCCGAACACATTCAGACACTCATTTTACCTGCCACGAACACCCAGTTCCGTCTTCTTCGGGTCTCCTCCGTGGCGATCACCCGCACGATTTGAACCAGGTCCCCGTACACGTCACGGAACCATTCCACGTCCGAGGACCGCCGGGTGTCGCTCACGATCTGTGTTAGCAAAGATCGGGAGAGAAGGAGAGAGAGAGAGAAAAAAGAACCCTTGGGGACTCGAGTTCGAATTCTGGCCATCTGCTCCTCCCGTTATTAAACCGATTAGCTCCGTCTGCCCCGCCCCATCCAGCCCACCAAAGACCAAGATGGGTGTTGGGAGTTGGTCCAGAAGGCAACTACGAGCAGTCCCCGACTTATGACAATTCGCTGAGTGACCGTTTGAAGTTATGGAGCCGAAAAAAAGGGACTTAGGATGGGTTTTTTTCCACACTTATGACCGTCGCAGCACACCTGATGGCCACGCGATCAAAATTCAAGACGTTTGGCTACTGACTCGTATTTACGACGATGGCAGTGTCCCCCGGGGGTGTGTGTGTCACATGATCCCCCTTTTGCGACCTTGCGACAAGCCAAGTCAACGTCCAGCCAAGATGGACTCCCTGTACGACCGTGGGACTAGCTTAACAGTTTGCCGTGATTCGCTTAACAATGGTCGCAGGAAAGGTCGTAGAATGGGGCTAAACTCGCTTAAAAACTGCCTTGCTTAGTAACTTTGGGCTCAATTGTGGTCGTAAGTCGGGGTCTGCCTGTATATTCACCCTGGCCTTACCCAGATGGGTTGCTTCACGCCTTCCACCACAATGCGGCAAAAGAAACCGGGATCACTCTGGCGGCGTTCTTCTCCCCAACGGATCATGTCTTCCCGATAAAGTTCCTTGTAATCGGTGGCGTCTAAAAGCCGCTGGAAATCCAGGCCGTGTTCCTGCGTGCAAAAAAACCCCTCCAACATTTCCTCTGCAATTCTCCAAATTCAACTGCCTAAAATCCCCAAAAAGGTCCTAATTCACCCGCGGAACTCACCGCCACATGAAAAACCCTTAAAGTAAAAAGAGACAAATCGCTCCATTCTAGGGAGCATAAATGTCCCTTTAATTCTATTATTTTTAAGTACACTTAACGATATATGCAGGTTTAAAAAATAATAATCAAAATTTTGCACTCAAATTCAGATTCTACCCCCCCCAAAAACCAAATAACACTTTTAAACTAAATTTTACCTATTTAATCAGCATTTCATGCTCAAATAAAATCAGATTCCAGCCCCCCCCCCCCAAAAAACCAGATAACAAAAAACACATCACTTTTAAATTAAATTACCTATTTGATAAGGGTGTCATGCTCAAATAAATCCAGAATCTACCCCAAAAAACCCGGGTAGTTTAAAAAAAAAGGGGGGGCCACAATAAATCAGTTTTAAATCAAAATTACCTTTGCATACTGCTCTTTCAGAGGCCCGGATAAGCGGAGAATGGTGCAAACATCCAACCCCAACCTGCCAGCAAAAGGACAAGAAAAGGGAGGTCAGAAGGCAACCGATTCAGAAGAGAGCCTCTCTAGCCAGCAGCAGTCTACCTCCCGATATCCAAAAAACAGGCCAAACTATCCTCAAACTCTGGAAAGATGCTGCCATGCAGCAATGTTCCCTGTAAGAGTAGAAAACGCCGCGCGGCAGTTAGAAACTGGCACACGGCGCTCTCTTTTCAAGTGCGCGGGCGCACAGGCGCACAGCCTCTGCCATTAGAAAATGCCGCGCGGAAGTTGGAAAGTACCGCGCGGCGTTCTCTCGTTACGTGCGCGGCCACGCACCTTAGAGGGAACAGTGCCATGCAGATGTCTTTTTCTGCCCTGTTTAGCTTGGAAAGAGCGTGATGGAGCTTCCAGAGGCAGTAGTAGTTTACCACCCAAATTATATCCACAAGGGCTCCCAGGTTTTTTTGTCGTCCCCCGCCCAGTTCAGGCATTGAACCACCCCACCCAGCAACTGACATATCTATAGATTACAGCTAAAAAAAACCCCACCTGGATTTGAAATTAAATTTAGATCTGCCGGAGTCGAGATTGAATCAAGATCGAATTTAATCTGGATTTTAATTTAATCTAACTGGTTGGACACCCACCTCCAGGGCAAGCAGAATAAGCTTTTCTGGATCGTCCCCCAACCCAATCTTCAGACCCTGTCTCTCTCTCTTTTTTTTTGCTTTGCAAAAAAAAAATCCCCACATTGGGGATTTTTAGAAGAGAAGGGGCGTTGGTGTTACCTGACACGCTCCTTCTCGGTGTGCCGAGAGAGAATCCAAGGAATGGGTTAACTCTGCCTTCCTGCTCGTTAGACCAGGGGTCTCCAACCTTGGCAACTTTAAGCCTGGCGGACTTCAACTCTCAGAATTCCCCACTCCCCAGCCAGTTTTGCTGGCTGGGGAATTCTGGGAGTTGAAGTCCTCCAGGCTTAAAGTTGCCAAGGTTGGAGACCCCTGCATTAGACTGAGTCAATCAAGTCTACTTCCCCATTTTTTGATAACGGTGTGATGCTTGACTTGACTACCCCTGGTCGTCCAGATGGCCGCCAGGGTGGGGTTATTCTCCTCATGTCCACTGAGAGCATATACACCAAAGACAAATTCCTTGTGTGTCCAATCACACTTGGCCAATAAAGAATTGAATTCTATTCTATTCTATTCTATTCTACTCTCTATTCTATTCTATTCTATTCTATTCTATTCTCTATTTATTCTACTCTCTATTCTATTCTATTCTATTCTATTCTATTCTATTCTATTCTATTCTATTCTCTATTCTATTCAATTCTATTCTTTTCTATTCTATTCTATTCTATTCTATTCTATTCTATTCTATTCTATTCTATTATCTATTCTATTCTATTAATTCCTATTCTATTCGCATGTCAGGTAACACCAACGCCCCTTCTCCGAGTGTGCTGAGGAGAATCCAAGGAATGGGACATACCAAAGCCGGCACGTCCTAAGGGTTGGGTAGCAGTCTGGTCCCGAGCTCCCGAGTCTGCGTACACCTTCCGGAGGACTCGTCTGCTGAAAGCCGCTTCAGCGGAAGCGAAGGCATCCAGCTTATGCCGCCGTAGAAACAGGGATGGAGAAGACGTCGCTGCTCTGCATATCTCAATGGAGGCCTGTGTGGCCCACACTGCTGTCGTGGCCGCGCTTCTAGTGGAGTGGGCTGTCACTCGCCGAGGCAACGGAAGAGCCTGAGGTTCATATGATTTGGCGATGCATGCCCGTATCCACCGGCCTATGGTTGATGCCGTGACTTTTATTACCCAACGTGGAGGGTTGAAACGACACAAACAGGGAGTCCGATCTCCGAAAGGAAGCTGTCCTCTTGATATAGACGCGGAGAGCCCTCCTGACGTCCAAGGTGTGCCATTTCTCTCTAGGGCGTGGGTCGGACTAGTCCGGTAAAAATCAGTTCTTGTGTCCTGTGAAATAAGGAACTGACCTTGGGGAGGAACGAAGGGTCCAAGCGTAGAATAACTCTGTTGGGATGGAAAACGCATAGATCCTTCCTGATCGAGAGGGCTGCTAACTCAAGAGATGCGTCTCGCCGAGGTGATGGCCACGAGAAAGGAGACCTTGTAGGTGAGGAAGCGAAGGCTGGCGGAGTGAAAAGGTTCGAAGGATGCTGAAAATAGAGACTGGAGGACCGTAGGTAGTTCCCAGGTGGGATACCGGTGTGCCGTCGGAGGCTATAAGTTAGTCACGCCTCTGATGAAGCTGCACACAATAGGGTGTCGTGGGACTCCAGTTCCCCACAAGATAACACGGACGACAAGGCGGCCACTTGTCTCCGTATTGTATTGGGCGATAGCCCCTTGTCTAGCCCGGCCTGTAGGAAGTCCAGGATTCGGGCCACCGATACTGAGAGGGGATCAATAGAGGCTTTGTTGCACCAGACACAGGCGGCTTTCCAGGTGCAATCGTAAATCCTGTTCGTAGATGGCCTCCTAGAGCCGTGATGATGGACCTATGGCACGCGTGCCACAGCTGGCACGCAGAGCCCTTTCTGTGGGCAAGCGAGCCGTCGCCAAGCTCAGCTCCACTGCACATGCGCACGTGCCTCCCGCCGGCCAGCTGATTTTTGGGATGCCGGAGGGGGGGCGCATGCAGGAGACATGCGCGCATGCACGGGGGGAGCGCAGGAGGGTGGTGCCCCACCACCCACGGCCCGTTTTTGGTCCCAGGAGGCTGAAGGTGTTTCAAGTAGTCTTAATCAAAATGCAGTTAAAAAGGCTATAGAAGCCATTGAGAATATAAACACATATATACAACAGGAACAGGAAGTGCCTCACAGGAGCAAATAGAGGTAAATCCTAAAGAGGCAGGAAATGCATCCCAAAACAATGGGGATGAATGCTAAAGTGGAATAAAACTGCATACAAGGCAGACATAACACCTGTAACAGCAGGGAGGCCTGCTAGGCCCAAAACGGGGCGTGTGGGGTACAGTGCGACCCCCCATGGCCCGTTTTTGGTCCCAGGAGGCTGCAGGGAGGCCTGCTAGGCCCAAAATGGGGCGT
Organism: Thermophis baileyi; assembly: GCA_003457575.1. Lineage (NCBI taxonomy): Eukaryota > Metazoa > Chordata > Lepidosauria > Squamata > Dipsadidae > Thermophis > Thermophis baileyi. Next base: position 183,290 of record QLTV01001023.1, read on the forward strand.
GGGGGGGTGCAGCGCCCCCCCCAGGCTGTTTTTGGTCCCAGGAGGCTGCAGGGAGGCCTGCTAAGCCCAAAACGGGGTGTGGGGGGGGTTGCAGGCCCCCCCCACAGCCCGTTTTTGGTCCCAGGAGGCTGCAGGGAGGCCTGCTAGGCCCAAAACGGGGCGTGGGGGTGCAGCCATTCTGTGTGGTCGACTGGGGCTTGGCTGAGCCAGTCCGCCTGTACATTGGATGTTCCAGAGTTATGTTCTGCGCGCAGGGGCAGAAGATGCCGTTCTGCCCAGTGCCTGGCTTCTCGCATGAGGGACCTGGTGTGGGTGCTCCCTTGGTGGTTGATATGGGTCTTGGTGGCTACGTCGTCTGTTAGGAGAAGTACGTGATGGCCGGAGATGATGTTCCGGAACCCTCCGAGGGCTAGGCGGGCTCCTTTGAGCTCTAGCTGGTTGATATTGTTTTGTACGTCCTCCGTACGCCCTCCTGTCATCTCCTGTGACCTCATGCCTTGTGCCACCTGGGTCTCCATGATGTTCTCTCCCAGGCTGAACAAACTGGCGTCCGTAGCGACTGCGAGACAGTTCGGTTCCTTGAATGTGCATCCCCTGGTTACGGCTGGTGACATTCACCACTGGAGCACTTCTGATGGGACCCGGACTCCGGTAGTTGAATTGCTCCTGCCGGATTTCTGGTAAGGCAGGAGGAACCACTGTACAGCTCTGGCACGCAGACGTGCCCAGGGAACGAGGGCGATGCAGGGGACAATCTTGCCTAACAGTTGTGAGAGGAGGACCAGAGGCACTGTTCGGCCTGATCGGATCCAGTTCGCCAGAGCTCTGATGCTGTGCTGGGACAGGGAGGCTATGCATGATGTCGTGTCTATATATGCTCCTAGGTGCAGTTTCCTGTTGGAAGGAGAGAAGTAGGTCCTGTCGTAGTTGATTGAGAATCCGTGATTCTGAAAGAGCCAGCTCATGAAGCGTAGGTCCTCTGTGGCCCCGAGATGAGAGGAGGATTGGATCAATAGGTCGTCCAGATAGCATTGGACGCGAATAGGGATAATCCTGAGGTGAGCTGAGAGCGTAGCTAGTATCTTCGTGAATGTTCTGGGTGCTGAAGACAGGCCGAATGGGAGGGCTCTCTACTGGTAATGCTGGTTCACATAGCAAAAGCGGAGGACTAGCTGGTGAGTCGGGAATATAGGGACGTGTAAGTATGCTTCCGTGAGATTTATTGACGTCAGAAAGTCGCCCTCCCGGATGCTCTTCAGTATGGACTGGAGGGACTGCATTTGGATTCTCTTGTATACCAGATGCTTGTTGAGTCTTTTTAGGTCGAGAATCGCTTGAATGGTGGCTTGAATGTCCAACAGGTGTAGGACTGCAGCTTCTGTGAGGGAACTTCTTGTCCCGGGGCAGCGAATTATGAACCTCGGGGGTGTCGAGAGAAAATTGAGAGCGAGGCCTAGTCGGACGGTGTTGAGGACCGTCTGTGTTCTCAACATTCCATCTCTGGTCGTTTCCTCCCATTGTGCCGGGAAGAGGCGGACCCCAACGGGTGGGTTTCCTCTGCAAACCTCTGGCGGAGCCACGGAAGGGACGAGTTCCGTTGCCTCGAAATGGCTGTTTGGATTGGAACTGCTGCCTGCTCTGGTCTCTATAGCCGGACTTATCGAATTGTCCATCTTGTTGCTGGAAGTATGCCCTCTGTGGTTGTGAGAAGTCATGTGAGGTCTCCACTGCTTTGAAGGAAGGCTTCCGAATGTAGGCCGAGGATCGCCGCTCAGCACGTCTGGGCATAGAGGGTAGGACTTTCTTTTTGTCTTTGGTCTCTGTGAGTATAGGCTCTAAGGCCTCTCCGAATAGCTTGTCACCTTTGAAGGGGGCAGAGGCCAACCTCCACTTGAATCTCATGGCTGCCCTCCAGTGACGGAGCCACAGCAGTCGTCGGGCTGTCACGGATGAGGCGATGGCCCTGGAAGCAAACTTGACCGTGTTCAGTGTGGCATCTGCAGAGAATTCTGCCGCCAATACCAGGTTGTTGAGGTCCTGGTGAGTACGGAGGTCGGTGGCTGGGATTCTCGCTTGCATCTCTTTGAGCCAGAGCAAGGAAGTTCTATTGAAGAAGGAAGCAGCCGTAGCCGACTTAACGGCCCAGGCAGCCGCCTGATGGGCTTTGCGGAGCGTCAGTTCCGCTTTCCTGTCTTCTGGTTTCAAAGCATCCTCCGAGTCATTGAAAATAATGGTGGAGGAGGCTAAGGCCACCACGGGCCCGTCGACTGTTGGCATTTCTAATGCCGCCGTGAGGTTCGAGGCCACATTGTAGAACCGTTTCTCATTCATATTCGGGGATAAAGATGCCCCTGGTACGGCCCATGGTCGCTGGACGACATCCAGGAACAATTTCGGGGAGGGGATCTCCTCGTTATCTGTGGCGGGCTCCGTGAACAAATTATCGGGGTCAGATACGTCCAAGGCCGGATCGGACGCGGCTGCATCCGCTCCTAGCCGAGCTGTGGCCTTGGCTCTGTGGAGAAGCGTCTTAAACAAGGCAGGGCGGAAGAGAGCCCCCGGCAAGGCCAGGGGGTCCGTAGGAGTCACTCCTTCGTCCTCAGACAGTCCTAATTCTTTATTTTCCTCATCGTCCGAGAGGGATTCTCGGATGTGCATGGAAGAGGCAGGGGAATGGGGCCTGGGAAGAACAGGAAAGTCCCTTGGGTTATCGGGGGCAGTAGCCTGCCCCTGGTGTAAGGCGCTGTCGGGGGCTGGAGGGGCGGCCTGTTGGTTTTGTTCTATGCCTGCGGCAATGCCCTGAGCAATAGCCTCTGAAATGATTAGTGTCATTCCTGGGGACATTTCTGGCTCCTCCTGTGCCTCCTTTGGGCGGAGTCCCGCCGCTGTAGGAGTGAAGGTAGCCTCTGGGGTAATCTTTGCCCTCTTAGGAGCCGGCTCCTCCCAAGGGCTTTCCGATGGGAGTGGATTTAAAACAGAAGGCAGGGACATTTGCTCCTCGTGTTCTAGCATCGGGAGCTGCTGCTGCTGCGAAAGTTGTTCTCCGGCGCCACCCGGTGGGCAAGTCGGGCTAGGCGTCCGACGGACCTCCTTTGTTAGAGGCTGTAACGGCTGCGGCTGAAAAGCGCGGGAACTACCAGCTTCGTCCACTGGGGGGCTCTCTTGCTCCGCCTCCCTCTGGGCCTTCGCGGCTTCTCCGTCGAAGGCCTTTTGGGCCTTCTCCTCGGCCTTAGGGGCCTTCCTGCAGGAGAGTAGCGCCTTTGCCCTGATTCTGGCCGCTGCCCTTGTAATCACCGAATTGGGCGCGGAGAAGCATTTCTTGGAAACCCGGGGCTTGGGGCCTGGTAATTTCAGTCCTTCCCCACTCACGGTTTCCTTGGGAGGCTCCATTTCCGGGATCGGGTATTGGGAGACGGCGGCCGTTTGGATCCAAAATACCTCCGAAAGAGTTTGCACCGGAGCCCCGGGCAGTGACTCGAATTCCCCCCCCCTCCTCCTCCGCAGGGCCTGAGGGGAAAGTCCAAAAGGGACCTCGGCTTTTACAAGGGAAAATAAGCCGGATTTAAGGGTGGGGGTGTGTGTGGGGGGGGGGCTCCCCGATGTGCTAGTCCTGTAGAAGTGGAGGGTTTCTTCTTAATCTCGTTCTCCAATTGGAATGATGGGAGTTGGAGGAGGGGGGGGGGGAGAGGGAAAAAAAAAGCGTCCGTCGAGCCGAAGACCGAGTGGGAAAATGGGGGCAGTCGACAC
>QLTV01001023.1:189760-204554 GCA_003457575.1 Thermophis baileyi
CCTCCCCCCGCCCATATATATTTTTTTTTTGCACATGCACCCCTTCCTCCTTTTTAATTTATTTTTTATTTTATTTTACCGGTTTTGGATTTCTTCGGCCACGAAATCTTTGCCCGATTTCCGCTTCCCGCTGAAAAGCAGCACCAGCTTTGGACACGGCGCCATGGCACAACCAGCAGAAACTTTCCCCGCGCCCACCCCCGCCCGGCCGGATGGTCTCGTCCGGGCCCCAACGTTCCATCCGCGCGCTTCCGCCTCCTTCGCCTCGCACCAATTGGAAACGGCCCGGGCTCCGCCGCGCGCAGAGAGGGCGCGACCATTTCGGAGGGGGGGGGGAGGGAGAAGGAAGGAAGAAAGGACCCACGAATCGAAGCGCCCAACTGCGTAGGAAGAGTGAAATTAGCCTGAATCATGGGAGGAGGCGGGGCAGAGCTGGCTCCGAAGGGGCGGGGCTTCTTAGCGGAGACCCGCCCACATGCATTGTCTGATGGAAATAGCAATAACAAAATAGAGATCTTTCTTTCTCTTTCTTTCCTTCCTTTTCTTTCTTTCTCCTTCCTTCCTTCTTTCCTTCCCCTTCAATTTCCTTTCCTTCTCTTCTTTTTCTTTTCCTCCTTGTTCCTTTCCTTTGCTTCTTTCCTTCCTTCGATTCCCTTCCCTTCATCTTCTTCCCTTCCTTCCTTCTAATTCCCATCCTCCTTCCTTTCCTTTCTCCTTCCTTCCGTCCTTTCTCCCTCCTTTTCTTTCTTCCTTCCTCCTTCCTTCCTTCCTTCCTTCCTTCCTTCCTTCTTCCTTCCACTGGCATTTCTAGGCTGCGTCTTCCCTTGAAAAGCTCTTTCCCAGCTGTGGGGCCTGGAAAGGAAGGGCTAGACTTCACCACCCATCAGGCACAGCCAGGGGACTACGGGGATTGTAGCCCACACGCTAGAGATGGGGAAAAGGCACGGGAGGTAGAAAAATACGGCCCGTCTCCTTTCCGCAGCTTGCAAGCCGTCGTCCAACAGTGGGATCCCTTGTTGGTTTTTAGGACGATTGGCAAAGGATCAAAGGATCATAGATCTACTCAGGGGCCTGCGCCTGACAGGTGCCTGGATCGAGTTGTCCGGTGGGGCTTCAAGGCTGTAAAGCCATGGGGGTTCGATGCCAGTTTCACCTCTGGTATCCATAAAACAGGGATCTTCAAACTTGGCAACTTTAAGACTTGTGGACTTCAACTCCCAGAATTCTCCAGCTGGAGAATTCTGGGAGTTGAAGTCCACAAGTCTTAAAGTTGCCAAGTTTGAAGATCTCTGCCGTAAAACGACACCCGTCCTGCCTCGGAGACAGAATTTGCTACTTCCTCCACCCCCAAGATCCTTTATTATGTGATTTACATGGTGGTCTTCTTTTCAGAGCAGAATTCCAAAGAAGCGAAGCGGAGCTGGGACACTCCTACTTTGCCGCACAACTGCCCTGCAAAGCAGGCCAGGCTCCGAGACAAGAGGCCGGCCCAAAGCTTCCCTTAAGCTGCCGATAAACTCAAAGACACCCTCCCCGTAATCTCATCCGGCCCCTACAGAGCGAGCCCACTACCCTTTCGTTTTCCAAAAGCGGTTCAAGGGACTCTTTTTTTGGTTCTAAATCAGTGCTTTTATTGGCTGTTGGACACACAGTGCGATAATAACAGACGAGATTCGGGGAAATTAGTGCGTGTGGAAGTCATGCGGAGAAAAAGTTGGGCAGCTCCCTGGCAATCTAAGCCCTGGAGGCTGCGGTGGAAAAAGGGAGGGAAGGATTTTGTGTGTGTGTGGGGGGGGGGGGGTTGTTGCCTTTGAACCACTCTTCCACTAAAACAAAACGTGCAGCAGCTTTATTGTGTGGCCAACCCACAAACGAGACAATTGTGGCATTGTGAAGCAAGCTGGATCATTTCTCCGCAGGTCTGGTTGGAAGCAAGAAAGGGGACCTAAAGATTTAAGCCAATTTGAAGATAAATTTGTGGGTGGGGGGTTTTCTTTTTTGGGGGTGGGGGAAGAAAGGAAGAAGGGAAGAGGCCAGAAAAATGTGTGTGCGGAAGGGCAGAGGGGAATATTTTTCTTTTCGGCAGTCCTCGACAGTTCGTTTAGTGACCGAAGTTACAACGGCCGTTTGAGGACCGTTTTTCACATGTACAACCTTTGTAGCATCCCCGACGGTCAGGTGATCAAAATTTCAGATGCTTGGCAAACGACTCGCACTTACGACGGTCGCTGGGTGATCCCCTTTTTTGCGACCATTCTGACAAGCGACGTCAGGGGTGTGGGGGGGAAGCCGGATTCACTTAACGACCGTGTTACTAACTTAACAACTGCGGCGATTTGCTTAAGAACAGTGGCAAGGAAGGTAGGCAAAATGGGGGGGGGGGTGCAAAGCTCACTCCACCAATGTCTCGCTGAACGACAGAAATTGTGGTTGTAAGTCGAGGACTACCGGTATTTCAAACCCAAAACACGGATCGAGGAAAGGAGATCTCAAATACATCAGCTAATAACTCACTGGACATCACTCCTGGATGTATAAGATGGGATATAAAGTTCGAAGAGGGGGAGGGGGAATGGCCCCCCACAAAAAACTTGGCAAGGAAATTAAGAAGGTTCTTCCCTTGCGTCTTCCACCAATGTCCATACGACCCTCGCCACGCCGGTCGAAAAACGGGCTAACCGTACGACCGGTTCTTAGAATGGCTCCGCTCTTTGGCGCTGTCTCCCCGAGTGGATCTGCAAGAAAGGGACCGGGTTATCATTCCACAGGGATCCCCGGGGATCACGTGAGATTTTAGGAGATCGTGAGGAGCGAGTTTAGAAACCTCCCGCCTGCACGCAACGTTTCCGACTGACACACCTGTCTAAGATGATCCAAATTCTGCCGGCATTAAATTGTGCAAATTTAATATTTAATCTAGGCACGTTGGTGAGAATTATACTTCTTTTATGAGATTGGGGAAGGGGTGGGGGTTTCTTCTAATGGGGAAATAAATGCACCACGCTTTTGCAGAAAGCAGAATCAATTCCCCCCCTTCCCCCTTGAGTGAGAATTTAGGTATTCGAGCTTGCTCAGCTGCCATGATGAGGACTAGAAACTTAAAAGTCTTCAAAGCAAGCTTCCTTTTTCACGGGGAAACCCATCGGCATGTTGGACGGGGTTCGCCTCGCACACTACAGTGCAGGCAGTCCTCGACTTACGACCACGATTGAGCCCGTCGTATCTGTTGTTAAGGGAGTCACCGCAACGGTTTTAAGCCAGTGACACGGTCGTTAAGTGAGTCTGGCTTCCCCGGGGACTTGGCTTGCGCCAGAAGGTCGCGAAAGGGGCTCACGTGGCCCTGGGGCACTGCGACCGTCGTAAATAGGAGTAAGCTGCCACGCGTCCGAATTCTGATCGCGTTGGCTGTGGGGATGCTGCAACGGTCGTTAAGTGTGAATAATGGTCGTAAGTCACTTTTTCCAGTGCCCTAAACAAACTGTTGAAAGTTGAGGACTATACTATAGGTACCTATTGAGGTACTTATACTGCTTTTAAGAGAGTGAGGAAAGGGGTCTCTCAATGGGAAAATAAATGAACCCCCTCTGAATTAATCTCCCCTTGAGTGACTCCACCTTTACGTATTCGAGCTTGCTTAGCTGCCATGAGGACTAGAAACTTAAAAGTCTTCAAAGCAAGCTTCCTTCTTCGTGGGAAAGCCATCGGCATGCAAGCGGGGTTCCCCTAAAATACGACAGTGTCTCCCCCACCCTTTTGCGCCCGCGACGCTTCCTGTCCCCCCTCCTCCTCCTCCTCTTCCTCACCTGCGTCCGGGGGCCGCCCCCAGCTGCTTCAGGATGGCGTCTTCGAAATCGTCCACCCCGTCTTCGCTCACCCCCAAATAACGCGCCAGCTCCTCCAGGGCGTCTTCGGTTTTATCCAAAAAGTCCGCGAAGCCGATCCGCTCGTGGGCGAAGACCCCGTCGCTGCCGAAAAACCCTTCAAGCACCGGGACCAACTCGCTGGAATATCTACCCCAGCCCAACCTGGAGAGATAATTCTGCACCAGCTTGAGGAAGGGAGCTTTCTGAACGGGGGCCAAACCCTCTCGGTGGGCGCATTCGGCGACCGCAGAACAACCTTGCGGGGCAGAGAAAGGATGCTTGGCTAGCATCTCCCACAGTTCCCGGGGTTCCATCGGTTTTCTGGCTTTGCGGGGTCCCCGCTGGTGGTCTCCTTCTTTTGGGGTCTTCATTGGGTGCTTCTTGGGGGGATGCGGCCCCTTCTCGCTGGCCGCTTTGGGGTCCCCCCCGTCCTGATGCTGAAACTTCTCCTCCCCTTGGTGTTTCTTCTGCCACGCTTTCGCTTTGCCCTGCCTAGCTTTGGCGCTGTCTTTCCACGGCATCCGGGGTTCTTTCTCGGCCTCACTGAGGTCTAGCTGCTTGCCCAGCCTCTGCTCCAGGTTTTTCAATTCCTCGAGGGGAGTTTTTTGCATCAGCTTTCCCAAATCCTGACGGACCAAACCCAGCAAGGAACGCAGACGATGGAGTTCTTTCTCTTGAAAATCGAGTTTGCCCAGAGGGCAACGAGAGACCGGGTCTTCTCCGGGATGCTGGCGGGATTTGGCATCGCCCGTCGTGTCCAGCCTACGGACCTTTTCCCGAAGAAGCTGGAGTTCCCCCCGGGCGGCCGAGAGGGCAGCCGTCTCCCTCTTCAAGGTTTCTTCCAAACGTTGGTTTTCTGCAGCCAAATTCTGCTGCAAGGAATCGACAGCCAAAGTCTTGTCTTGGGATTTCTGCAGCAAAATCTCTAGTTCTTCTTTCTGGGCCTGTGAAGCGAGCAGTAAAAGAAAGAGATTTTGCTCAAGATGTTACCATCCAAAAGGTCTTGTTTTTGTAGTCCAAAAGGTTTTACTTTTGCAGTCAAAAAATTCTTATTTTTGCAATCGAAAAGGTTTTATTTTTGCAAGCATAAAGAACTTATTTTTGCAGGCAAAAAGGTCTTATTTTTGCAGTAAAAAACGGTTACTTTTGCAATCAGAAAACTCTTACTTTTGCAGTCCAAAAAGGTTTTAGTTTTGCAGTCCAAACGTTTTTATTTTTGTAATCCAAAAGTTCTTAATTTTCACAATTACAAAAATTGTATTTTTGCAGGCAAAAAGTTCTTAGTTGTGCAGTCAAAATGTTTTTATTTTTGCAATCCCAAAAAATCTTATTTTTGCAATCAAAAAGGTCTTATCTTTGCGGTCGAAAAGGCCTTATATTTCTAATCCAAAACGTCTTTATTTTTAGCAGGTTTGGTTTAAAAACTGCCCCAGGCTCTACGCATCGAGGCAAAAGATCATTATATTCCAGAACCAAAACTATGGGAAGGGATACAACATAATCCTCAACTTAGGACCACAATCAGAACCGGAACTTCCCAATGTGGTCATTAAGTGAGTCACCCCTGATTTCACAGCCCTTTTCGGCGCAGTTTTGGAGCAAACCCCTGCAGCCGTTAAGCAGATTCCCCATTGCCAAAGGGGTCTCTTAATGCCTACCCATTGGGTGAAGACCCCCCCCCTCCCCATTACCTGAAGCTCGGCCTGCATCAGTCGGATATCCTGATTTTCCTTGGCTAATTTGTCCAGCAAGACTCCCATGGCATCCAAACTCTTCGGATCTTCGGGAAAAGCTTCCTTGCCTGCGTGGAGTTGAGCATCGTTCACAGAGTCCAGGGAGGGTGACCAGTCCTGGGGGGGAGGGGGGAAAGAAAAATTGGGCAGGGATGACCTCTTGGCCATGATCATGATGGTTTGACCTTTTCCTATCTCCCTCCCCGGTAGATCTGGATCCGGGAAGGGAGAAACATGCTGGTTTATGGGCCGTTATGATTCCCCGAGGCTGGACAATCTGGAGGGAGGAGTAGTAGTAATTGTTCTATCTCTTTCCAAGACCATGCCGCTAGTCCTCATGGATCTGGTTAGCTCAGGCCTTCTCCAAGACTTGTCCATTTCACTACTAGCCAAAGGTTCATTGGATCGCAGAGTTGGAAGGAGCTTTTGTGATCAATTAGACCAGTGTTTTCAATCTTGGGGACTTTAAGATGGGTGGACTTCAACTCCCAGAATCCCACTGCCAGGAGTGGACTTCAACTCCCAGAATCCCACAGCCAGGAGTGGACTTCAACTCCCAGAATCCCACAGCCAGGAGTGGACTTCAACTCCCAGAATCCCACAGCCAGGAGTGGACTTCAACTCCCAGAATTCCACTTGCAGGAGTAGACTTCAACTCCCAGAATCCCACAGCCAGGAGTGGACTTCAACTCCCAGAATCCCACAGCCAGGAGTGGACTTCAACTCCCAGAATTCCACAGCCAGGAGTGGACTTCAACTCCCAGAATCCCACAGCCAGGAGTGGACTTCAACTTCCAGAATCCCACAGCCTGCAATACTGGATGGGGAATTCTGGGAGTTGAAGCCCACCCCTCTTAAAGTCAACAAGATTGAGAAACACTGATCTAGTCCAACCTTCAACAACGTGCCAGAAATATAATTTCTTTTCTTTTTTTTAATGACGTCAAGACAGCTGCTTATCTTGTATTATACCCGTATTTCTCTGTTTCTAACCCTTTGCAGAAAAACCTTATGGGTGATCTTCTCTGTAACTTCATCAGTCTCCACAGAGCTATCCTGTCTTTCTTTCTGCAGACGGACCACCCCAAATTCTGTTTTAATCCATTCTTCCAGGGTCTGGATGAGGGATCCACCCGTAACGCCATCATTTTCCTTACCTGTCCACCATTGGCAGGATACGGCTCTTCTCCGTCAGAACTCAGCCCCAGGTTCAGTATGTCTAAGCCTCCTGAAGGAGGAGGTGGGAGGGGAAAGGTAAAAAAAAAAATATATATTTTTTTAAAAAAATACGGCTAGTCCTCAATTTAGGACTGGAATTGAGCCTGGAATGATGGTTGCAAATCCTTTCAGTGGCAAGTTGGGGCATCACATGGATGGAGCAGTTTTTAAAAATATTTTGCAGACGTCACTCAGTGAATGCCGCCTTATGCTCTTAAGGGCAGCGATTCACTTAAGAACCGTTGGCAGAAAAAGACACGACTCAGTTCAAAACTCACTTCTTTAGCAATAGAAATTGTGTTTCCCACCTGTGGCCAAAAGTCAAAGTCTACCTGTACGGGAAAGCATGTCAAGCTCGCCCCAAACTCACCATCCTCGGTGTCAAGGAAGACCCCTGTAGAGAGAGGCAAAGAAAGGTTTAGGAGATAGAGAGATAGACAGATGGATGGATGGATGGATGGATGACGGACGGATATAGATAAATACATAATAGATAGATAGATAATAGACAGAGATGGATAGATAATAGATATATGATAGATACATGATATATTATAGATAGATAGATAGATAGATAGATAGATAGATAGATAGATAGATAGATAGACAGACAGACAGAAAGACAGACAGACAGACAGACAGACAGACAGACAGAAAGACAGACAGACAGACAAATAGATAGATAATAGACAGACAGATAGATAATAGATTATATACAGATAGATAGATAGATAGATAGATAGATAGATAGATAGATAGATAGATAGATAGATAGATAGATAGATAGATAGATAGATAGATAGATGATGGATGGATGGATGGATGGATGGATGGATGGATGGATGGATATAGATAAATACATAATAGATAGATAATAGACAGAGATATGGATAGATAATAGATAGATATATGATAGATACATGATAGATTATAGATAGATAGATAGATACAGTAGATAGATAGATAGATAGATAGATAGATAGATAGATAGATAGATAGATAGATAGATAGATAGATAGACAGACAGACAGACAGACAGACAGATAGATGATGGAAGGATGGATGACAGATAATTATAGATAAATGCATAATAGACAGATAGATACATGATAGATAGGGAGAGAGGGAGGGAGGGAGGGAGGGAGATATATGGTACATAATTTAGAAAATATACCCCTCCACCCACCGTGGTTTTTGCTTACCCAACGTGGCCAAGACTCCAAAACCCACAACGGCTAAAACGGCCAGCAGCCACTTCACCCTGGAAAGCCCATCGTTCTCGTCCTCAGGAGCTGCCTTAGCTTGGTTGTGGGTCAGCTCCGGCCCCACCTGCTGGACGTCGACAACACGGCCTTTCCGTCGGCGCAGACCCTCGATGTCGGCTTCTGGGGACGCCACCTCTTCCCCGATGCTGGAAGAAGCCTTCAGTTCATCTTTGGGGGGACCTACAGGTGACATGGGAAAGAGGTCCAGGCTCACACACCTGGCTTGAAGGCCAGAGGGTCACCTGTGGCGACCGTACAATTAACCAGTGGAACAGCCTGCCACTAGAAGTTGTGGGTGCTCCAGCACTGGAGGTTTTTAAGAAGAGGTTGGAGAACCATTTGTCTGAAGTGGTGTAGGGTTTCCTGCCTGAGCAGGGGGTTGGACTAGAAGACCTCCAAGGTCCCTCCCTTCCAACTCTGTTAAATTAAATTATACCTGCCTCCCAGCCAATCGAAGAACGCCGTCATTGAGGGAAGAGAAATATTCAGAATGGCCCCAAAATTATGTAATTATGAAATTACAACATATTTTTTTTTTTTAAGTTCCTTTGTCCCCCTGTTCAAGAATGCAGCTTTCCTTCCCGGGCCCTCAGGTATATACATTTATTTATTTAGATATTTACAGGAAAATCCTCGACTTACGACCACAATTGAGAACCAAAAATTCTGTTTGCTAAGCGAGACCATCGTTTAAATTGAATTTCGCCTCGTTTTACGGCCTTTCTCTCCGGGGTGGTTACGTGAATCCCCGCAGTGGTTAAGTTAGGAACACGGTCGTTAAGCGAATCCGGCTTTCCCCCCGTTGACTTGGCTCGTCGGAAGGTCGCAAAAGGGGATCGCGTGGCACTGCGACCGTCATAAATGTGAATCAGTTGCCAGGCGCCTGAACTTCGATCACGTAACCGTGGGGACGCTGCGACGGTCGTAAGGGGTGGAAAACGGTCCTAAGTCACTTTTTTTCAGTGCCGTTGTAACTTTGGACGGTCGCTAAACGAACTGTTGTAAGTCAAGGACTACCTGTGTCTGTTAGAATTATGCAGGTCATTTCTCAGCCGGAAAATTGGCCCCGCTTTGAAAATGTAAAGTCACCTGTGGGGAGTGATTGTGAGAGCGGGAAACATTCTTCTTCGGGATGTGGGCTGCCCGTCTTTTTTTCATCCAGCAACAAGAGAGTAGATTCCTGGCTGGAAGGATCTGTGGAAATCAGGTGATCTTCTGGCTCCTGACTCTGGATGGAGAAAAGTTTGGAAGTTTGTCCCGACTGAGAAGTGGTTTTTCTATGTCTTTTTGTCTAGGGATGGGCAGAGCAGCCCTGCAAAATTCCCACTTCAGATGGGGAGGGGAGGGGAAGGAAGGAAGGAAGGAAGGAAGAAGGGATGGGAATTAGAAGGAAAGAAAGGAAGGAAGGGAAGAAGATGAAGGAAAGGGAGGGAGGACGGAAAGAAGGAAAGGAAAGGAACAAGGAGGAAAGGAAAAGGAAGAGAAGGGAAGGAAATTGGAGGGGAAGGGAAGGAAGGAAAGAGAAGGGAGGGGAATTAGAAGGAAAGAAAGGAAGGAAGGGAAGAAGATGAAGGAAAGGGAGGGAGGAAGGAAAGAAGGAAAGGAACAAGGAGGAANCCTGTAATGGATGGTGGGATGAGCTGGGGGGGGGGGGAAGGAAGGAAGGAAGGAAGGAAGAAGGGATGGGAATTAGAAGGAAAGGAAGGAAGGAAGGGAAGAAGATGAAGGGGAGGGAAGGGAGGAAGGAAGGAAAGGAAAAGAACAAAGAGGAAAGGAAAAGGAAGAGAAGGGAAGGAAATTGAAGGGGAAGGAAGGAAGGAAGGAGAAGGGATGGGAATTAGAAGGAAAGGAAGGAAGGGAAGACAATGAAGGGAAGGGAATGGAGGAAGGAAGGAAAGGAACAAGGAGGAAAAGAAAAGGAAGAGAAGGGAAGGAAATTGGAGGGGAAGGAAGAAAGGAAGGAAGGAAGAAGAAAATGAAGGGAGGGGAAAGGAAGGAAGGAATAAAGAAAGAGAGAAAGAAAAGTTGAATCAAGTAAAAAAAATGTTAAACATCTGGCAAGAAAGGGTGGCTATCTATTTTATTTTATATATATAAAAGATGTAAAAGATGTTTTCATTCGTTTATGTTAATGAAATCCCAGCAGCTGATTCCCTTCCCTGGAGCAAGGGCTACCCTTTCAAAAGGCAAGTGCACTGAGATTTGGATAATTGGATTAATTTAAAGGATGGATAAGCATGCCTCTCTGGAGCTGTTCAACATGTCTTCAAACGCTACAGAGTTGTGGCTTCACACACACACACACACACACACACACACACACACACACCCCAGACCCTCAATTTCAGGGTTCAACCTTTGATTTATCTTCTTCCAGATCTGGACTGTCCACGAAAAGCTCGCTCTCGGGCGGAGAAGCTGTTGGGGGGGGGGAGAGAAACACACACACAATGGATTGATTTTAACTCCAGAATCTTTTCACATTCCTCTTTCTTCATTTTAACCCATAAATTAAATTTTCACTGCCGAAATTTTGCAAACATGGGTGGCAGGAAAGGTGCAGAGGGGAAGTCTGTGGACAACAGGCAACATGGGAAAAATCTTCTCTTCCTGTGTTCCCAGCCCCCCCCCCAGGTGTTAAATCATGGTTAACTTGCCTTCCAACTGGGTTTCCTCGGAAGCCTCGAAGCCGAGATCTTCCACAGGGGCGGCCTAGAGAAGGGGGGGAAAAAAGTGGGTTATTGACAGGCCAGTAAACGGAAGGGATGTGGAAACCATTGTGGGAGATTTCTTGACATGCTCTGGAGCTCTTTTCCTACCTGAAAAGACTCTTCCTGGATTTGTACTCACCTCTGCTCCTGTGATCACCCAGCTGTTGTTTTCCAGCTCCTGGGAATTCGAATGTTCAGCCATCGTTTTTCATGCCCTGAAATGCTCAAATATCCACCTGGAAAGGTTAGGAAGGGAAAAAAAAGATGAGAGGTAACGATTTTGGGTATCTAAATCCCTTCAAGGTCCCGGCGTTATAAGAGGAGTAGGTTTCAAATGGGCTAAACCGACATCAAATTGCTAGTTCATCATCATCCATCTTTGTTGCTCTTTTCTGGACCGCGGAAAGAGGGCTGAGAACAAAGGTTATTAGCAGGCTGGAGGATAAAATATACAAAGAACGGTTGCAGGAATTGGGGATGTCTAGTTTAATGAAAAGAAGGACCAGGGGGTGACACGATAGCATCTTCTAATATTTGGGGGGGCTGCCCAAATATTTTCCAACGCACCTGAAGGCAGGACAAGAAGCAATGGATGGAAACTAATCTTCTTCTTCTTCTTCTTCTTCTTCTTCTTCTTCTTCTTCTTCTTCTTCTTCTTCTTCTTCTTCTTCTTCTTCTTCTTCTTCCTGATAGTGAGAACAATTAACCAGTGGAACCGCTTGCCACCAGAAGTTGAGGGTGCTCCATCACTGGAGGCTTTTAAGAAGAGATTGGACAACCATCTGTGTTAAATGCTAAAGCCTGAGCCGGGGGTTGGACTAGAAGACCTCCAAGGCCCCTTCCAACTCTGTTATTATGTTATTCTAATGGGATCGTTTTTCAGCGGTCTTGCCCAAAGCTCACCAGAGACAGCTCAGTGCAAAAGACTAAGGAGGTGTGGAACCCAAGAGAGGGTAGATGTAGGTAGGTTTGCAAAAAAAAAAAAAAAATTAAAAAGGGTTACTAAAAAAAAAAAAAAAGGTTTTACAATGTTGATTAAAAGCCTCTTCCCTTTCCATCTCATCCAAATTAACTTCCTGCACCCGTCTAGCTACAACGCCTGTGATGAAGCCAACTGCAGTTGAGTGTATGTTGTTTTTTTTAAAATAACATTTATTAGCTGGAAAAAAAGTCTGCCAAAGTCCTACTTTGGTAACCGTTTCTGCCTCTTGCAATTATTTAAAAAAACAACTTTGCTCGAAGCCCTCCTTTGACGAAATCTTTTGCAAATATAAATCTTTTCATATAAATATCTTTTCCAGTTTTCTTACAAAAACCCACGTTGGTGTCCTGTGCACAAACTTTTTCTTTTCACAATCTCCCCCCCCCCCCACAACACACAAAAGTCCTTTTTTTTACCCCTTCCCCGTTGTCTTCTTTTTTTTTTTTTTCCCTTTTTTTGGTGGAAAACCCTTTTTTCGAAAACCGAGCATAAAATTGCCCCTATCTTGTTGTTAACCTTCCTAATTTGGCTTTAAGGGCAAAAAACGGAAATCCTTCCAAACTTCTGGCGTCTGATCAAAACTGTACAGGGGAAAAAAAAAATTTGACTGGGAAATTAGCTTCAGCTTGATAAACACACAGGTGGCTCGAACTGGGAGCAACGTTTATTGGAAATTGAATAAGAGACGATTGTTTTTCTTTTCTCTTGCTGGTCACAGATGGCCCCAGTAAGTTTCTTCCACTGCTGTTAAAAAGCTCTCCAGGGAAACTGAGGACGAGATGTGTTTTAATGTCTTTAAAATAAATAATAATAATAATAATAATAATAATAATAATAATAATAATAATAATAATAATAATAATAATAATAATAATAATAATAATAATAATAATACTTGGTTGATACCTAGGACGCTGGCAGCAACCCGTATCAGCCATCAGCACCAGTCAGTGGTATTTGTGACACTTTTAAATGTTCAGTTGACTGAGTTTCATGTTTAATGAATAAAAGAGATAATAATAATAATAATAAATGCAACAGCACGCAAGGAAAAAAGAGAGGAGGAGGGAGGAGGAAGAGGAAATAAAAACTCTTAGGTCCTAGCCCTAACCCTGAGATAGGTAACAAAATGGCCCTTTTGGAATGTAGTCATTAATTAGATTATTTAATTAATTTATTTATTTGATTGTTGATTGATTGATTGCATTTATTTGCCACCCATCTCACTCTGAAAAGCCTCTCGGTAGTGAGACGGGCAGCATATCCATTTAAAAAAAATAAATAGAATAAAATAACGTCAGAATAAAAGCATCTCCGGCTGGCAGAATTCAAGCAGACTTAACGAGCAGCTAAGGTTAATTTTTATTTATTTATTCAACGGATATGCCAAGAGGGAACTCTAAGGGGCTTCCTGACCGAGTCAAAGCGACGAGATAAAACATAAAATAATGTTTTATTTTAATTCCGTGCCTCGCCATGCCCCAGAATAGCCTATACAAGTTTGGGAAGTTAGAACCCCTCTCGAAGCCGATGCGCCAACCTGGGTGATTTCCAAAAATAAACCAATAAATAAATACAAAGAAAAAAAAAAGAGCCAAAAGTGAGATCCTGTCTGTAGCATCGTTGTTGTTTCTCCCCTCCCCCCCCCACCTCTCCAAAGACTCTAAGAAGAGGCGAGGGTGTTTTCGAATGCCATCCTGGCTGAGCTATTCTAACTCAAGAGAAAATGCCAAGAATCTAAATTATGCTGGTCACCAGAGACAGGCGTTTATCCAACCCTTGGGAAGCAGAACTGGCCGAAGTTATAAGGAGCAACACTGCGTGATTGTGAGCGTGTGGGTGATTGTGACCGTGTGGGTGATTGTGAGCGTGTGTCGGGGTAGAGGCAACCCCCAACTCAGAAATCCGAGCTGATCACAGGAAAGCCGGGTTTTAAAATGCAGATCTTGCCCCCCCCCTCCTTGCCAGAGCAGTTCAGTTTTATTTGCAAGGCAGATGTTGCAAACTAACTTTTCATTCAAACAGTTTCTTATTTAAATGCAAACAGTGTCTTTCTTCTTTCCCTACAAGGAAAGGGATGGGGTTTGGGAATATATCTCTCTTTTCACTCCCAAGGCATCTTTCTCAAAGGGAGTTTGGGAATCAATGTATATCACTTTTCACTGTTCTGGTCCAAGCGTAGGATTGCTTTTCTCAGGCAGGTAAAACTCCACGCAAACGGGAAAATCATGCAGATTACGTTTATTGTCTGGCATTCTCATATCTGGACTTAGATATTCAAGTTGAGATGAGATCCCTCAGAGTATATCGAGCCCAGCAGCTTTGAACGGGAGGAAAAGCAAGTAAACAACAACAACAACACACACACACACAAATACACCGAAAGAGACAGCAAAAAGGGGAGCTCCCATATTAGAAAGTTAAGTTTCGCTCCAGGAATCTCTGTCTGCCTGCTTACGAAATTCTTACCATGAGACGCTCTACTCTCCCAAGAACAGCTGTCGAAGCAAGAGACAAGGCTGGAAGATGGGGGGGGGGGGAGAATAGGAAAGTGATATATTTTTAGCTTTGCTGAAGGCAACTTAACAGGTGGAAATGGCTTTGCTGAGCAGAGCAGAGCAGAGGGGGAAAAACAGGGAGGAGAGAGAGAGAGAGAGAGAGAGAGAGAGAGAGAGAGAGATAGAAAGAAGACAGACAAGAAGAAAGAGTGAGAAAGAGAGAGAGAAATAGAAAGAGAGAAAGAAATAGAGAGTGAGAAATAGAAAGAGTGAGAAAGAGAGAGAGAAATAGAAAGAATGAGAAAGAGAGAGAGAAATAGAAAGAGTGAGAAAGAGAGAAATAGAAAGTGAGAGAGAGAAATAGAAAGAGAAAGAGAGTGAGAGAGAGAGAAAGAGAGTGAGAAAGAGAGAGAAATAGAAAGTGAGAAAGAGAGAAAGAGTGAGAAAGAGAGTGAGAAATAGAAAGTGAGAAAGAGAAAAGAGAGTGAGAGTGAGAGAAAGAGTATGTGTGTGAGTGAGAGGCA
>QLTV01001023.1:207237-220360 GCA_003457575.1 Thermophis baileyi
CAAAGAGGGGGTCGCCCCCTCCAGAAACACAGGCCGGGAGCGTTGTCCTGAAGGAGGCAGAAACTTCCAATTTTTTTTTTTTTAAATGAATTAAGGTGTGGGTCTCCAGAATGACTAAGCTGGATAGAGCTGGAGAGAGACAGCAACAGCTGCATTTAAAAAAAAATATTTCCCTATCAGGCAGCTCAGCCTTCAACGTTTCCAGAGCCTCCGCCTCTCACAACTGCTGGGGGGGGGCTGCACAAGCTAAGCCCCCACAAGTAGGATTCGCACCCAGGAAGCAGCTGGGGGTACAGATGCCAGAGGATCCGTTCCCCTTCCCCAAAATAAACTAAATAAAATTAAAATAACGGGAGTAAAGGCTCCAAATGCTGGGAAGGATGATAGCTTGGTTAAAGGTTCTTCCTTCAAGCCCTGATGTTGTTACCTAGTTGGGTCAGAAAAGGTCTGCAAGGAAACAACCCAGCTCAGAGAGGATCAAGAGCCCCTCATTTCTTTCTTTCCTTTTTTTCTTTCTCCTTTTTTTCCTCCTTCCCTTCTCATTCATCTCTTCTCCACAAACTCTTGTAGCACTGATGATGTTACCTAGTTGGATCAGGAAACATCTACAAGGAAACAACCCAGCTCAGAGAGCATAAAGGACCCCTAATTTTTTCTCTTTCCTTCCTTCCTTCCTTCCTTCCCCCCTTCCTTCCCTCCTTCCTCCCTCCCTTCCTCCCTCCCCCCTCCTTCCTCTTTCTCTCTTTCCTCCTTCCCTTCCCTTCTCATTCCTCTCTTCTCGGCAAAATCCACTCTCGTAATACTGATGATGTTATCTAGTTGGTTCAGGAAACGTCTATAAGGAAACAACCCAGCTCACAGAGCATCAAGAAACCCTCATTTATTTTTTTATTTTTTTTCTTTTTCCTTCCTTTTTTTCTTTCTTTCCTATTTCTTCCTCCTCCTTCCTCTTCTAGCACTGATGATGTTACCTCGTTGGGCCATGAAACGTCTGCAAGAAAACCACCAAGCTCAGAGACCACCAAGGACCCCTTGTTTCAACCCCGACCTACAAATATCCTCCTTTATCAGTTCTTCCAGGTTGCACGAAGCCCACTCCAAACTAGGTTAACCAATTGCCAACAGGATTCAGGAACAGGCAGGTGCCCCTGCCATGTGGTGAGAAGAGCCTCCCGCCACAGGCAGAAATCTGGAGGGTGAAGTCTGTCCTAACATCGCTGCATCTCGATCCAAGCCTTGGCACCAACTCTGGGGGGTTCAAAACTCAAAGAGAAAACGTTGCTTTGCTGATCAGTGGCCTTCAAAGGCGCCCAAAATTACACCAGCGAGGTTAGAAATAGGGATTTTCGGGGGCTTTGCCAAAAGAAACGATCAAAATTCGCGGCACGGATTCAGACGCTGGGGTCCCTTCCTGCCAGAAAGTCCATTTTCTCCCTCCTTTCTCTTGTTGGAGCCAGGAATTTTTCATCCTGTTTGGATCCGTCTCGTCCCCGGCCAGCAGAACGAAAACCTCTGATCTGAAGTCCGGTGCCAGGCGCTTTTCAATCCCTTCTGGCAACCCAGACGTCCTGGCACGGAGCACCGGTTGCTTGGTGGTGGTGGTGGCAGCGCCTTCTCCGAAGGAAGGACAGGATGAAAGGCATAAATCTGTCGGAAGGGCGTCACGGGAGGACAAATGCAGGAACACAGGGTGCTTTTCAAAAAAAAAAGAAAAAAGAGGCCAGCATACTTTTTTTTCTTTTTTTTTCCTGGACCAACATTTATTTATTTCCTTCCCTCCCACTCGCGGCATTGGTATACGCAGAGGACTGGATAATGAGGGCACCTTAATTCGGGGCTCTCCAAACCTGGCAGCTTTGGGACTTGTGGACCTCGACTCCCAGAATTCCCTAACCAGTCCACAAGTCTTAAAAGTTTGGAGACCCCGACCCTAGCTGATATCAAACTGGGTTTGAGACGAGGTGCTCGGCAGCCAATAAGGGAGAAAAGGAGGGGGAAAGGAGGGTTTTTTTTCCCCTAATTTTATTTACTGATTTTTAACTTGCCTTTATATGGTTTTTTATAAATAATTCAAGGTGGCAAACATAGCTAATATTCCTTCCTGTTTTCTCCCACAACCACCCTGTGAGGTGGGTTGACAGCTGAAGGGAGGGACTGGCCTTAAGTCACCCAATCTTTCGTACTTAAGGCAGGACTAGAACTCCCCATCTCCTGGTGATTGGTTCAGTCACCTAGCCAGCTTTCATGCTTAAGGCAGGACTAGAACTCACCATCTCCTGGTGAATAGTCTAAGTCAGGGGTCCCCAACCTTTTGGACCTCAGGGACCACCAAGGTCATAATTTTAAATCCCGCAGACCACTAATATGAATTTTTTAAAAAAAGATAAAATACATTTGTAAAATAATGATGTAGTAGTCACAGGACTGGCCCATTGGTCATCCTTGAAGCAGCTCCTACACCCAGGTGCACCGGCTTGCAGGGGAGCTGCCTGCTCCCCGGCAGGACAATGCACCAGGGTGGAGGAGCTGCAACGGGCCAGTCCTGTGGGCGTGACTACTAAAGCTCTGGAATATGGGACCGGCCGTGGTGGGGCTGGAAATCTCTGCCCTGGGGTGGCACTTGAAATGTGCAACTTTGCAGGTGGTGAGACTTTGCACAGGGCTGACGTAGCAATGGATAGCAAACTCCGGTCTGCTTCTCTCAGCTGTAGTGCGGCAACCAGCATTTGAAGCAGCGCGGGAAACTTCGTCCGGGCTTCTCGAGAGAGGAACGTTTGCTCAGCCCCATGCAAATTCTCCAGCCTGGACGAAGTTTCCCCTGCCGCTTCAAATGCTGGTGCCGCACTACAGCTGAGAGAAGCAGCCGGAGTTTGCTGTCCATTGCAGACGCTAGCTCGGCCCCTGCAAACTCCTCTCGTGGAACGCTCGCTGAAGCGGCGTGGGAAACTTCGGCCGGGCTCCTAGAGACGAGAATTTGCAGGGGGCCGATCTAGCAGGCTCGGGCGTCTCACCCGGAGAGATGTAGGCGGCTGAACCTCCCCCCCCCCGGCAGCCGTTCGGCTGGGCGCGAGTTCTTGGTCTTACCTTCCTGTTGCAGCTTGTGTGGCTCGCACCGCTATACTCAAGGTGAGGTTTGCACTTGGCCTTAAGAGTGTGGGCGGGGTGATGTTGGGTGGTGCAGCCTTATGTTCCCGCGCAGTAATTGGTCTCCGTCATATCTGGCCCGGGGGCCAAAATTTTCTCACGGACCACCAGTGGTCCGCAGACCACCGGTTGGTGACCTGTGGTCTGTCACCCAGTCGGCTTTTGTACTTAAGGTAGGACTAGAACTCACCATTATCCTGGTGATTGGTTCAGTCACCTAGCCAGCTTTCATGCTTAAGGCAGGACTAGAACTCACCGTCTCCTGGTGATTGATCCCAAGCCATCCAGTTGGCTCTTGTACTTAAGGTAGGACTAGAACTCACCATTATCCTGGTGATTGGTTCAGTCACCTAGCCAGCTTTCATGCTTAAGGCAGGACTAGAACTCACCGTCTCCTGGTGATTGATCCCAAGTCACCCAGTTGGCTCTTGTACTTAAGGTAGGACTAGAACTCACCGTCTCCTGGTGATTGATCCCAAGTCACCCAGTTGGCTCTTGTACTTAAGGTAGGACTAGAACTCACCTTCTCCTGGTGATTGGTGCCAAGTCACCCAGTTGGCTCTTGTACTTAAGGTAGGACTAGAACTCACCTTCTCCTGGTGATTTGGCCCAAGGTTACCTAACTTCATGGCTAAGGCAGGACTAGAACTCACCGTCTGCTAGTGATTAGTCCAAGTCACCCAGCTGGCTTTCATCCCTAAGTCAGAACTAGAACTCACAGTCTCCTGGTTTCTAATCTGGTGTCCTGACGGCTAGACCAAACTGGCTCTTATTATGCCCAACCACAAACATCGCCGATGTCTTTTTTCTTGTCATTTTCTCTGCTTTGAGGGATGGAAGTGAGTGTGTTTCACAAAACGGGGACCTCGAGACACACAAACACATCGGCGTGGAGGCAAAAAAATAAATAAATCTGAAATCTCGCCACCACCTAGACGAGAGCCTTTTTCACTTAACGTCAGCAGAAATTCATACAAAATTCATTTTGTTTTTAATGTTCGCAACATTAAAACACGAGGGAGGGGTTGTGTATGAATCCATCTATACCTTGCCTTCCCCCCTCCCTCTCTTTTTCTCGCCCCCTCCCCAGTTCTCTCCCCATTGAATGTCCAGCAGGATAGAAACAATGATCAAAGTCACATCAGTTAAGCACTTGACCAAAAAGAAGTCCGACGGAAAGAAAAACGGACACAGCGACAAAAAAAGTCAGTTGGGAAAAATTACCGGAAGGCGAACGTAATAATAATAATAACAATAATAATAATAAAAATAAAAAACAGGTCCCAAGTTGGTACTTTTTTTTGTTTTTGTTTTAAAGTCTTCTTGTGAGGAAAAAAAGGGCCACAGTTTGTCCTTTTGTCAAGTTTTTTTTTTTCTTTTTTCTCAAGAAGACGGCAGTTCACTTTAGAGCCACCGAAAGGGCCGGCCGCAGCGGATAGTTCCAAAACTTTATGCGCGGAAGCTCCAAAATCAGGAGCAGCACCCAGACCGTCCTCGGTTGTGTTCTGTAGGATTGGGGTCTCTCTCTTCCTGCCAGATACCGGCCCCCCCCCCACCCTCCAAAGAAGAGGTATATTAATTGCATTGGTGAATTTCCTGGAAGAAACCGGACGATGCGGTGATAACTTCCGAGTGACCAAATGGAGGGCCGGGCTGAGCCGAAACGGGAATGGAGCCAGAGGAGAGGAATGGGAGGGGAAGACTGGGAAAACGCCCCCTCCCCTCCCCTCTTTTTTTTTTTTTTTTGTCCAGCCAATCGTTCAAGGCTTTGCAGTTTTGGAGAGCGCCGCCCCCCCCCCCCCCTTTTTTTTTTTTTTTTTTGTCCAGCCAATCGTTCAAGGCTTTGCAGTTTTAAACACAGTCGTGGGTCGGGGAAGGAAAGAGGGAGAGAGAAACGCAGGACGGACGGCGACGCTTCGGGAGTGGATGAAGGCGTAAAATGGGTCAGTGGGCACCTCTGTGTCCATCCACCGCAGTCCAACTGTGTGCCCGGCAAGTCCAGGGTCCAGGACTGAAACCCCCTGGAGGTTGTGGGGGTCTTAATAAAAAGAAAAGTAAAAAAACCAGACGAGCTGATCTTTCTCCTCTCGGCCACCCAGAATTCTCCAGCTTTTTTACTGGTAAGGGATGGGATTCGGTTGCCCCCCTCCTCAGCCAGGAGTGTCTCGTAGTGGTACAAACCGGATTGGCCGTCCTTTCTGCCCACCGGGGCGAGGACGGCCGGGGAGGTGGGGGAGGTCTCAGCCATCGTTGGCGGCCACTAGCTGCCCCATGCTCTCCCGGATGTAGACCGACTGGATCTCCTTGGTCTTGAGGCAGAAGTCGCAGGCCCAGACGGCCGAGGCCTCGGTGGTCAGCAGCCCGTAGGCGTTCTCCGTCATGCCCGTACACTCCCGGTGGAACCACTTCTGGCAGGAAGCCTCGCACAGGATGGCGTCTTGGTCGTCGTTCACTTCGCTGCGGCAAGCCCCGCAGGGGTAGACCAAGCCGGGCGGAGGCTGGTGGCCGGAGTTGCCAGCTGCCTTGCTGGTGGGGGGCAAGGGGTTGCCTTCGGAGGTCCCGCTGGCGCCGCTGTGGCCGGTGCTGTTGGGCGGGAAGGCGGGCTGGGTGCCGTTGACGGCTGCCGGCGAGCCGCTGTGCTGTTCCTGATTGAAGCTGTTGGGAGGTGGGTGGAGGGGCTTGCCGGCCCCGCTGTCTTCGGCAGAGGGGGGGAAGCCGGGATCGGGCCCCGGGAAGGGGCTGGGATTAGGGGGCAGGCTGGAGAGGTTGGGGTTGGGGCGCTGCAGGGGGGACTGTCCAAAGAGGTTGGCGGGCTGGCTGAATCGCTGTGCCATCGGCGGTCCTCCTGGAGGGTTGAGGGCTGGCCCGGAGCCCATGTCCGCCCCGCGCGGGGGCTGCCCCATGGTTGGTGACATCATGGGACCGAACGCCCCCATGGGCCCCTGCATGATTTGCCCGCCAGGGGGGCTGAAGTTCTGTCCCAGCGGCTGCCCGAAGGGTTGCCCGCCGAAGCCCATCCCGCCGGGTTGGACGTAGCCGGGATTTTGGGGGGGCATGTTGAACGCCGGGCCCATCTGGCTTGGTCCAAAGGGGGGCGGCTGCCTCCGCATCGGCTGGGGACCCCCGCCATAGCTGGGCGGGACCTGGGGACCCATCGCCCCTTGCATGCGGAAGTTCCCAAAGGGGCCGGGGTTGCCGAGGAAGGGCGCGGAGGAGCCAACCTTGGGGATGGCAAAGTCATCTTCAAACGGGTTGGAGGCCACCAGGTGATCGACCATCGGGGTGGGAGGGGGGGCAAACTCCGAGAGGTGGGAATAGGAGGGGCCCTGCAAGAAGAAAGAGGCAAATAAGCAGACCAGCATTCCTGTATCGGCCAGAGGTTGCCTTACAATCGCAGGGGCGCTGGAGGCCAATAGATCTGGAAGGTACCAAGTGTGTGTGGGGGGGGGGGGGAGAGAAGATAGGATGCGGAGGGTCCAAACAAGCTATAACCAGGATAACTGATTAAACTAATCCTCAATTCACCGCAATTGAGACAAGATTTCCAGTTGTGTCACCGTCGTAAGTTCAAGGCACCCCGTGACCAAATCCGACTTCATGATTTTTTTTCTTTTGCAGTGGTCATTAAGTGAATCACTGGTCATTAAGCCATTCTGCACTAATCAACGGTTGTAAATGCAAGCCCATTCTTCTAAATGGCCATTAAAAAAAAAAAAAAGCATGTAGAAATACACGACGTGGGAGGGCTATGGAAGGAAGAACCCAAGGCTGTCTCGAACCCAGGGCACGTGAAACACCCCCCCCCACCCCCCCACATTACCTGCGTGTTGGATTTGCGACGTTTCTTCTCGGGACTCTTCATTTGAAGACCTGAGCAAGGCAGAAAAGGAGAAATTTAGAATGTCTGTCCAAGCGTCTATGGAGAGTGTCAGTCGTCCGGGTCAGAGTTGTCTCAAAGGTGGGTTTCCCCCCCCCCCCAAAAGGCATCAGGGGCAGTTTTTCTCTCTCTTTTTTTTTTTAATTAGGCCAAGTGTGATTATTAAGACTATCACACCAAGAGACGGGGATTTGTCTCAAGCACAGAACCTCTCAGTGTGCATGCAAGGGAACGGAGTAATCATAATCATAATATCAGTAAGAGGAGGTGGTAGAGACGAGAAGGATAATAATAATTAGGTGCCTATTTTTCTTTCGTCATCTGTCTCTTTCTCTCTTCCTTTTCTTCATCATCTTATCCTTTCTTTCTTTCCTTCTTTCCTCCCACTCATCCTCTTTTCCTTCCTTTCTCCTTTCCTTTCCTCTCATTCCTTCCTTCCTTCATCTTCTCTTCTTTCTTTCCTTCTTGTCACCTCCTAATCCACCATTTTCCTTCCTTCCTTTCTTCCCTTCCTTTCCTCTCATTGCTTCCTTCCTTCCTCATCTTCTCCTCTCTTTCCTTCTTCTTTTCACCCACTCATCCATTCTTTCCCTCCCTCCCTCCATCTTCTCTTTTTTTTCCTTGTCAGTCACTCCTCCTTATCCACTCTTTTCCTTCCTTCCTTCCTTCCTCCTTCCCTTCATTCCTTCCTTCCTCATCTTCTCTTCTTTCTTTCCGTGTCACCTCCTAATCCATTTTCCTTCCTTCCTTCTTTCTTCCCTTCCTTTCCTCTCATTCCTTCCTTCCTTTCTCATCTTCTCCTCTCTTTCCTTCTTTTCACCCACTCCTCATCCATTCTTTCCCTCCCTCCCTATAAACCTGGGTGAATAGGCCTGTGAGGACTGTTGTTAGGTGGGTTAAGAGTGAAAATCTGCCCCACTGGAGCAATTGGGATGCTTTTCACCGTTGTGACAAGTTGCCACAGACCCAGTGCTTGGGTGGCCTGTATTAGTCATTATAACTTAAAAAAAGAACAACCCCAAAAAGACCTTTCAGAGCCATGGAAGGTCCCTCTCTTTCAGGCCAGCCTTCCTACCTCGCAGGGTTGTCGTTGCAGGAGAAAAGGGGCATTTTGGTTGAAGGGGGAAAGCCTACCTCGCAGGGTCGGGGTATTTTGGAGTGGGAGGAGGGGCTTAACCCCCCTGCAATGAGCAGGACCAGCCCGGCTGGGGATGATGGGAGGGGGAGTCCCACGTATGGGAAGAAGCCCTTGCCAAAGGGGAGGGGGCTCCCTGGCAGGGGGAGGACCACAATGCCCATCATCCACAAAGGGCTTTCCCGGTTGCATTTCCACCTGCCGGACCAATAGAGGCCCCCTCCCACCCCCAGTCAGGCGGGACCCCGTTTCCCAAGCAACGCCGCCTCCGGTCTCCATGGCAACCACGCCCCCCCACTCCTCCCCTTACCGGCCTTGCCCTGCTTGCGGCCTGGGCCCGTGGCTAGGCTCCCCGGCGGCGGAGGCAGCGGCGGAGGCGGAGGCGGCGGACCCGGAGCAGGCGGAGCGAGGCCTACTCCCCCCTCCAGCTTGTCGGGGTGCGGGGCCGCCATAAGAAGCAAGCGGGCGCGGAGGGGGACGCGGCTACGAGGGGCCCGGAGGCCCAGGCCGCGCCATCGCGACGCGAGCCGGAAGCGGAAGCTGATAGGGAGGGGAGGGGGGAAAAAAGCCTCGCTTCCGGTGGCGGGAGACATCTTGGAGGCGGCTTCCCCTTCCGGTTGTTCTGGGCGCCGGCCTCCCGTCTTTCTCTATGGTTGGAGAGTAAAAGGCGCCTTTTAGAAGGCGGATGGAGCGTCAGAGCGGCGCTGACGTCACTCGCCGGCGCCGTTTTGTGTCCAGTGATGATGATGTTGCTGAATAGTAGCTCATGGCAGGAATAAATAAACACAGATTCAACCATCTTGAGTCTCTAGTGGTTCTTTCTTTCTTTTTTTTTCTTTCTTCCTTCCTTCCTTTCTTCCTTTCCTTCCTTCCTTTCTTTTTTTCTTTCTCCCTTCCTTCCTTCTTCTTTTCCTTTCTTTCCTTCCTTCTCTTTTTTCCCCTTCCTTTTCCCTCCTTCCTTTCTTCTTTCATTTTTTCCTTTCTATTTCTTTCTTCCTTTCTCTCCTCCCACCATTCTTCCTTTTTTATTTCTTTCTCAGTCCCCTTTCCCTTCTTTATCTTTCATCTCTCTTCTTCGTTTTCTCCTTCTCTTGGCTTTTCTTTCTCTTCTTTCTCCCTTCTTTACCTCTCATTTCTCCTTCTCCTTTCTTCCTTGTATCCGTTTCTCTTCCTCATTTATTCCTTCCTTCCTTCCTCCCTTCCCTCCTTTTTCTTTCTTTCTGTTCCTTCTTTCTAATCCTTTTCTCCTCCTTTTTCCTCTCTCCCCTTTTCCTTTTCTTTCTTTCCTTCCTTCTCTTTCTTTCCCCAAAGAGAAAAAAAAAAGGCACCCAGCAGCCACAGGCTAAAGAAATATCAACCTTTAATAATAACTATTTGATTTCCTTTGGTATAATCGCGAGAAAATCAAACCGATACAAAGTGTGTATAAAGGACATGGAGAGAGGGGGGGCTGAGGTGGGTTTGGGGGGGTTCCGCAGAGTGGCGGGAACAGGCACAGTGATCGAGAGTAAAGCTACACATTGGCCTCAGAGTATAACAATATACATGCAACACCAAATTATCAAACTTATGTACACACCCCGGGAAGAAACTGGGAAGGGAACCAGCCTCAGCGCTGGAAGACAAACCCAATTTTTTCTTCTTTTCAGCTTTTTTGGGGGACCCTCACTTCAGTTTTGGGACTGTCTTCTTGGAAACCATCCCAACATTCAGGAAAACATCCCTTAATCCAGAGAGGGGTGCTTAGCCTGGGCTTTTGCGGGTGGGGAGAAGAAGGGGATAAATTATGGGGCAACCGTGACGGATCGGAAGGAGGCAAGTGAGAAACGACTGCCCCATCCTGCAGCCCCCTCCCCCAAAAACCAGGCAGCATTGTGAGAACCTCCAGAGCAAGAGGAATTTTGCATAAAATCTGACCTGAAAAAGGTTCAAGGCACACACAGAACATATATAAAAATGCGTGAGCAGGGGGTCTGTGGGCAGCGAAGAGAGAGGATTCTGCCTTCCAGACCCAAACGAGTTGCCCTTTATTTCCCTTTTTGTGCTTTAAGCAATAATCTCCCCGAAAAGAAACCCTTCACGGGGACTTTGGCATCAGTCGCACCTGGCAGAAGACACAATGAGGCGCTGCGTGTGGCACACGCAAGATCGCCCGTCTATTCTGAACAGTTAGCGGAGGAGACAAAAGTTGTCCAAGGCAAGAAGGACTCTCTCTCGAGACCGTCAACAAAACCGAAGCTCGACCGCTCTCACCGAGGACTAGAATGTTGGCTAGGCGGCGCTTCGCTCCAACCAGGAAAAGCCGGGCCGTGGCAAGACATAGAGAGAGGTGGTCTGGGAGGGCACGATGGGGTTTGGTGCTCATCCGAGTCCCTTCGACCCCAGAAAATGCTTTGGCAGAGGAGACAGCGCGTTCTAGCAGCTGTCGGAGAAGTCCATACAACCGGGGAGAAAAGAGACACGGAGGATTCCCTGCTAGAAGGGCATTTGTAGTGATGCGACTCCGGTTGTCGTGCTCATTGTCTCCGCTCGACGGGCTGCTGTAGGCACAACTCACTGCCGGCCGAGATGATGGGCAACCGATTGTCCATATGGTGGCTGATTAAGTGGCTCACACTTTCAAAGCGGTGATCCTTCGTCCGAACCTGTGGGAACAGATCAGAGAGGTTGGCCAGAGAAGTATAGATAATCCTTGAATTATGACCGCAATTGAGCCTCAAATTTCTGCTACTGAGACAATTGTTAAGTCAATTGTGCCCCACTTTATCACTTTTCTGGCCAACGTTGTTAAGTGAATCACTGCAGTTGTTAAGATAGGAACACGGCTGTTAAATGAATCCAGCTTCGCCATGGATTTTGCTCGTCGGAAGGTCGCAAAAGGGGATTCAATTACGTGACCCCTGGACACTCGACTGTCATAAACATGAGTCAGTTGCCCAGTGTCCGAATTTTGATCACGTGACCATGGGGATGCTGCAATGGCCGTTAAGTGTGAAAAACGGTCCTAAGTCACTTTTTTCAGCGCCGTTGTCACTTCGAACGGTCACTAAATGAATGGCTGTAAGTCAAAGGCCACCTGTATCCGAGCTTGGCTTTTTGAAATCATGTGAAATCCCCACCGGCGTCTGTACAGGTAGTCCTCGACTTACGACGGGTGGCTTAGCAAAGTTACGACAGGCCCTGAGGAAGCTACTTGCGACCTGGATTCAAAGTTACGACGGCTGGTTCCCCTTGTGACAACATGAGCATATTTTGGGCTCTCGTCTGCATTTTTGATGTTTTCGTGGGAAATCGCTTACTTCCAGTTTCTGGCAAAAAAAACCCCTGCCCATAACAAATAATGGATTTACTTAATGATCACCGTGTTTGCTTAACGCCCGTTGCAAAAAAGGATGCAATATCACGCACCATCTCAGAATAACCCACTGAACGACGGTCGCATCTTACGTACAAAATCTTTTACCAATGATATAGAGATACATATTATTTCAACCGCAAGGAAGCTAAAAGCAGTCATGGTTAAACCGATTGTTCTATTCGAAGAGGAGAATATAATTATGGTTTTTTTTTCTCTTTGGATATCACTTCTGGATTTTGGGCTTGTGATGGAAAAATATATATGAAACTTTGACTTTGGTTTTGCCGCTTGGATAGATTTCTTGTTATAGAAACGGCTAGTTTTATACTAATGTGTAAAAATAAAAAGTTGAGGTTGTAATGTTGCTGTCTTGTGCTAAAACGAGTCAGAAGTCAATGCCTTTTTCTTTCTTCCCTTGTGCCTCGTATTTTCTTTCCCCCTTTCTTTTTCCTTCCCTCAATTTCCCATTTTTCTTTTTCTTTCTACGTTATGCATTGACAAAACAGCAAGAGTTACATAGGGAGAAATATCCATGATAAATATTCCACACCATTTTTCTTCCAGCAGACGGGTGTCCTGTGAACAAGACAATCCCTTCTTCCCCCCCCCAAAAAAAAACCCCCCCCTATAATCCCCCCCGAACCCCACCTACCACTCCCTCCGGATCGACGAGAAGAAGGTGTTTGGGCTGTCCACCCTGAAGTCCGGTGAGAACATATTGTCCCGGTGTGGTGGTGCTTTCCCGCACCAGGAAATCCCCGTTGGCTTGCAACAGCTTCTCCGATTCTTTGCGGCTCATCTGTCCGTGATACCATGGTTCCCGCCGGAGCTGCTCCTCCATGGTAGCTTGCGGGTGGGATGGAGGAGTAGGGGGTGGTGGGGGCGCCCGCAAGGCATCCTCAAAAGGCTCTGGGGATGAAAGCCGTCGTTAGGAGTGATCTATTATAGGTAGTTCTCGACTTACAACCAAAACGGAGTCCTAAATTTCCATCGCTAAGCGAGACAAGTGAGTTTTCCCCAGTTTTACGACCTTTCCTGCCACAGTTGTTAAGGGAACCACGGGCCGTTGTTAAGTTAGCGACACGGTTATTAAGCGAATCTGGTTCCTCCACTGACTTGGCTCGTCAGAAGGTCGCAAAAGGGAGTCACGTGACCCCGGGATATTGCAACCGTCATAAATACGAGTCATAAATTGCGCAGTGTTGTCTGAATTTTGATCGCGTGGCCATGGGGATGCTGCAAAAGTCCTAAGTGTGGAAAATGGTCATAAATCAGAATAACAGAGTTGGAGGGGATCTTGTAAGTCGTCTAGTCCAACCCCCTGCCCAAGCAGGAGACCCTACACCATTTCTGACAGATGGCAGTCCAGTCTCTTCTTGAAAGCTTTAGCCCAGATTTAACAGATAAACAGAGTTGGAAGGGACTTTGTAGGTCATCTAGTCCAACCCCCTGCCCAAGCAGGTGACCCTACACCAGCGGTTCTCAACCTGTGGGTCGCGACCCCTTTGGGGGTCGAACGACCATTTCACAGGGGTCGCCTAAGCGCGCGCTAGCCCGCCATCTTGGTGACTGGCAACACGCACGCGCGGGGAGGGGGCGGGGAGGGGGC
>QLTV01001023.1:255349-267100 GCA_003457575.1 Thermophis baileyi
TAATAATAATAATAATAATAATAATAATAATAATAATAATAATGTCTTTGTTGCTCTTTGGGCTGGGTTTTCTTGCAGACGTTTCATGACCAAACTAGGTAACGACATCAGGGCTAGACTAGAGGTGGGGTCTGCAGGGTGGAGGAGGAGGAGTGGTGAAAGGAGGAGGAGGAGGAAGGAGACGGAGGAGGAGGAGAATTGTGGGGTCCTTGGTGCTCTCTGAGCTTGGTGGTTTTCTTGCAGACGTTTCATGACCCAACTAGGTAACATCATGAGTCTAATAGAGAAAACTCCACTCCTTTCTAGCACTGATGATGTTACCTAGCTGGGTCATGAAACGTCTGCAAGGAAACCGCCAAGCTCAGAGAGCACCAAGGACCCCACAGTCCTCTTCCTCCTCCTCCTCCTCTTCTCCACAACCCCCTCTCTTTTAGCACTGATGATGTTACCTAGTTGGGTCATGAAACGTCTGCAAGGAAACCGCCAAGCTCAGAGAGCATCGAGGACCCCAAATTTCAACCCCAAGCTACAAATACTCTCCTTTATTTAAAATAATAACAATCCTGTAAGAATGTGGGGGGGAATAAATACCTGCTACCAAGGGGCTTGTAACAGACGTATTAATTTCCGAGGGGTTTTGCAGATAGCGCAGCTTCAAAAACTCCTCCGAAGCTACATTTAGAACTGGCAGCTTCCAAGGGACGGTCGCTCCTGCGCTGGGAACTTTGGCTCCGCAGGAACGTTGTGCACGCCGGAGGGCCCAGGCGGTGTCTGCAAACCATGGCGACCCAGGTGGATGGGGAGACTCTAAAAGACAGAGGGGGCAGCCCCCAATCTGCAGCCGTGACCGCTGGCATCATCGTCATCGGAGACGAGATCTTAAAGGTACGTGAACCTTCGCACAACGGTGTACGCTTTCGGGAAATCGAGGCAGCTTTGATCGGTGAATTAATCTATTTTTCCCCCCAATAAATTCAACCTGGCGATATTCCGATTCGTTTATTTGTTCCATTTATACCCTGCCTTTTGCATTAAAGTTTTTATTTTATTGAGTGATTCATATTTTTGCATTTTTAAAAAAATCTGGCCTTTATTATTTAATTAGCAACATAGCTAATACAGGAAGTCCTCAAGTTACTGACAGTTTGAACTTACAACAGCACTGAAAAGTGATTTATAACCGTTTTTCACACTTACGACCGTTGCCACATCTCTAGGGTCACGTGATCAAAATTTTGGATGCTTGGCAACTGGCATGTACTTATGACGGTTGCAGTGTCCCAGGGTCACGTGTTCCTCTTTTGCGACCTTCTGACAAGCAAAGCCAGTGGGAAAGCCCGATTCACTTAACAACCATGTTACTAACTTAACACCTGCAGTGATTCACTTAATAACCGTAGCAAGGAAGGTCGCAAAAGGGGCAAAATTCACTTAAAAACTGCCTCGCTTAGCAACAGAAATTTGCGGGGCCCAATTGTGGTCGTAAATCGAGGACTACCAGACAGCCCTAATATGATTGGTTTGGCTTCTGCCTTTATTGTATAAACTAGCCAATGTTGGCTTATTCAACAGAGCTAAGATTGTCCTGGTTTCTGACAAGTGATACCCAGGGAGGTAGAAGAGATTCCAAATGTATTATTTCAGATCTAAATCTGTGGTTGGACAAACACATCTTCCCATCGAGATATGCTGGTTTTAAAGTGTAAATCTTGTGCAGCGGATAATAAGGGGCAGCCGTGTTTGAAAAAGCAAGTTTCTAGTTCTGAGGGAGGTCAGCTTAAAGAGGAACCTGTGAGAAGGCAGAAGGGAGCCGAGGTTAGATTTAACTAGATTGGAATCTATTAGATTAGATTAAAATATTCTGGAAAATGGATTTAAGAACTGGGATCTTCAGTTCGATCCTAGGTAGCGGCAGATATTTCTCTCTCTGGGCACACTGAGAATATATCTGCTGAACAAAACTCCGCATTGGCGATAGGAAGGGCATCCGGCCAGTAAAAACACTCTGCTAGCTCCATTCAGTTGCCCAGACTCCACCCCACAAGGGATTATGGGGTCGTTAACTGATGATGATTATCCTTCTAATAATATCTTTTTTTTGTCTTTTTTCAGGGATTCACGCAAGATACCAATTCTTTTTTCATGTGCCGGAAACTCCGCTCGCTGGGGGTGAAGGTAGCCAAGATCTCCGTCGTGCCCGACGAGGTGGAGGCCATATCCACCGAGGTGAAGTCTTTCGCCGACAGGTTCACTTACGTCTTGACATCGGGCGGCATCGGCCCCACGCACGACGACGTCACCTTTGAAGCGGTGGCAAAAGCTTTCGGGGAGAAAATCCAACCCCATCCGGAGATGGTGGAACTCGTCAAGAAATTTTTCGGCCACCAGTCCAAGCCCGAAAGGCCTAAGATGAAGCTGGCTTGCGTCCCCGAATCGTCTCTTCTCAATTACGGGGTGGATGAGAAGACGGGACATACCTTCCCGTATCCGCTGATCAGTGTCCGGAATGTCTACATTTTCCCAGGGATCCCCTCGTTGATGAAACGGGCCCTGGACGGTCTCGGACATCTTTTCCGAAACGAGAAGACCCAGTTTTACACCCGGGAGATCTACGTGAACGTTGAAGAAACTCGGATCGCGTCGGTGCTTAACGAAGCCAACGCCAAATTCTGGCCTCGCACTAACCTGGGCTCGTACCCGGATTGGGTCAGCAACTACCACCGAGTGAAGCTGATCCTGGACTCGGACTCTGAGACTCATCTGGACGAGGTGCACGCTTTCCTGATGGAAAACTTACCCCAAGGGGTGGTGGTACCTTTGATAGCCGATCCCGTTTCCCGGGCCGCTACGGATGTCTACGGATTGGCTGAGTCCGGTAGGTAGCCTTGTCCACCATATGGATTATCTCGAGTCCGATAAGTAGCCCTATCTACCTGTTGTGGCCTGTCGGCCGCCGGCCCCTCCAGCAGCCGAATCAGAGGAGGAGGAGGAGGCGTGGGAGTCAGGGTCAACATCAGGGCAACCTGGGAGCTCCAAGGGGGAAGAGGGAATGGAGCTGGCAGAGAGACAGAGGTGGAGCCTGGGCCGTCCGTCAGCCCTCAGATGGAGAGTCAAGAGCCCCCAGGTCTGGAGACGGCTGATGAGGAAGAGGAGGAACAGCTGGGTCCAGTGCCTGATGCGCGAATGCGCAGAAGGCAGAGGAGAGGAGAGGAGAGCAGTGGAAATCTATGGGCCGGTCCTTGGGAGGGAAGAGCCACCGCTGCTAGCGAAGCCCCACCCTAGCTCTGGGGATAAAAGGCAGGGGGCGGAGATAAATAGATGTGGCAGACAGCTATTCATCTCCCGGCCGGACGGACTTGTTGGCCTGCGCTGAGAGAGAAAGTTTTTTGCTGGGCTGCCGGCACTTCTAATTAAAGGAATCTTTGAGTTCAGAGGGTTTGTCATGTTTGGGGAGCCTCATTTAACCGCTGCACCGCTGAAAGACAGATTTTCTAGTCTCTATGGCGGTCATAAGTCGAGGACTGTTTGTATAGGTCCGCTACCCAGGAGGCCCCTGGATTTCCGGCCCTGTCAATCAAGATTTTGCTCACAGATACCTCCTTCCTCCTACCCTGCAGGCTCTCCTCTTGGCCAGAAGGTGGCAGCGTCGCTCAGGACCATCGAAGAAGGCTTGGATAACTACAGTCTGTCCAAAATCTGCGTTGGGTTTAACGGCGGGAAGGATTGCACGGCCTTGTTACACCTTTCTTACGCCGCTGTGCAAAGGTGCCTCGCTTTCGACACCACTTTGGCAAAGTCACACACTGATACAAAACCAGCCTCCCCTATAGTTGCGCTTTAAAAAAATTTTTTTAAAAAAAATTTCGGTATGCTTTAAAAAGGAGGTGCTTGTTTCTAGTCCTCATTGTTGACTTCAAGGCCTATATTGCCTTGCAAAGCTCCCAAGTTCAGTCTTTTGCTGGAAAGGTTAATCCAGGAGGTTAAAGTACTGGCACAGGTAGTCCTCGACTTACGACTATTCGTTTAGTGACCGAAGTTACAACGGCACTGAAAAATGAGATTTATGACCGTTTTTCACACTTACGACCGTTGCAGTATCCCCCCGTGAACAAAATTTAGATGCTTGGCAGCTGGTTCATATTTATGACAGCCGCAGCGTCCCGGGGTCGTGTGATCCCCTTTTACGACCTTTTGAGAAACAAAGTCAAGGGGGAAGCCGGATTCACTTAACAACCTGGTGACTAACTTAACAACTGCGGTGATTCACTTAACAACCGTGGCAAGGAAGGTCGTGAGATGAGGCAAAACTCACTTCACAAATGTCTCACTCAACAACAGAAATGTTGGGGCTCAATTGCAGTCGTAAGTCCGGGACTGCCTGTATTCGGCCTGCCTTCTCTACCCAATTTGGTGTGTAAGCCTGGTGCATTAACGTCCCCCAACATCTGGGGATGATGGGTGTTGTTATCCACCTTTAGAGATAAGGACACCTACAGCTGGGCCCAGATTACAACTCTCATCCCTATACTCGAAGCTACAGAGTCCTCAACTTACGACAATTCGTTTAGCGACCGTCCAAATGAGTTGTCTGGGATTAGAGGCACCTTGAAAAGTCAAGCTAGCTCTCTCTCGAGAGAGAGGCTGTTGCTCATTTTTCCTTTTTAAAAAAATTTTTTTACTTCTACGCAGGCGATATCCAGAGAAGTTGGACCAACTCCAGGCTCTGTACATCCGTACTGTTCTTCCCTTCCCGGAGATGGAAGAATTTATTCAAGATACGGCTCAGCGGTAGGCACCAATTCTTCCTTTCCGGGCACCTTTCGGTGATGCCACGTCAGGGAAAGTCTTCTGCTGCCTTGATTTTCATCCCAAAGCCAGCTGGTTTGAAAATCAATGCAAAATTGATTTGTGCCAGCCACTTTCTCTCAGCCCTAAGAAGGAAGCAATGGCAAAATCCCTTCGGGGGGGGGGAATGGTGCAATCCATGCAGTGTCCAAGATTTGACCCAATTTTTTTTTTAATGGTCCATTAATCCCACCCGTCGACAGGCTCGAGAAGGCCAGCCAAACTCAGCGTGGGGAGTGGATTCGAAACACGGAATTTGACGATTTCTCCTTTGAATCTTCCCGCGATTTTTCCGACAGGTACAACCTTCACATTCGTGTGGTCCATGGGAACATCAAAGAAGCTCTGGGGATCCTGAAGGGTCAGCAGCCAGATCTGGAGGCCGTGTTGATGGGCACCCGCCGGACGGACCCCTACTCCTGCGCCCTGAAGCCCTTCTGTATGACGGACCCCGAATGGCCGCAGTACATGCGGGTCAGCCCTCTGCTCGTGAGTCCTGCTTTGGCGGCTCTTTCCATAGACTTTTTTTTTAAAAAAAAATTTAATTACAATTTGCCAGTTTAATTTTTGATTTTCATAGGCTCTTTTAATTTTTGAGGACACTTTGAGAAATCAAACCAAATATTGCAGGCAGTCCTCGGCTTATGACCACAATTTGGACAGGAACATCCGTCGCTAAGCAAGGCATGAGTCAATGGCGGATTTTACGACCATGTTTGCCAGGGTCATTCAGCGAATCGCATGGTCGTTAAATGAATCCAATTCCCCCCCCCCCCCCGTGGACTTTACTTCTTAGAAGTTAGTTAGGCGTTACTTGTTCATCACTGGAGGCTTTCAAGAAGAGATTGGACTGCCATTTGTCAGAAATGGTGTAGGGGCTCCTGCTTGAGCGGGGGGTTGGACTAGATGACCTACAAGGTCCCTTCCAACTCTGTTAATCTGGCTGGGAAGGTCGCAAAAGGGGAATCATGTGACACCCCCCGCCCCCCGAGATGCTGCGACCGTCATAAAGACGAGCCAGTTGCCCAGTGCTTGAATTTGCTGCGAAGGTTGTAAGAGCGAGGTGTGTGTGTCAAATATCCCTTAATTCTCTTTTTTTTTTCCCCTTTCTTGATTGGTGCTTAGGACTGGACTTACCACGATATATGGAGTTTCCTTCGCAGCCTTTATATCCCTTACTGCATTCTGTACGACAAGGGGTAAGTGCGATGTCTTGAATTTTTATCTAATTCAGGGGGGAGGGAATGTGTTTACAGGTGTATTTGCACTAGGAAATATTCCAGGAAGCTTTTAAAAGGCCAGACAGGTTTATAATTTGAGGGTAGGGGGAAGAGGAGAGAGAGAAAAGTGACTTAGGACCCCATAATCCCTTGCGGGGTGAAGTCTGGGCAACTGAATGGAGCTAGCAGAGTGTTTTAGTGGCCGGATGCCCTTCCTGTCGCCAATGCGGAGTTTAGTCCAGCAGATATATTCTCATTGTGCCCAGAGAGAGAAATATCTGCCTCTACCTAGGATCGAACTCACAGCCTCCTGATTGTGAGGGGAGAGCTCCACCTCTAGGCAACCGCACCACTCTCAGCATCTCCATGATGACGGGTTTAAAATTCACACGCTTGGCAACTGACTCATATTTATGACGGTCGCAGCGTCCCGGGCTCACGCGATCCCCTTTTGCGACCTTCTGACAGGCCAAGTCCCCGGAGAAGCCGGATTCGCTTAACAACCGTGTTCCTTCCTTAACACCTGCAGCGATTCCCTTAACAACGGTGGCAAGGAAGGTCGTAAAACGAGGCAAAACTTGTTTGGCGACCGTCTCGCTTAGCGATGGAAATTTGGGGCTCAATGTTGGCCATAAGTCGAGGACTGCTTGTACTGTATATCATGAGGTTGATTAGCTCTGGATTGAAAATGTGGGGGGGGGGTTGTTGTTGTTTTTTTCATGCTGGCTTCACGTTTCGGCAGTTACACCTCGCTGGGTAGCATGACCAACACGCAAAAAAACCAAGCATTGCGTTACACAAACGCACAAGGCCAGGAGTCCTACCGGCCGGCTTACGAGTTGGAAGACGAAAAAGAAGAACGCATCTCTCGCCATTGAGCCCCGGATCACGCCTGTAGCCAGCAATGCTGGTTTAAGCAAGGCCCGGAGGAAAAAGAAGTAACTTTTCATGGCAGGTTTATCAGTCTCATAAAATGGAATGCATGGGTGAGGGCCATCCTTGGATTGGTCTAGTCCTGTTGGCATCTTTCAAACTGATCTTATGCCACAAATGTACCGTGTTTCTGATATTCTCCGTTTTCTGTGTTGGAATAAAAAATAGGGTTTTTTTCCCCAATTCTCACCTGCCGTCCCTTGTCCTCATTTTACTGTGATTGAAACAAGTCAAAAGGATTATTATTGTTATTGTCTCTTTTATTCATTAAACATGAAACTCGGTCAACTGAACTTTTAAAAATGTATCACAAATATCATTGACTGGCTCTGATGGTTGATACGGGTTGCTGCCAGCATCCTAGATATCAACCAAATATTATATTATCATCATCATCATCATCATCATCTTTTATTTATTAAACATGAAACAGTCAACTGAACATTTAAAAATGTATCACAAATATCATCATCATTATTTATTTATTTATTTAATTTTCAATTCGATTCACAGTCTGGGACTGGTAAAAACTTTTAACAGTTCAAGTTCTAACCAAGAATCTAACAGCTGTTACTTTAACGTCTGAGTACCGTACATAGGCAGTTCCAAGTAAGGTGGCTTTTTGCAAAGTCAGAATATTCAGGTGTGATAAGTTCATTGTTTTTTATTATTAAAGATTTAATCTTCAATTCGATTCACAGTCAGGGACTGGTAAAAACTGATCAATTCAAGTCCTAACCAAGAAGAACCTAAGAACTGTTAAGGTAACGTCTGAGTATTTAAGCAGTTCTAACTAAGGTGGGGTTGTTGTTGTTTTTTTTTGCAGTCAGGATATTCAGGTGTTATGTTCAAAATTTCCATGTATCTAGGCAGCCCATTTGGGTATTGCTCCAAGGGCTGCTATTATTATTATCATCATCATCATCATCATCATCATCATCCATATTGCAATAACCATATTGAATTCTACGGTATAGTGCAATATGGGGTTTTCAATTTCAATTATACAGAATGTAAAGGATGTATGTTTGTGTTTTTATTGTTTTAGTTATAATGTACACTGACGGCATTTAATTTCATTGTACCATGTGCAATGACAATAAACTAAACTAATTAACAGCAGATAAAACGTATATCAAAATATAATACACCAGAGCAGTGGATTATTTTAGAAACGCACCAGTGGTAATTAAAATTATGTAGGAAAATAAAATGACCGGTATATGCCAGTGGTTAATAAACCTACAGCTGATATCTGGACTAAAAGGCCCAGACCTGCATTCTTAGTCGGGGAGAGCTGCATCCTTGGCAACTTTTCAAATGGCTGGACTTCGACTCCCAGAATTCCCCAAGCCCAGCCTGGGGTTTCTTCCCCCCCCCTTCTCCTCCAATCCACCCCAGCCGAGGGAGATATGGGAGCAGAGCCTCCCTTGTCCAAGAGCAGTCTACCTGGGTCAGGAAGTGCAGGCAATCTTAGGCGCCCCAGGGAGGCCGGCTTGCGACTGTTGGAAACAGGATGCTGGGCTTCCTTTTGAGCTTCTCGGCGGGGCTGTTCACTCTCTCCCCCCCCCTCCTTCCCAAACCCCATCCCGGCCCCATTGCAAAGCCGCTTCCCCATTCCTGACTCCGGCGTCCCGGCTCCTCTTGTCTCCGTTTTTTCTTTTCTTTTCTTTTTCTTTTTTCTCTTTGAAAGCAGTTTCCTGCTTCTCTTGATAAGATCCTGTCCGCCTCCACCAAGCGCAGTCCGACTGGGGCCGGCGCCAGGGGTGGCCAGCACTCCCCCTCCCACCCCCGGCTGCTAAGGACCGAGCCAAGCTGGGGAGTCCCTCCCCCACTTCCCTCCCCTCCTGCCCCCAAGAGCCACTTTTCTGTTTTCGTGCGTTTTGGAGAGCTGTGGGTCGCAGAGCGCACGTGGGGGAAGAGGGCAATTCCCTTTGAAATGCTGGTTTTGGCAATGGGGGGGACTCCCACTTCCCTCCCCTCTTGCCCCCAAGAGCCAGCTTTCAACGTGGGGGGGGGGTGCTCAGATCAAATCTGGGTGGGTGGCACTCCTTTGGAT
The DNA here is from genome assembly GCA_003457575.1 of Thermophis baileyi. Taxonomy (NCBI): domain Eukaryota; kingdom Metazoa; phylum Chordata; class Lepidosauria; order Squamata; family Dipsadidae; genus Thermophis; species Thermophis baileyi. The sequence goes on from QLTV01001023.1 coordinate 264,407, forward strand.
GCTCCGGCCGCGCCGTGCGTTTTGGAGAGCTGGGGCGCAGAGCGCACGCAGGGGAAGAGGGCAATTCCCTTTGAAATGCTGGTTTTGGCAATGGGGGGGACTCCCACTTCCCTCCCCTCTTGCCCTCAAGAGCCAGCTTTCTCCGGGGGGGGGGCTCAGATCAGGTCTGTGGGTGGGTGGCGCTCCTTTGGATACCCCGGGCGCGCCGTGCGTTTCAGAGAGTTAGGACCCACGCAGGGTGCACGCAATTCTCTTTGAGATGCTGGCTTTGGCAATGGAGGGGGGGCGCTGATTTTGCTAGCAGGACGTGTGGGGGAGAAAGCGACCTCCCAGCCTTGCCTTGCTGGCGCCAAGCGCCGTGGCCCGGTCCTGGGACTCAGAAGCCGCGCGGCGCCAGCGCAATCTCTCGTATCTCTTGGGGAAGTTGGAAGAGGAAGTCAGGAAAATAGCGCGGGTCGCAGCCGCGGAGCGAACGCCCTGGCTTCTTAAAGGGACAGCCTTCTTGGTTTTTTGAAAGCCCCCCCCTCTCTTCCCCTTTGGCAGGAGAGACCCCCTAGAAGCCCCCACGTTTAGGGTGGGAGGGGGAAAAAAACCCTGCAAAATTCGGTTGGATTCCTGTCTCCCTGCAGAAAAGGGAGAAAACCGTGGCAGGTGCTGCCCCCAAGGGCCTTTGGTTCTACTCGGGTCAAAGCAGAAACGGGGGACCTTGAGGACTAGAAACCTGGCTTGGCTGACGGAAAGGGTCCGGGGTTCAAAGAGCTTGGAAAGGGATGTCTGCGCCCCCCCCCAATTTATCCATATCTGTAATCAGAGGAGACGGAGTGCGTCTCTAGGGCTGCCTAATGGGGTGCGGGCTTTGATTCTTTCCCTACCTGTGGGGGCTCAGAGGGGCAAGTGAGAACAAACCAGGATATAGAGAAAAAGTTGGCTTGCTATCAGCCCGGAAACATAGGTTGCTTGCTTGTTCCTTTGAGGAACAAAGATTGCGGAACACGTAGTGACTTGCTGCGGCTAACTTCACTCCTGTACCCCAGAATTAAGACATCGGGGGTCACGGGGGGGAGGGGGGAAGCTTAAGGGGAGCCAACCCAGCTTCTTCGTTGGTGCAAATCCAGAACGGGGCTCCTTCCATCCAGCCCTGACGTCAGCTCAGCCAAGCAAGGCTGGACTTGAACCCAGCACAAGTTGATTGCAACTTCAAAGCTGGGGTGCAAAGGGAAGGAGACCCCAGCCTTGCCCCTTGGCAGACCCTCCCCCTGCTAACTGCTCCACCCCCTTCAAACCAAGGAATTGGGGTCCGGTTCGCCACCTCTGGCCAAAGTGGGGAGAAAAATCCCCTTTGTTTTGGGGTGCAGAGCCCCAAATCCCCCTCATTGCTGCTCTCCAACAAGCACCTGACCAACCCACGTGTCCCCCCCCCCAGGCAAACTGAGGTTACTCCAGCAGCCCCCTCCCCATTTCCTCTCCCTCCCCCAGAGGCCGGGTTAGGGGAGGAGGAGGAGGAGGGAACACCCAGCAAAGAAAAGAACGGGGCAGGAAATCTGGATCGAGAGAGCCCTCCAGCCGTCGGGTAGCATCCAGCGGAGACCTCAGCCCTCTCCTCTTACGCAGTGAGTGATTTCTTGGGCGGTGGGGTCAGGGCTCAAACCCGGCCAGCCCTTTCATTCTACTGCTCTTAACTTTGCAAAGAGGGGGGGGGGCAGGCTTAAGATTTGGAGGGGACAGGGAGGTGTCCTGGAGGGGAGAATTGGGGCATCCTTTGCAAAGATGGGGTTTTGCCTGGACTGCACCCTAAAAACTGGACCTGGATGTTCACACATATCTATGCTGGATAGGGGATGTATGGGGAGGGGGGTGTTGTGTTCTTCCCCAGGTTGTGGGAAGGGGCCATTGTTGTTAGGGGTCAGCTCCTAGATTCGGGGGTGCCCATTTCAGCAAGTGTGAGGGTCTCCCTTCAGGGAGGGGGGGTGACAGCCTCCACTTTTCACTCGTTTGCACAGATTTGTGGCAAAGTCAGCAGAGTCTCATCCTAAGAGAAGGAGTTAATAGTCCCACAACTGTGTTTATTTTTGGCATTATTTATATTTTGCCTTCCCTTCTGGAACAAAAGGACTTAGGCTTAACGTTTCCTCCTCTGTTTCCCCCCCTCCCCACTTGTAACAACAACAACCCTGTGAGTTAGGCTGGGCAGAGAAGGGGAGGGAACTTAAGAGGACATCTAGACCAGCCCTCTGGCGGGATTCAGAAGTTGCCATTCACAGCAGCCTATTTCCTGACAGTGAGAGCAATCAACCGATGGAACAGAAGTTGCCTTCGGAAGTTGTGGGTGCTCCATCCCTGGAGGTTTTTAAGAAGAGACTGGACAGTCACATGTCTGAAATGGTGGAGGGGAGGGCCTCCTGCCTGAGCAATGGGTTGGACTAGATGACCTCCAAGGTCCCTTTCCAACTCTGTTATTCTATATTCCATGGAACAGAAGTTGCCTTCGGAAGTTGCAGGAGCTCCATCTCTGGAGGCTTTCAGGGAGAGACTGGACGGCCATCTGTCAGAAATTGTGTAGGGTCTCCTGCTTGGGCGGGGGGTTGGACTAGAGGACCTACAAGGTCCCTTCCAACTCTGTTAATCTGTATCTGTATCTATTTTCAATGTTTCCACTGTAATATTAATGAGTAAAAAGGAAAAAGACATTTCATG
>QLTV01001023.1:315992-330461 GCA_003457575.1 Thermophis baileyi
TCCTAAATGACACCATCCTACCCAATTGCTCTACTCTCAGTGCTCAGCCCGGCAGGTCAGATCCTGACACGGCTGGGCAAAGGCCATCCTGTCAAAGCCCGGAGAACTCTCTCTCTCTCCCATCTTCCCCAGCCCATTCGAGGGGAAGAGAGGGAACTACATCTAGTGCGTCAACCAGGGCCGCCTCCTACGTCTCTACCCCCTTCACCCAGCGAAGGTTCAAAGCCGATTGCCTCCCCCAGAGACACCCAAGGCGCAGCGGCTGGCAGGCGGCACCTAAGTTATCTTTCCTAGGAAATCTACTCGATTGAGTAGCTATCAAGCACCTTGATCTGCGTCGCGTAACCTCTGGCAAAACCTCTTCCTCCTGCACGGAGATGCAGACTCCATCACTACACACATCCTCCTTCGCCCTCCTTTGCTAACCTACCTCTTGTTAGTGGCAAGAACGGGATCCAATCCTCGTTCACTGTCAGCCCAGACAGACAGAAAACACGACCGGAGAAGCAAATTCTATTTTATTTAGCAAAGTTACATCGTCAGAATCTTGCACGCCTGAAAGTCCGGGTAGTTCTCGTCTCACAACCACAATAGAGCCCAAATATCTGTCCCTAAGCTAAGAAGTGTTACAGGGTTTCCGGTCTGAGCAAGGGGTTGGACTAGAAGACCTCCAAAGTCCCTTCCAACTCTTGTTATTCTGGTCTTGTCCAATCTCTTCTTGGAAACCACCAGTGATGACGGGAGGGAGAGAGGGAGGGAGGGAGGGAAGGAAGGAAGGAAGGATAGTAGAATAACAAAATAACAGAGTTGGAAGGGACCTTGGAGGCCTTCTAGTCTAACCCCCTGCTCAGGCAGGAAACCCTATCCCATTTCAGACAAATGATTGTCCAGTCTTTTCTTAAAAACTTCCAGTGACGAAGCATCCACAACTTCTGATAGCAAGCTGCTCCACTGGTTAATTGTCATCATTGTTAGGAAGTTTCTCCTTAATTCCAGCTTGCTTCTCTCCTTGAGTAGTTTCCATCCATTGTTTCTTGTCTTGCCTTTTGGCACTTTGGAAACTTTGGGAGTTGGGCGGCATACAAATATAATAAATCTAAATCTAAATCTAAAGGAAGGAAGGAAGGATAGTAGAATAACAAAATAACAGAGTTGGAAGGGACCTTGGAGGCCTTCTAGTCTAACCCCCTGCTCAGGCAGGAAACCCTATCCCATTTCAGACAAATGATTGTCCAGTCTTTTCTTAAAAACTTCCAGTGATGGAGCATCCATAACTTCTGGTGGCAAGTTGTTCCACTGATTAATTGTTCTCACTGTCAGGAGACCAGCAGAACCTCCGAAGTCCCTACCAACTCTGTTATTCTGTTATTCCTAGTCCAGCGCCTTCTCCACTGAACTGCCACTGATACCGCTGACTCTTTTTCCCCATACAGGTGAGGCAATGGGTAGCCCTGAAGATGATCTGATCGGCATACCTTTCCCAGAACACAGCAGTGAATTACTGGGTCGTCTGAATGAGCAACGTCGCCGAGGGATGTTGTGCGATGTCACTCTCCGAGCCCAGGGCTCCGAGTATCAGAGTCACCGGGCAGTATTGGCTGCCTGCAGCCGCTACTTCCAAAGGCTTTTCGCCGGCCCCAGCATGGCCGTGTGCGAGCTGGATTTCGTTGGGGCGGAAGCCTTGGGGGCCCTGCTGGACTTCGCCTACACCGCCACCCTGACCATCAGCACAGGCAGTCTCTGTGAGGTGCTGCGCGCCGCACGGATCCTGGAGATACCGTGCGTCATCGCAGCTTGCGTGGAGATCCTGCAAGGGAATGGTTTGGAGGCTCCCGTGCCAGATGACGCCGCTCGGGAACGTGCCCGGCGTTACCTGGAAGCTTTCAGCACACTGCCCAACATGGAAGGTGACCTGGCCGAGCCCCCCGTGTGTCCAGCTCCCCGCCGTAGCAAGAAAACGCGCAAGTTCCTGCAAGCCACAGGGTCGCGGCTAAACAACCACATCGCGGAGGTTTCTCCTTCATTGTCTCCATCCTCCACAGGAACTCAGGAGCGCCCCAGTCCACCCAGCCAGGCGTCACCTGCCCCAGCGTTGGGCCACCCCCGTGAGGAGGAGGAGGGGGTCATGGCCTCCTCTCGTACCTTCCCCTTCCCGTACGGTCTCTCCCCAGAAGACCTGGGTTCAGACGAGGAGACCACGGATCAGGACATCCTATCCTACATGCGTCGGCTAAACCAGGAGGGGCTGTCTATGGGTCTCGACCCCCCAGACAAGCTGGTACGCAAACGGCGCTCGCAAATGCCCCAGGAGTGTCCCGTCTGTCACAAGATCATCCATGGGGCAGGCAAGCTACCTCGTCACATGCGGACCCACACCGGGGAGAAGCCATTCGCCTGTGATGTGTGTGGCGTCCGTTTTACCAGGTAAGAGATGATCTTGACTCAGAAGGAGCAATCGCATCTCAGACCCCTCCCCAAATTAATCCCCGTATTAAGAGGCTGGGTATCAAGTATTGTTGGATAGACCAAAAGATTCCCCACTCATGGATAATTTTGAGAGGGAGGGAGGGAGGAAGAAAAGAAAGGAGAGGGGGGAAAGGGAGGAAGGAGGAAGGAAGGAAGACAACAGAGAGGAGGGAGGGAGGGAGGGAGGAAAAAAGGGGAAAGAAGGAAGGAAGGAAAGAGTGAGGAAAAAGGGAGGGAGGGAGAAAGAAAAGGAAAGAGAAGGAAGAAAGGAGGGAGGAGGGAAGGAGGAAAGGAGAGGGAAGCAAGAAAGGTAATAAAATAGGGAAAAACTCACAACAAATGTTTCACTTAGCAACATAAATTTTAGGCTCAATTGTGGTCGTAAGTTGAGGCCTACCTGTAATTGCATCTCCTTGCTCCATCCATTTTCCTGGCTTCCTTTCCACCATTCTAAGGACTAAGCTAAGTGTGAAACACCTAGCAATGCCCCCTCCCTCAATTTACACCTGTGTCCCTTATCTCTTCTTTCCCCAGGAACGACAAACTCAAGATCCACATGCGCAAACACACTGGCGAGCGCCCCTATTCCTGTCCCCACTGCACGGCTCGCTTCCTGCACAGCTACGATCTGAAAAACCACCTTCACTTGCACACGGGTGCCCGTCCCTATGAGTGCTGCCTTTGCCACAAAGCCTTCGCCAAGGACGACCATCTCCAGCGCCACCTGAAAGGCCAGAACTGTCTGGAAGTCCGGACCAGGCGCCGGCGGAGGGGTCCCGATCCGGAGACCGATTCCCTGGCACCTACCGGCATCGCTTTGTCCTCCGCTCAACTTGGTTTGACCAACGGTCGTGTGGAGGAGCTACACAACTACTGGCCTTCTGGGGCGGCCACCAGGTCGCCCGCCCCCAAAGAGGAAGAAGAGGAGGAGGAGGAAGAGGAAGAAGGGGCCGTAGAGGGGGTGCAGAAGGATGGCCCAACGGCAGCTGTCCAAACGGCGTAACTTCCTCAGACAGCCATCACCACAAAACTCGTTTGTGCACTATCTCTATTCATTCGCTCGGACAGACCGTCAATGGCGAGATGATATAGCATTCCCCGGACATTGTCACGGAGACCAAATGCACTAGGACCCCCCTTCCCCACTCTCCCAATTCCGTGCCTTAAGCAGCCTATAAAGCCAAGGAGAGTGGGGTCAAGTGGACAGGGGGTGGACAGTGGGCATCAAGGGCCAATCGGTGCATGTTTGCTCAGGGTGTCTCAAATAAGTATATATTTGCAGGGAGGGAAGTATAGTCGAGTTTTGCTTCCCCAGCCGATGAAAAATGAATGGGTTGTGGGGCAGGGAGGAGCAGCACTCGGGGTGGGGGCTATTTGGGTGGGGGCATTGCTTCACATTAGGAAGGAGAAAAGAGTGAAAATGGGGGCGATTTCTTCTTTCCCTTCTCTGTTAAGGATATCGTTTTAGGATCAGGAAGGGAGAGGAGAGACAAACCTGATTCCTTTTCCTGTTCAGGGTGCAGAAATTCAATTCTAAACAAATTTTCTTGCTCAGAGGGCCCGGGATCCACTTGGATGACATGTCAGGGCTCAATTGCTGCATTATGGGTCCCCCCCCTCAGGAAGTTAAAAAGAATAAAATGTCTTTTTTCCCCCCACTAGATCATTCCGAATGGGCTCTCTGCAGAGCAGGGCGCCTGACCTGGCCTCGTGCTCTCAGTCCCATCATCCACAGACTTGCTGAATAGGGGAGATAGGAGCGGTATCCTTGTTTTTCCCCCGGGCATCTTGCAGATAGTCCTCGACTTATAAGAATTCATTTAGTGACCGTTCAAAGTTACAACAGCACTGAAAAAAAAAAGACTTTTGCACACTTAATGACCATTGCAGCATCCCTGGTGGTCATGTGATCAAAATTCAGATGCTTGGTTCATACTTACGACGGTCGCAGTGTCCTGGGGGGTCACGTGATCCCCTTTTGCGACGGTCTGACAAGTAAAATCACGGGGGAAGACAGCTTCACTTAACAAGTCTGCTGCGAACTTAGCAATTGCAGTGATTCACTTAACAAGAATGGTCGTAAAATGGGGCGAAAACTCCCTTAAACATCTGTCTCGCTTAGCGATATACATTTTGGTCATAAGTCGAGGACTATCTGTATCCCTTAAGCTTGGGCCACGCATGCTGCATCCAGTCAGGTGTGCCGACCCAGCCCAGAGACTTCACGATGTATTCCGTCGGGAGATTCCCGCCCGATCCCAGAAATCCAGTTTGGAAAATGGGATTCCTTCGATCAAAATTTGGACCAATCTCTGCACTTTTTTTTTTTTTAAATCCCCTGGCCTGAGCTTGGCTGCCCCCTGGTGGCTGTCTTGCACGGTGCAGAGGGCTGCTCTCTGCAGACTCGCTCAGATCCTTTATATAGCTTTGCCCCCTTCCCAGAAATGTGCTGCAAGAAACCCACACACACCCACACACACCTTCCTACATCCGCCCCCAGCTTGTTGCAAAACAATTAGCACATAAATATGGGAGGGGGGGGAAAGGCTTCTCCCTGTAATCCCATCTCCCACATTGCTCAAGCCTGTCCCCCCTTCCTGAACCAAAGGTACCCCGAGGCAATTTGCACAAAACGAATAATTTTTTTAATTATATTTTTAAAAAAAGGAATGACCCCCTTAGAACTCTTTTGCATCCTTTTTCCTTGAATTTCCTGACTCGATTGCACTAAGATATGCCTTCATGGTGGGAAGTTTCTTACTCCTGTCTTTTTTTGCACACTTTTTTTTTGCATTTTCCTGGAGACCGAGAAATAAAATTAGGGAGGGGTGTGCGTGCGTGTGTGTGTGTGTGTGTGAAAACCACAGGAAGCTCCCACCCTCCAGAAGTATTTGCTGAGAGTTAATCTGTATTTAAGAGAGATAATATATTTTATCCCCCTCTGTTTCCCTCCCCCTTCAATCCCCATGTCCCCTCCCCTTCCAGGAAAAAGAGGAAATGACTGAATTTTCCTTAGCCTTAAAAGTGCCTTTGCGTTTAAACTTGAATTAGCTACTTGAAACCAAGAAAGGAGGAAGAGAGAGAGAGAGAGAGAGAGAGAGAGAGAAAGCAGGTCCCTGATTATTTTATGCAATGTTTCCTGTCTTATTTCCTCGGTTTCCCCGTTGGAAGACTTTTTTATGGTCTGTTGAGTAAACCACTCCTTCTCTTAGTGTCCTACCTGGCAGGGGTAGCGCTAGTTGAAGGGTGGGTGGGAAGCATATTTACTTGGATTGTTTGGGGAAAGGGGACTGTTCCTGCTTCGGTTTTATTTTTTTTAAAACTATTGTTATTGTTGTCGTTAGTGTGCTGGAATTCAAGGGGATTTTTTTGGTCTGTGCCGAGGGCTTGATAATAAAATGGAGAGCAGGGAACTGTTGTCGTATGCGGTTGTGTGTCGGTGTATCTTTTGCTCATTTTTTTCGTGACACGCCCAGAGGTCCAGCCCTCCCTGAGTTGCTAGATTTCTACCATAAGGTCCAACTTATAAAATGCCTTTTTGACTTTGGGTGACAGGTTGAAGGACTCATCCTGAAAGCCATCACATCTGAACTCTAAAAGTAAAACGAGTTTTGGGCTAGCCAGTACCAAGAATGGGAGACCACCAAGAAATCTTCATGCTGTAAAACAGATTGGGAAGCTTTTTTTTTCCCCCAAAGACGCCTGTGTTTTTGCCAAAAATCTGAATTCTAAAAGATCCCAAGAACACAAAGAAGATTTGGGGGTGAGAATAATTCCATATTTTGCCTCGTGTTGAATAATATCAGGTAGATATCTTCTCTACGTAGACGAGAAGATCAGTCTACGGGAAAAATCATTTTTTTCGGATTCTCCTTCCCACTTTATCCGAGTGAAGTTTTTGGTCGGTTTTTACCTCTTCTAATTCCTCGCCGCTGCTTATCTCAGCCTCGTTTTGGTAACTGAAGTCAAGTTGACTGAAAAGGAGAAAAGGAAACACTCATGCATCCTTATTTTATATTTTAATTTAAATTTATTTTTTACTTTATTGCTGTGAGGTTGCATCTCCTGCCAGACGGTCCCTGACTTATAAAAAGAGTTTAAAAGCTAGCCAAATATTTTGGCCTTTTTCTTGACTCAAAGGGAGCAAGGGGGGAAAAATATGTTTAAAAAATATTGTTTTTCTAAATATATTTTCCTAATTTACCTTCACAAGCCATGATGCGGCTTGTCGGGGGCTGGGCCAGCAAGTTTGAAACCCCCAGTCATTCGTAATTCTCCGTTTATGTTCCGGAGTCTCCAAACTTGGCAACTTTAAGACTTATGGACTTCAACTCCCAGAATTCCCCAGTCAGCATCGCTTTAAGACTTATGGACTCCCAGAATTCCCCAGTCAGCGTCGCTTTAAGACTTATGGACTTCAACTCCCAGAATTCCCCAGTCAGCATCGCTTTAAGACTTATGGACTCCCAGAATTCCCCAGTCAGCGTCGCTTTAAGACTTATGGACTTCAACTCCCAGAATTCCCCAGTCAGCATCGCTTTAAGACTTATGGACTTCAACTCCCAGAATTCTCCAGTCAGCATCGCTTTAAGACTTATGGACTTCAACTCCCAGAATTCCCCAGTCAGCATGGCTGGCTGGGGAATTCTGGAAGTTGAAGTCCAAAAGTCTTAAACTTGCTAAGTTTGGAGACCCCACTGTTCTAATTGGCCAACCCAACCCATTGGGGGCTTCTTTCCAGGATTAAGCCACCATTCAACCAGTGACCCATGATTAAACCCTGATTCAGCCATGATTAAACCCAGATTCAGCCAACTGTGTCACAACACAATACGGAAACCCCACCAATGTAGCTTGGCTGCAACACCTGCACTCTGCCTGGTTGACAGTACAGCACAGAGAGACGCAACTTCCCTCACCCTTCCACCCCTGCAGTGTGGGCCACTCTGTTGAAAATGGTATGGATCTATTGTGGGAACGGCCAATGGGGGGGGGGGAATTTGCTTCTCACCTTGTGTCTGAACTCGACGTACTGCTCTCGTCGTCTGAACTGGGGGATGACTCTTCCTCGCTTTCACTACCTTCCTCCTCTTCCTGCTCTTTCAATTGTGCCAAGATTTTCCTCGCCAGCTGTGCAGGCAACGCACGGCACCCGCCTTCTCCTTTCACCGCCCGCATGATCCGTGCCTTCAGCAACCGGCGCTGCTTCTGTCGTTTCTTATCTGGGACTCCGCGCAGCGCATGGACTGCATTCGTCCAGAGCACCATTGCCTCTTCGTCACTTGAATCTCTGAATGAAGGTTTAAAAAGAAAGTGGGTTTAGAATGCATCCTTTACTAGAGGGGTCCCTGGCATGAGGAGTCCTCGGTGCTCTCTAAGCTGGGTGGCGTTCTTGCAGACGTTTCATGACCCAACTAGGGAACATCATCAGGGCTAGAAGGGAGTGGGGTTTATAAGGGGGAGGAGGAGGAGGAGGAGGAGGAGGAGGAGGAGGAGGAGGAGGAGGAGGAGGAGGAGAGGGAGTGGCACGTGTGGGGTCCTTGGTGCTCTCTGAACTTGGTTATTTTCTTGCAGACATTTCATGACCCAACTAGGTTACATCATCAGTGCTAGAAAGGAGTGGGGTTTGCCAAAAGGAGGAGGAGGAGGAGGAGGAGGAGGAGGAAGAGGAGGAGGAAGACTGAGGGGTCCTTGGTGTTCTCTAGCATGATTGTTTCTTGCAGACATTTCATGACCCATGTAGGGAACATCATCAGTGCTGAAGGGAGTGGGGTTTGCCAAAAGGAGGAGGAGGAGAATGACTCGAGTTCTTGGTGCTCTCAAAGCTTGGTTGTTTCCTTGCAGACGTTTCATTACCCAACTGGATAACATCATCAGTGCTAGAAGGGAACGGGTTTGCTGAGAAGAAGAGGAGGAGGAGGGAGAAGGAGAAGGAGAAGGAGAAGGAGAAGGAGAAGGAGAAGGAGAAGGAGAAGGAGAAGGAGAAGGAGAAAAAAACAATGACTGTGGGGTCCTTGGTGCTCTCTGAGCTTGGTGGTTTCCTTGCAGACATTTCATGACCCAACTAGGTAACATCATCAGTGCTAGAAGGGAGTGGGGTTTGCCAAGAGGAAGAGAATGATACTGATTCACTTAACAATGGCCATAAGCTGCAGACACTTACATTTCCTCGTCTATGTCCCCCTGGTACGTGAGGGGGGCCATACAGATGGAACAGGTGTTATTGAGAATCCTGTAGCATTCAGGGCAGTAGATCCCTGCGAAGGATTAAAAAAAAAAAATCAAAGAACACGTGATTCCTTCTATCCCCCCACCCGTCATCCTCCCTTTGCTCATTTCCAAACCTCGGCAGCCTGGTGTGATGCACGTCACAAAGTCCTCACTGTCCGCACCCCTCTGGATCTTCCCGCAACCCATGCAATACACTTCATGGACCCCCAACATCTTAACCAACCAACGACACAGACGGAACCTGTGGCAGGAGACAAGCATGCGTGTGTTAGTGAAAAAAGTGTGTGAAAGAATGACACGAAAAGAGAAAAGAGTACAATGTGATTCTTGTGTGCTTATCTGAGTTTGTTCACTGGGTTGTGATTTGCGGGCCTCTGGCCACTTCGCCATTATTGTGAGTCTCGCCATTTTGCCATCCTGTGATAGCAAACTTGTCTTTTTTTAAAAAAAAAAACTTCGGTACAGCTAGTCCTCGACTTACGACCGTTCATTTAGTGACCATTCGAAGTTACAACAACACTGAAAAAAAGGGACTTAGCACCGTTTTTCACACTCACGACCGTTGCAGCTTCCCCAGGGTGACATGATTTACATTCAGACACTTGGCCCCTGACTCGTATTTTATGACGGTCGGAGCGTCCCGGGTTACGCGATCCACCTTCTGACAAGCCAAATCAACGGGGAGACCCAGGTTCACTTACTGACCGAGTTACTAACTTAACAACTGCAAGCAATTCACTAAAAGAAACGTGGCAAGAAAAGTCGTAAGGTGGGGGCAGAACTCCCTGAAATGTCTAACTTAGCAACATAAATCTTGGGCTCAATTGTGGTCGTAAGTCGAAGATTACCTGTGTATGAAATTTGGAGACCTCACATCTCGCTCACAAAGCTTTGGGAGATGTACAGTTTAAGTATTCGTTCGTTTATTCGTTTTACAAAATTGTGTGTCCATGTTAACTGCCCTGGAAATATCTTACTTTGATGCAAATACGAGTAAAATATTTTGGTGTCCTTCATCCGCCGAGTTTTGCCGTACAGCCCTAAGCACAGCGCTCATAAGTTTGGTCCTTCGAGTCAAAATCGTATTGTACAGGTAGCAAATCCGTTCCTAAATTGGGGGGGAAAAGTTTTATTTTCTTTAAACCTCAGAGATTGCCAGCTGCCAACATGATACGCGATGCAGATCTTGGTTGGACCGGTTTGCAACTCACCTCGAAGAGTCACCGGCGACTTTAATTAAAGTTTTCCTATTTCTTTAGCTTGCACACACACACACACACACACACACACACACACAAAAACACCTTCCTGGTTGCGAGGTAGGCCACAGGAGAAGGGGAAAATGGGGGGAAACTCACCCGTTCCCGAGAGGGATAATACCACGCGCAGAGAACTCGCCGCATACGTTGTATGTACGTGCCGAAGATGGCACTGAATAAACAGATGCCGTACATGAGACCTGGGGAAGAAGCATGAAAAAGACGGGTGAACACGCCTTCTCTGCCTCGGGCAGGGGGTTGGAATAGATGACCTCTAAGGGCCCTTCCAACTTGACAATTCTGTGGTTGTCATTATGGCCGGGGAAACAGGCTTGGGTTGGGACAGAGTTGGAAGCAAGAGAGGGAAGGAGGTAGGAAGTTTAGCTAAAAGTTAGGAAAAATATCTGAATAGTTTGGTCAAACATTTAAGGACGGAGTAAGCCCTGTGGATTTTTCCTCGCTCTTACGACTATCCCACCATCACGTGATCAAAATTCCGACAACCGACATGTATTTACAATGGTTGCAGCATCCCAGCGTCACACGATCCCCATTTGAGACCCTGCCAGCCGGCTTCCCACAAGCAAAGTCAACGGGTCCGTTTAACGACAGCCTGATTCGCTTAACAACCGTGTCAAAAAAAAAAGGCTCACAAAATCGGGGCCGCTCTCTGAACGACTGCCTTGCTTAGCGATGGGAAAAATCAGGTCCCAAACACAGTCGTAAGTCAAAGACTGCCTTTCCAAACAATTTTACAGGTGTCACACCCTCCCTCACCTGATTCTTCTTGGCTCCCCCAGGAACGTTCCGGGCAGTTGTGATGGCTACACCCCCCCCCTGCAGTGGATGATGGATTACAGTGTCTCTTTCGATGCCTGGCCGCTGCATCTTATGATAGTCGCACCGCTTCCGTTCAAGTGGCCGCCGAGGGGGTTATAAACGCAGTGAAATTGTGTTGCTGGAGTGCTTGAAAAACGGCCCATTTGTCATTTAAAGTACTTTATTGATCTCTAAAGGGAGGTTTTTTTCCCTTCCTTGAATTCAAGCCCTGTGACAGAATTAAGAGTTTTCTGCTTTTTAACAGCCTGCTTCGGGCAGATAAGAAATATTTGCATTCAACCTCTTTGTGCTCTCAGCTCCCAAAGCCTCTCTCTTTTAAATCCATCCACGTCTGCAGGGGATCCTCGACTTACGACCGGAAGGGAGCCCAACATTTCAGGGGCTGAGCGAGAGATGCCGGTGCGGCGAGTTTCGCCTCCCTTTTTAATGACCTTGCAGCCGTTGTTCAGTGAATCACTGCAGCGGTTAAGTCAGCCCCACGGTCGTACAATGAATCGGGTTCCCCCCCGTTGACTTTGCTCATCGGAAGGTCGCAAAAGGGGACTCCGGGACACTACAACCGTCGTAAAGATGAACCGGTTGTCAAGCATCTGAGTTTTGTGACCAAGGGGATGCTGCAATGGTCGTAAGTGTGAAAAACAGTCATAAGTCACTTTTTATTCCATGCCGTTGTAACTTTGAACAGTCACTAAATGAACTGTCATAAGTCGAGGACTACCTGTAACCCCCCAAAGTCTCTCTTTTAAAGCCATAACTCTCTACTTCTTTCTATCCCCATTTACTGCTTTTTATCTTTTTTAAATTCTCCCCCCAACTCATTTTTGGAAAAAAACTGACGTGCAGGCAGAGTATCCGGTCAGTTTCACTGAAAACTGGGAAGAAAATTCAGTGAAACTGGCAGGGTCTCTTCCTTGGTGAGCGGGAACAGAAGCAATGCCTGAAGTCCAGTTACCGATCACGAGGTAACCGTTGTAGTCGGGCTCCGATGGGTGCAGGCGGCATTTTGGGGACACCACACTGATATTCCCCTCCTGAAGCACGTCGAAGGCGGAGACCAAGTCGCGGTACAGTTCACTGGTGTAGCCAGAGCCATTCACGCTGATCGTGGTCAGCACTGGAGCTGCAGAGAACGAGGAGAAGGATGTACATCCTCTAGGGTGACCCCTCTTTCTCTGTTTTGGGGATCATAGAGCATGGGGAGTTTGGAAGGTTTTTTCTTAGATCTCCTTTCCTTTGCCTCCTTTCCTTTTCTTTCCTTTCCTTTCCTTTCCTTTCCTTTCCTTTCCTTTCCTTTCCTTTCCTTTCCTTTCCTTTCCTTTCCTTTCCTTTCCCTCGCCTCTCCTTTCCTTCCTACCTTTTCTCTCTCCCCTTCTCTGCTAATCTTTCCTCCCTCCATTCTCCTTTCTTACTTTCACTTTCACTCCTGTCCTCTTTTCCCTTTGCTTTCCTTTCCCTTCCTCTTTATTCCTTTCTCCCTCCATCCCCTCTTACTTTCACTTTCCTTCCCTTTCCTTTCCCCCTCCCTCTCCTTTTCCTTCCTTCCTTCCTTCCTTCCTTCCTTCCTTCCTTCCTTCCTTCCTTCCTCCCTCCCACCCTCCCTCCCTCCCTCTTTCTCTCCCCTTTCCCTTTCTCCTTTCTTCCCCTTCCCTGCCCTCTCCCACTTTTCCTTCCCTGCAATGATCCTACAAGGTAGGCTGAGCAGAGAGAAAGCCACCGCCCCCAATAGCAATAGCAGTTAGACTTATATACCGCTTCATAGTGCTTTACAGCCCTCTCTAAGCGGTTTACAGAGTTAGCATATTGCCCCCAACAATCTGGGTCCTCATTTTACCCACCTCAGAAGGATGGAAGGCTGAGTCAACCTTGAGCCGGTGAGATTTGAACCGCCGAACTGCAACTAGCAGTCAGCTGAAATAGCCTGCAGTGCTGCACTCTAACCACTGCGCCACCTCGGCTCTTCTGCGGCCCAAGCCGCAGAAGTGCACACCCTGATGAAATCCAGTACATGAAACGCCCTTCCTTCCTCCCAACTGCCCCTCCGCCTTACCTCTCGCGACGATCTCGCCCACCAGATGGTAGCGCACCAAGTCGAACAGCCAGTAGACCGAGAAGTCCGCCACGATGAGCAAAATCACCAGGATAAACTGGCGACAGATACGGGCCAAGGCCAGAGCGTAGGCAATCTGTTCCTTGCGCGGTAACACCAGGGAGGCTGTGGAACAAGACATAATAAAATTCATCCTTGCTCTTTGCTAGACCAGGGGTGTCAAACTCAATTTCATTGAGGGCCGCATCAGGGCTGTGATTGACCTCGGGGGGGGGGGCAACTGGGTGGGCGTGGCCAGCTTGATACCACTCCCCAAACTGCTGGCATGTTTCCTCTTCGCATAGGGTAGACGAGGATGGCCCCACAGGCTGGATCCGACCACATCACGGGTTGGATCCGGCTCGTGGGCCTTGTGTTTGACGCCCCTCTGCTAGACCCGTGATGGCGAACCTATGGCACGTGTGCCAGAGGTGGCACGCAGAGCCCTCTCTGTGGGCACGCGCACCATCGCCAGCTGTTCTTCATGCACGCTGGAGCACCGGTCTTCAGGTTTCCAGCACTCCGGCTTGCGCAAAGACCAGCTGGCCAGTGCTCATGCGCGTGCGTTCGTTCCAGTTTGGGCACTCGGTGCCGAAAAGATTCACCATCACTGTGCTAGACAGATCCCTGGGCTCTCAAATACAGGAAGTCCTCAACTTACAACAGTTCGTTTAGTGACAACGGCACTGAAAACAGTGGCTTACGACCGTTTTTCACACGGTCATTGCAGCTTCTCCCTGTTCACGTGATCAAAATTTGGATGCTTGGCAACTGGCATGTACTTACGACGGTTGCAGCATCCCGGGGGCATGTGATCCCCTTTTGCGACCTTCTGAGAAGCAAAATCAACAGGGGAAAGCCAGTTTCACATAACAACCGTGGGACTAACTTAACCACTGCAACGATTCGCTTAACAATCGTGGCAAGAAAAGTGGTAAAATGAGACACAATGGACTGAACCACTCTCTCGCTTTAGCAACCTAAATTTGGGCCTCTGTCGCGGTCAACGAGCCGAGGACTCCCTGTAGTTTGTGACATCCACACCCCTGAGACACAACCACGCCACACAACACATACTTGGCCGGATGTATTTGCTGCTTTCCTTCGGTGATAAGGGCAGCACGGATGGACGCTTGTTTTTCCTCCGAATGGCGTCCATTTCGAGAAAGGATTTGGTGATATAAATATTGTCAAAACTGTCCTCGTGTAGGTAATGTTTTCGGTACAGGAGAGCCCTGAAGAAGTGAAGAATTCTCAAATACAGCTCACCTGTCTGGAACCCGCACTGCATATCGGACATTAATACAATTGAGAAGAGTCCAAAAATATTTCACGAGAAGAGTCCTCCACTCCTCCACTCGCAACAGAATACCTTATTCCACCAGACTTGAAATTTTGGGCTTAGACAACTTAGAACTACGTCGCCTTAGAACCGATCTAAATGTAGTTCATAAAATTATCTGCCACAATGTCCTACCTGTCAATGACTACTTCAGCTTCAACCACAACAATATACGAGCACACAATAGATACACACTCAAAGTGAACATATCCAAACATGATTGCAGAAAATACGACTTCAGCTAT
>QLTV01001023.1:385552-405358 GCA_003457575.1 Thermophis baileyi
GAGGTCCCTTCCAACTCTGTTATTCTATATTCTGAGCAGGGGGTTGGACTAGAAGATCTCCAAGGTCCCTGTCAACTCTATTCTATATTCTGAGAAACGGGTTGGACTAGAAGACCTCTGAGGTCCCTTCCGACTCTGTTATTCTGTATTCTGAGCAGGGGGTTGGACTAGAAGACCTCCGAGGTCCCTTCCAACTCTGTTATTCTATATTCTGAGAAACGGGTTGGACTAGAAGACCTCCGAGGTCCCTTCCAACTCTGGTATTCTGTTATTCTGAATAGCGAAGCAAAGATCCCCCACCTCATTTCCCACAACCTTGTAAGCCAGGATTGTCCTGAAAACCCTTCCTCCTTTCCTTCGCTAGGATTATGCCCGGGTTGACTTTCAGCACCTGCAGCCGGCAACGCTTCCACGAAATCCTCCAGAGCAACCAGGTCGGCTGCCTCCTCGACCAGCCCGAACCAGCCCGCTTGGTGAAGTCCCATTGCGGGAACCGCCTGGTAGAATCTGGGGAACAATGTGATTGCGGCCTCTTTTTGGTAAGAAAGAACAAAAGACCACAACCTCTTTCTCACTTCGGGCCTAACAAAGTTTCCCCCCCCCCACCTCGAGCACAAAGTCCAGAAACGGTTTCCAAGTAGCAACAAAAACGAATTGCATTCTTTTCTTTCATCGAAGCCGTCGATTTAGTCAAATAATAATAATAATAATTATTATTATTATTATTATTATTATTATTGTTGTTGTTGTTGTTATCAACAATTGTATCACAGCAGCCAGTTGTTTCGCCGGATTTGGCATTAATTACTAGTCGAGCCCCACCCAGGGGCCTAGGACATCGTAATATATTTCCGAAGTATATGTGCAGAACCGAGCAGTGTGGCTTTCTGCATGTGGCTGATGGTGATTGTGTCGATTTTGAGCTGGTTTAAATGTAATTCCAGTGCTTTTGGGGCAGCACCCAGTGTTCCAATCGCCACTGGAATTACCACTGCTGGTTTGTGCCATAATCGTTGAATTTCGATTTTTAAATCCTGGTATTTTGCGATTTTTTCATGTTCTTTTTCATCGACCCTGCTATCACCTGGTATGGCGATGTCGATGATAGTCACCTTGTTTTTCTCGACCAGCGTGATGTCTGGTGTAATATGCGCCAGTACCTTGTCCGTTTGTATACGAAAATCCCACAAGATCTTGACCATCCTATTCTCTGCCTCCCGAGTCCCAGCTGATCGGGAGGAAATGGGGATTTTGCAGTATCCTGGGCCGAGAGTGGGGTGGGAGTGGAGACGTTGCAGTATCCTTCCCCTGCCACGCCCGCCAAGCCACGCCCACCAAGCCACGCCCACAGAACCGGTAGTAAAAAAATCTGAATCCCACCACTGGTAGAGGCAGATGTTTCTCTCTCTCTCTCTCTCTCTCCCTCTCTCCCTCTCTCCCTCTCTCCCTCCACGATGAGAATATATCTGCTGGGGGGAAAAACTCCGCATTGGCGACAGGAAGGACATCCGGCCAGTAAACACTCAGCTCCGTTCAGTTGCCCAGACTCCACCCCGATGCAAAGGATTATGGGGTCATTAAAAGAGGATTATTATCATTTCCCCTTTCCATTTTCTCCTTCCTTCCTTCTCCAGGAGTGTACAGATCCTTGTTGCAATGCAACCACCTGCCAATTGATACCAGGTGCCCAGTGTGCCACCGGACAATCTTGCTGTCACCAATGCAAGGTAAGGTGCCCCCCCCAAATGCAGAGGAAACCCCTTCCTTTCATCCTGAGCCCCCTTCCGATGCAGACCAGTATTCTTCCAGGAACTCTGTTCGTTCCCCAATCCCGCTCTCCCGAAGAATCCCGGATTCTGTTCCCGTTTTTGATCCTCAATTAAAGCTCTGTAATTTGAAATTTCCAGCTCTTGCCCAACCCCGAGTGGTGAATTTTTAATAGTTTCTCAAAGTATAAAATTCAAAGGAAGATGAAAATAGGGGAAGAGTAAAGGAGGAAAAAAGGGAAGAGGAAAAAGAAAGCGTTGAGTTCTGACTTTTTTTAGCACAGTAGAATAAGGTAATAATGCACAGCTTCGATTTGTTTCCTTTTGCAAAATAATATATACAGTACTAGCCGTTTCTGCAACAAACCTATCTAATCAGCAAAACCCAAAATCAAAGGTTTGGGTTTTTTTCCCCACCTCAAGCATAAAGTCCAGAAGCGGTTTCCAAATAGAAATGAAATTGCTTCTCCATGTAGTTCTCCTCAGCTTAGGACCACAATGGAGCCCCGAATTTCTGTCGCTAAGCGAGACAGATATTAAGGGAGTTTGGCCCCATTTTACGACCTTTCCGGCCACCGTTGTTAAGTGAATCCCTGCAGCTGTTAAGTTGTGAAATGAATCTGGCTTCCCCTCGTGGACTCGGCTTGTCAGAAGGTTGCAAAAGGGGATTGCGTGACCCCGGGAGGCTGCAACCGTCATAAGTACATGCCAGTTCCCGAGCGTTTGAATTTGATCGTGGGGAAGTTGCGACGGTCGTAAGTGTGAAAAACAGTGCTTTTTTCAGTGCTGTTGTAAGTTCGGACGGTCACTAAACGAACTGTTGTAAGTCAGGATTTGCCTGTATTGGTAATTCCCCCCCCCCGCCTTCTGTTCCCCCTTGTGTAGCTACGCAGTGCTGGACACACGTGCCGTCCAGTCCAGAACGAATGTGACCTCCCCGAATTCTGCGACGGGACTTCCCCACGCTGCCCTTCGAACATCTACAAGCAGGATGGCACCTTATGCGAAGGCGGCAAGGCTGTGTGCCACGGGGGCATCTGCCCCACATACTTAAGCCAGTGCCAAGCCCGTTGGGGTCCCGGTAAGCTGAGGTTCGATCCCTCTGCATTGAATACCTCAATGTACGACCACAATTGGAAGCGGTATTTCCGTTGCGTTAGTTGAGCGAGTCGCGGCCGACTTTTTTGCGACTTTTTCCATCACGGTGGTTAAGCAAATGGTGCAGTTGTTAAGTGAAACACATGGTTGAGGTAGAAGAGGACTGCCTGGGGAAATTAAATATGTCCATGTTTGATTAGACTGCTAGAACTCCCTGTCTCCTGGTGATTGACCCGAAGTCATCCAATCAGCTTTCATGCCTAAGGCAGGACTAGAACTCCCTGTCTCCTGGTGATTGACCCGAAGTCATCCAACCAGCTTTCATGCCTAAGGCAGGACTAGAACTCCCTGTCTCCTGGTGATAAACTCACTCAATCAGCTTTCATGCTTAAGTCAGGACTAGAACTCCCAGTCTCCTGGTGATTGGCCCAAAGTCATCCAGCCGGCTTTCATGCCTAAGTCGGGAATAGAACTCACTATCTCCCAGTGATTGGGACTAGAACTCACTTTCTCCTTGTAATTGGCCCAAAGTCACCCAGCCAGCTTTATGCCTAAGGCGGGACTAGAACTTACCATCTCCCAGTGATTGGCCTAAAGCCACCCAATCAGCTTTCATGCCTAATTTGGAACCAGAACTCCCAGTCTCCTGGTGATTGGCCCAAAGTCACCCAATCAGCTTTCACGTCTAAGTTGGAACTAGAATTCACCAGCTCCCACTTTCCTAACCACTGGAGCAAACTGGCTGTTTGTTTGTTTGTTTTTATTTACCCTAATTAATTGATGACACTTTATATCCTAACTTAGTTGATGAACTGGTCACTTTGTGAGCCCTGTAGCTGGATCGCATTTATTGGCAGTAATTCCCTTTTATTCAATTTTTATTTTTTCCCAGATGCGGTTCCCACGATGGAGGGCTGCGTGGCTTCTCTGAATCAGAGGGGAGATCCCCGGGGCAACTGTGGGCAGAATCCCGACGGATCCTACATCTCCTGTGCTAAGAGGCAAGCGTTGTCTTTCTTCCCCACAACTTGTGGGTTCTTTTCACGCACACAATGAAAGTTAATTAAAAAAAAAACAAAAACCAACCGTGGGAAAACTAGTTCAAGATCAGAAGGCCGAAGCGCCTAAAGAGAGGATGTCACTAAAATCTCTCGGTCACATCTAGATTTGGCTGCAGAAATGGAATATCAGGCAGTCCTCGACTTACAACAGTTCGTTTAGTGACCAAAGTCACAACGACACTGAAAAAAGAGATTTAGGACGGTTTCACACCCACGACGGTTGCAGCATCCCCACGGGCCGCGTGATCAAGTTTCAGCCACTTGGCAACTGATTCGTATTTATGACGGTCGCAGCATCCCAGGGGTCACGCGATCCCCTTTTGCGACCTTCTGACAAGCCAAGTCAACGGGGAAAACCAGATTCGCTTAACAACCGTGTGACTCACTTAATAAGTGCAGCGATTCACTTTAACGACAGTGACAGGAAAGGTTGTAAAACGGGGGGGGGGGAAACTCGGTTAAGAACTGTCTCGCTTAGCAACGGAAATTCTGGGCTCAGTTGCGGCCGTAAGTCGAGTCGATAAATAAATAGATTAGCAGACAGAGTGACATGAATTTTATCACGTTTGAGCAATTTACACAAAAGGTCACCAAATATTTAAAGCAACAGCAATTAAAACTCTAAAAGTAAGATGAATGTTGGTGGGAACACAGATTTTGAAGTGGGTGCGGCCTGGAGGCGGGGCCTGGCCTCTTAAAATAAAAAAAACTGAGGACTAGAAACATGAAGGGACACAAGCAGAAATGACTCCCGTCTCTTTCCCACAGCGACGTCCGATGTGGTCAGCTGCAGTGCGAGAAAAAACGGAATGGAACGGTTAGGACGTCCAACTGCCTGCGTGATGCTTTGAAGGTTGTTGTTGCGACCGACATCGTGGAGGAGGCCGGGGCGTTATCCGGGACAAATTGTGGTCCTAACAAAGTGAGTGAGCCTCAGATGGACTTTTGTGGCCGAGATTTTGGGGATGGGGGGGTGGGGTCAGAGAGAATTGCTTCCCTGCCTTAAAAGGCCACTCGCGAAGTCCTCGAATGACGACCCCCATTGGAACATCTAAGGTCTCTAAGTGAAACAGTGGTTAAATCAAGTTTTTCCCCCGGTTTTATGACCTTTTTCTTTTGGACACGGTCGTTCAGCGAATCGCACCGTTGTTAAACAAATCCAGCTTCCCCTGTTGAATGGTGATTATGTGGGATGCTACAACCGTCGTAAATTCGTGCCGGTTGCCAAAATGCCTGAATTTTAATCCCTTGACTGGGGGGGGGGATCCTTCCACGGTCGTAAGTGCGAGGACTAGCCATAAGACACTTTTTCAGCATCGTCGTAACGTTCAAACGGTCATTAAACGAATGGTCGTAAATTGAAGACTACCCACATTTTTGTTCATAGGTTTGTATCAGCCAGCGATGCCAGGAAGTTTCCTCATTAAAATTACCCATATGCCAGTGCAACGGACGTGGAGTAAGTGAAATATATTTTTCTCCCACTTATTTATTTTATTTATTTATTTATTTGTCAAACATGTACAAGATAGCAGGTATAGGTATAATCATAAACATAATCAAAGTGAATACAGATAGATGAAGACAATAGGACAGTAGGACAGGGACGGTAGGCACGCTGGTGCGCTTATGCACGCTCTCTCTCTCTCTCAAAAACTGTTTTTCCAACATCAGAAGACCCAAAGAAATGTAGGCTAATTTTCTGGCTAATTTTCTGGCTAATTTTCTCTTTTCCCCCCCCACCACCACTTTTGTGCAAAAAGTTTCTAGTCCTCAACAAAAAGTGTTGAGGACTAGAAACTTGCAAGAAAGGGAGAAGTGGGGGGGGGGAAGTGTGGAAGACCTGCCTTGCAAGATATCGATCCAAACACTCATCTAAACCAATAATCCGTTAAGGGAAGAGCAATTTACAAAGGAGTGGATGGCTGAAAACTTAGGACTAGAAGCTTGAAAAGGGGGGGGGGAATCAAGAAAGGAGACCTAAACTAGGAAACTCTGAGTTCTAGCGTTAGGTATGAAAGCCGGCTGGGTGTCTATGAGACTGTTCCATTCTCTCTCTCTCTCAGCCCAACCCACCTCACAGGGTGGTTGTTGGAGGGGAAAGAAGATGCAGAAGGAATATTAGCTGCGTTCTCTGAGTTAGTTATAAAGATAATAATAAAAGCAGACAAAAAAATATTTTTTTTAAAAAAAAACATAGTTTACAGCCTGAGAAACTAGGGAGGGTCCCTTCTGAACCTCTTTCTCCCTCCTGTTATACAGCTGAGGGCTGAGCGGCCTTTTATCTGACTGTTCCTTAGGCAGCCTCTCTTCACCCCATTTCTTAAGGTCTTCTCCCTCCCTTCTACGGTACTTCCGCAGCCCCTAGCAGCCTAGGGGTTAATCCCAGAAAGCCCTATCCTAGTTGCACGGATAGGAGACCACTCAGAGATCCCACAGCAACAGCCACGACAGACTGGGTTCCCCGTACGAGATCTTGTCCGTTTCCCTCCCCTTTTATCCTGGCTGGACCCTCTTAAGACTTTTCTTTTCAACCTGCAGCTTTGTAACAACAAAGGGCACTGCCATTGCGATCCCGGGTGGGCGCCCCCTCGCTGCCAGGCAGGGGGCCTTGGGGGCAGTGTGGACAGTGGGCCTCCCGCCCCGGGGGAAGGTAAGTCGAGTGAGAGTGGGCGCAGTGAGTTTGCAAATACATCAATGAACGAATACACTTATTAAAGATTGCGGATTGTAAGTGCATGCACACCTGGGTTGCAATGTGCACGTTTCCTCCCCCCCCCCCAAACAGGTGACCCCCTTTCTTTGTTCCAGCTGCCTTTTCGTGGCTTGCAATGTGTTCCTGCGTGTCAATTCCACAGAAAAATTTCCCCCAGCCGTTAGTTTCCCGTTAAGGAGAGCTTTTCGCAGGCAGGCTGGGTCATCAGTGGGTCTCCCCTGGCAAAGAGAATCGGCTGGGATCTCATGTACGACTCCTCCTTCGCCCGGAAAGAACTCAAAGCATCTTCACGGATTAAGGAGGGGAGGGGGCGGATTGCAATCCCAGCCCCCAGCGCTGTGGTGGCCTGGAAGAGAGGCCACACGGAAGGAAGACGGGATGGGGAGGGAAGAGGAGAAGATAGATAGATAGATAGATAGATAGATAGATAGATAGATAGATAGATAGATAGATAGATAGATAGATAGATAGATAAGGTAAGTACGGTAAGGTAAGGTAAGGTAAGATAGATAAGATAAGATAAGATAAGATAAGATGATAAGATAAGAGAGAGATGATAGATGATAGGTGGATGGATGGGTGCTTGCATGGATGGACAGATGGATAAATGGATAGATTGGAGGGAGGTGAGTGGGATGGATGGGTGGATGGAAGGATATAGGTAGATGGACAGACAGACAGATAGATGATAGGCAGATAGCTAGATAAAGACAGAGAGACGGATGGATGGATAGATAGGGAGACAGACAGACAGACAGACAGACAGACAGACAGACAGACATGATAGACAGAGGGAGATGATAGAAGAGAGAAATGATAGATAGATAGATAATTCTGATTTGCATACATGGCAATCCAGGGCTGAATTTCGCCTCCCCACCCACCACCCCCGAAAAGCAAAGCTAGATTCAAACTCATGGCGATCGGCGAACGCCACAAAGGCAGCCGTGTGCCCTTTGCCATCCTCCTGGCCCAACATCTTCCCTATCCCCAGCTCAGATGCGATCTCTTTATAATTTTTCTCGATTTATCTTCTCCCATCTCTGGACATAAACCTCGGCGCAGGAGTCAAAAGTCAAACCAGGAACTTTTCCACCGAGTGCGGAAAGCAGGAAGGGAAACCTTCGAGATTTCTCTCGGACTCCCCTGCCTTTACTTTTCCAAGCGAGCCACGGTCGATTCCTCCTGACAGGCCCGGGCGTTGTGAAAAAGCGGGTTGTTACGGGATACAACATACAAGGCCTCCTTTGTGTTAGTGCGATGCCCGGCTGCCCCCGCCGTTCACCATGCGCCCTTCTGCCTTGGCATGGGGGTAACACTCGGTGGCTTTGTCCTTTTGCAGCGAGCCGGGCGACTTCAACGGCGCTGGTGGTAATCGCGCTGCTCCTGGCGGCGTTGCTGGTTGTGGGTCTCTGTTGTGCCAAACGGCTAGGTCTTCACAAGCGTCTCTGCCAATTCGGCAAGGGCACAAGTTGCCAGTACAGGTAAGCCCTCTTCTTCCTCCTCTTCCTCGCCCCCCCCCACTCCGAGGGCTTTATTTTTCCCGACCAGACCTGGCTAATTTTATTTATTTAGGAAATGTATTGGCTGTCCGTCTCGTATCCAACGACTCAGGGCAGCTTCCGGAGCATAAAACATTAAAGCAGGGGGGGGGAAATATTACAATCAACACTCATGGCACACAGCGGGACATAGAACTTCGTCTGAGTTGGAAGGAAACCTCAGAGGTCTTCTAGTCCAACCCCCTGTTCAAGCAGGAGACTCTATACCATTTCAGACAAAGGGCTGTCTGGTCTCTTCTTAAAAAGCCCCAGTGATGGAGAAGGAAGGAAGGAAGGAAGGAAGCAAAGAAAGAAAGAAAGAGAAAGAAGGAAGGAAGGAAGGAAGGAAGGAAGGAAGGAAGGAAGGAAGGAAGGAAGGAAGGAAGGAAGGAAGGAAGGAAGGGAGGAAGGAGGGGAAGAAAAGAAAGGAAAGAGGGTTCATGCCTAAGGCGGGACTAGAACTCACAATCTCCTGGTGATTGGACCAAAGACACCCTGCCGGCTTTCATGCCTAAAGCAGGACTAGAACTCGCATCTCCTTAACTTCCATCCCTCGGAAAACAGCCCTCTTTTTAAGATTATACAAAATGCCTACAGAATCTGAGCCAATCGGTTCTCATGGTTAGGATATTCCTAGCTCCCTGCAGATGGTATACACAGAGTCTAAAGTTGGTGCCCTTAGAATAGCAGAATAACAGGGCTGGAAGGGACCTTAGAGGTATTATAGTACAACATCGTGCTCAAGCAGGAGACTATAACATTTCAAACAAAGGGGAATCAAGGAACGAATTAAAAAAGCAAACAAAGATAGAGAAGGAAGGAAGGAAGGAAGGAAGGAAGGAAGGAAGGAAGGAAGGAAGGAAGGAAGGATGGAATTGGAAGGGACCTTGGAGGTCATCTAGCCCAACCCCCTGCTCAGGCAGGAGACCCTATATTATTTCTCACAAATGGCTGTTCAGTCTCTTCTTGGAGGGAGGGGGGAGGGAGGGAAGGAAGGAAGGAAGGAAGGAAGGAAGGAAGGAAGGAAGGAAGGAAGGAAGGAATAACAAAATAACAGAGTTGGAAGGGACCTTGGAGGTCTTCTAGTCCAACCCCCTGCTCAAGCAGGAGACTATACCATTTCAGACAAAGGGCTGTCCGGTCTCTTCTTAAAAAGCCCCAGTGATGGAGAAGGAAGGAAGGAAGGAAGCAAAGAAAGAAAGAAAGAAAGAAAGGAGGAAGGAAGGAAAAAGAAAGAAAGAGAAAGAAGGAAGGAAGGAAAGACCCTATCCCATTTCAGACAATTGGTTGTCCAATCTCTTCTTAAAAACCTCCAGTGATGGAGCACCCACAACTTCTGGAGGCAAGCTGTTCCACTGGTTAATTGTCCTCACCGTTAGGAAATTTCTCCTTCATTCCAGGTTGCTTCTCTCGTCGATTAGTTTCCATCCGTTGCTTCTTGTCCTGCCTTTGGGTGCTTTGGAGAATAGGTGGGCCCCCTCTTCTTTGGGGCAGCCCCTCAAATATTGGAACACTGCTGTCACGTCCCCCCTAGTCCTCCTTTTCATTAAACTAGACCTCCCCAATTATAAACAAACTAAATTCCCGCAGAGAATTCGGGACGAGCTGTTTAGGGAAAAAAGAAAAAAGTAACAACCCCTGTTTTGTGCATTCACTCTGCAACCCTTCCTCCTTAGGACTGAGCCCGAATCACAGGTGCAATTCCTTCACCCAAACGAAAGGTGCGAGGGAGTATGGGTTTTGGGGTACACGCGCCCCTCGCTCTGCATGTGAAAGGGTTGGGGGGTCTTTCTCGGTCGCAGGGGCTGGTTGTCTCTTGGCTCTAAACGGCGACAGTGGTTTGGGGGTACGTCTGCAAGTAGTCCTCGACTTACGACCATTCAAAGGTACTGAAAAAAAGTGACTTACAACCATTCCTCGCACTTATAACCGTTGCGGCATCCCTACAGTCACAGTGTCAAAATTCAGCCGGCATGTTTTTCTGACAATTGGTCTCCAATTGCGACCTTCCCCGCTTGCTTCCCGCGAGCAGGGTCAACGGGGGGAGCCAGATTCACTTAATGACGCCCTGATCCTCTTAATGACCGCAGCGATTCGCTTCACACCCGTGGTTTTTACAAAGCTTGTAAAATCAGGAGGCGGCTTCCCGAGCAACCCAGCTTGCTCGGCGATGGAAATTCTGGTGCCCAAAGCCGTCGTAAGTCGAGGACTACCTGTGAATCCTTCCTGGCGCCAGATCGTGCCCCGTTGTTGGCATTCTTCCCACCTCTGCCCATCCTAGAGGTCGGCACTCAACTTCCTGCAAACGTCTGCAGGAAAAACTCAAGGGGATGGGAAGGCCCTTTAACGTGGCAACCAGAAACGTGGTTTGCGGCCCCCGGGTTGGTGGTGAAGGCCCCCAAACCGTGGTTTTTCTGGTCTCTTAAGCTTCTTTTCCTGCCCGGATTGGCAATCTGCTAAACCCACCACTCTGCTTTCTAAAAAGTTGGTTTTTCTGTTGTGCTTTTTGATTTTTGCTCTCTGGGTTTGGTTCCCTCTGAGTTTGGCCCGCTGCGGCTTCCTGGATGATGGCTTAAACCGCTCTTGAACCCTTGGCTTAGCCGAACCTCTTCCGGGAATCGGATTCGAAAACAGCTCGGAAGGAGGCCGTGTGGCATGGATTGCTTGCGTTGGGGTGTTTTCGGTTTTCCAGGCGGCAGGAAGTTTCTCCTCCGAGCTCGCCCCAAAACCGGGATTAAAATTGTCTCCTCCAATCCCCATTTCTCCAGGATCACCCAACCAGAACCCCGAAGTTACAGCAAAGCGCCCCCAAACCGTCCTCGCCCCCCACAGTGGAAACAAAGCACGGAGCTTCAACTCATGCCAACGTCTAAGGTAAATGGGGGGAAGGCTGAAAAAAAAGCATCCCCCTTTTTCTTTTTGGCTCATCCCCCAAAAGCCAATATTTCTTCCCGCAGAACCAGACAGAGTTCATCCAAGGAAAGATTTTTAATTTAAGATTTTTTTTTAAATGCCGCGGCACCCTTTTGAAAAGCAAGAACAGTCATTGCAAAAACAAATTTGATATTGAGGAATTGCGGGGCTCCCGAAAGGAAAGGAAACGAGACCTGGAAGGAAGAACACCCCACACAGAAATATTTTGTCTCATTTCGACTTTGAAATGGGGCGACTCGTATTTCTAAAGTTGCAAATCAAAGGGGAAAACAAATCAGCCTGCTAACAATGTCTGTGGGTTTCCATGGGGCTGTATTGTGGGGGAGGCGTGGGAAGGGGAGAATTCAGGGTTCAGCTGGATAAAATGGGGGAATCCCCTCTTTGTGTTGGCCCCGGAGGTAAAAAAAAATGGAACGTTGCAAGTCTAAAAGTACAATTCTCTTGCAGTCTCTTATACAGCCTGAGAAACTATTTTTGCTCTGCCTGTTATGCAGCTGAGGGCTCAGCTGTCTCTTATCCAACAGCTCCATAAGTAGCATCTCTTCTCCGTCTCCCAAGTCCACTCACCACAAAGATAAACTAATTTATTTTATGGTAGGGCTACTTTAGCTGAAGCTTGCAAGTCTGAAAGTTCAAATCTCCCGCCGTCACTTTTACAGTCCGAAAAACTACAGTTCCTTTTCTTTCTCCAGCCATTAGAGAGAAGTGGGGTTAGCAATCTCTTATCCAACTGTTCCCTAGGCACATTTTTTTTCATCCAATCTCCCAAGGCCATTCCTGTCAGAGTTCGTTGCAGCACATCCGACCAGCACACAAGCAAATGAACTTCAGCAAGATTCAATTATATATAAGAAACTTCTTTGTATACAATACCATACAGCAGAAGTCAGCATACAAAATCAGGAACACAGAAGCAATATTCATAGAAGCAAGTCATTACAAAGTAGACAGATACAGAGGCCACCATTGTACAGAGGCAGGGGTGGGTTCTAACTTAC
Organism: Thermophis baileyi; assembly: GCA_003457575.1. Classification (NCBI taxonomy): domain Eukaryota; kingdom Metazoa; phylum Chordata; class Lepidosauria; order Squamata; family Dipsadidae; genus Thermophis; species Thermophis baileyi. The sequence goes on from QLTV01001023.1 coordinate 397,667, forward strand.
CTCGCCGCCGGTTCGCTTCCTTGCGTGGCTGCGTGCGCTTTGCACGCGTGGCCGCACATGCGCATGCGCAGTGCCGAAAACTCGGCTTCTGCGCATGCGCAGAAGCAAAACAAGCAAAAAATAGCAAAAAAAGCCAAAAACAAGATGGTGGCACATGCGCAGTGCCGAAAACTCGGCTTTTGCGCATGCGCAGAAGCAAAAACTCGCAAAAAATTTTTAAAAAAATTCACAATTTTCTTTTCCCAAAAAAAAAAAGATGGCTGCGTCCACAGCCCGGCACCAACAGAACTGGCTCCGGGGCATCACTCTGGTACAGAGGCAGACCAACTCTTATATACAGTTCAGCAAGTCTAAGCCACGCCCAGACTCCAAAATGTCTCTTATGGCCCCATAGAAACAAATACTATGTTTCAGTTTCCAAACAGTCCCCATTGGATGACCTGTTGCCATGTCTATTCAAACAGTCCCCATTGGCTGACCTGTTGCCATGTCTATTCAAACAGTCCCCATTGGCTGACCTGTTACCATGTCTATCCAAACAGTCCCCATTGGCTGACCTGTTGCCATGTCTATTCAAACAGTCCTCATTGGCTGACTTGTTGCCATGTCTATTCCAGTCTATGAAAACTCATACACTGACAATTCCGCATAGAGATGAGCGAATTCTACTTTATTTCTACGGAGATTCTCACTCGTCCAGGTCACGGTTATCCCAAGAGGCAACTGGACTTTCTTAGTTTTTTCCCTGAAGACGTTTCGCTTCTCATCCAAGAAGCTTCTTCAGTTCTGGTGGAGGATGGAAGGCTTTATGTTCCTTGCAGTTATATCCACTTATGTTCCAACGACTCTCAGAAAGAGTGCTAACGACCAGATGACTGCAAGGAACACAAATCCTTCCGTTGAGCACCCTTCCGTCAGAACCGAAGAAGCTTCTCGGATGAGAAGCGAAATGTCTTCAAGGATACAACCGAGAAGGCCCAGTTGCCTCTTGAAAAAGCACCGTTGGGATAAATTCTGCTTTATTGTAAGACTACTTTACCGGAAGCTTGCAAGTCTGAAAGTACGAATCTTACACTGTCTCTTTTTTGAGCCTGAGGAATTAGAGACGGTTCCTTTCTCCACCCCTTAGGCAGCCATGGGGTCAGCTGTCTCTTATCTAACTATTCGCTAGGCAGCATTTTTTTCACTCAAGGTGTTCTGACCCAGCTCCCCAAACACGACAAGCCCTCTGACATGAACTCAAAAGATTCCTTTATTAGGAATGCCGGCAACCCCGGCAAAAAGTTGCTCTCACAGGCTAACAAGTCCATCCGACCGGAAGATGAATAGTTGTCTGCCACATCTATTCATCTCCGCCCCCTGCCTTTTATCCCCAGAGCTAGGGTGGAGCCTCGCTAGCAGCAGTGGGTCTTCCGTCCCAAGGACCGGCCCATAGATTTCCACTGCTCTCCTCTCCTCTGCCTTCTGCGCATCCGCGCGTCGGGCACTGGACCCAGCTGTTCCTCCTCTTCCTCATCAGCCACCTCCAGACCTGGGGGCTGTTGACTCTCCATCTGAGGACTGACGGACAGTCCAGACTCCGCCTCTGTCTCTCTCTCTGCCAGCTCCATTCCCTCTTCCCCCTCGGAGCTCCCAGGTTGCCCTGATGCTGACCCTGACTCCCACGCCACCTCCTCTGATTTGGCTGCTGGAGGGGCCAGCGGCCGACAGGCCACAACACAAGGTCTTTTCCGCACACCGTTTTGGTGGACGGGCAGAGTTGGTCCTTCCTTCGGCTCGCCGCAAGCGATCTGTGGCCGACTTGTCCAAGAAAGAAAGAAGAGGAAACGGGGCGACACAGGTCAAGACCCCTGACCTCCCCGTAAAATTTGGGTCGCCCTCCTGTGTGTGTCTGTCTGTCTTTACCTTCTCTTGCCAGTTGGTGCATGGTGCATGGCGGCCCCAACCACGCATGCCGTCGTCCGACTTAACCTCCAGCATGTCGCCAGTCCATGTTTAGCCTCCTTGTCCATTCTTTCTCTTTCTTTTCTTCCTGTCTCTCCGGGCGCCCCCTTTTCTGTCTCTCACTGCAGCAGCCCGTTGCGCTGGGTGTCGCGCGGCCTGAGCCACCCTCCAAGCCGCTGCCGCCTGACCCGATCCCAAAGGATCCACAGGTAACCGAGCCGGGAGAAGCAGAGGGAAGGGGGGGGACCTTTGTATGTCCTTTGAGGCTGTGGCATGTGCCTTGCATGGATACGCATGAAAGGGTAAGGCAGGAGACACCCCCTCCCCAAAACACTCCTCCGTTCCCTTCACCTGGTACCCCGCTACTCCTACTCTGGATTAGCATGAATTGGAGATAGCGGACACCAGGTGGGATCCTCGCACGCCAGGAGTCCACTCTTTCCAGAGGTCCCCTAAACTTTGAGGAAGATTAAACAAACAGGTAGTCCTCGGTTTACAACAGTCCGCTTAGTGACCGAAGTTACAACGGCACTGGAAAAAAAGGGGGATTTAGGACTGGTTTGCACACCCCTGCGGTCACATGATCAAAATTCATGGCAACTGACTCACATTTATGACGGTCGCATTGTCCTGGGGGGTCACGCGATCCCCTTTTGCGACTTTCTGACAAGCCAAGTCCATGGGGAAGCCAGATTCGCTTAACAACTACGTTGCTCATTTAACGACTGGAGCAACGTTGGCAAGAAAGGTCACGAAAAGGGGAAACACTGACTTAACAAATGTCTCGCTTAGCAACAGAAATGTTGGGGCTCGGTTGTGGTCGTAAGTCGAGGACTACCTGTATAATGTCTATTAAGCCTAGCAACAAATCCGTTGCGTTTTTTTCCCCCTTAAGATCCTTAAGAGCCCCCTAAGAACTGATGTTTCTTCTTAATAAATTACCATTTCTTAATCTCCTTTCTGGGGAAAAATAACCCCTCTTCAACCTTGCATGTTGTTCTATGCTATCTGAACTTTTTCTGCCCAGGATTCCGCTGGGGATCGACCCGGCCCTCCTATACGCCCGTTGCCTCCTGATCCTATTCCCAAAATCCAGGTAATTGTTTCGGCCTTTCACCATGGAGGTGATCTGACCTGGGGGGGGTGGAAGGGACTCCATTTGCAAATGGAAGCGTGGGGAGAACAGCCAGAATAGTGTTTCTCAATCTTGGCAGCTTTAAGATAGGTGGACTTCAGCTCCCAGAATTCCCCAGCCAGCATGTTTTAAGATAGATGGACTTCAACTCCCAGAATTCCCCAGCCACATGGCTTAAGATAGGTGGACTTCAATTCCCAGAATTCCCCACGCAGCGTGTTTTAAGATATATGGACTTCAACTCCCAGAACCCCCCAGCGACATGGTTTAAGATAGGTGGACTTCAACTCCCAGAATTCCCGAGCAACATGGTTTAAGATAGGTGGATTCTAACTCCCAGAATTCCCCAGTCAGTGTGTTTTAAGACAGGTGGACTTCAACTCCCAGAATTCAAAGTCCTCCTACATGCAGGGCATAGCACTCCGAACCTATGCCCACCCTTCTAAGACGGCCTCCAACTCACGAAGCAAAAACTGGTTGGGGAATTCTGGGAATTGAAGTCCACCCCTCTTAGAATCACGAAGATTGAGAAACTCTCTCCCCCAGACTCATTTGCCTGGAGGAACTATTTCAGGGGTGGGCCCTGCTTTGATTCACTGACTTCTGTCAATGCAATTTCGGCTCTTTTTTCCCCCTAGTCGCCGGGCCCCACCAAGCCTCCCCCTCCCCAGAAGCCGCTGCCTCTGGATCCGCCCCATGCCATGCCCAGCTGTGACCCCGAGGTCCAGATGTTGCCATCAAGGTGAGTCTAAAGGTGGAAAAGAGGCATTTTGGGGGGGGGGGGGTTTGCAGAAAAACCAAAGTAAATATTGCTTTCCTGCAAAACGTTGCGGTGATATGACCACAGGATAATCCAAACCGTCGTAAATGTGGGTCAGTTGCCAAAAATGCAGTCATGTGACATCAGTCCGTTTAGTGACCGGAGTTACAATGACATTGAAAGGTGACTTATGACCGATTTTCACACTTAACGCCGTTTGCAGCCTCTCGGTGGGTCACGTGATCAAAATTCAGACACTCGGCCACTGACTCGTATTTACGACGGTTGCAATGTCCCAGGGTCAGGTGATTCCCCCCTTTGGCGACCTTCTGACAAGGGGGCAAGCCAGATTCGCTTAACGACCGTGCGACTAACTTCCCAGTCTCAGGGATTTGCTTAATCACCGTGGCAAGGAAGGTCGTACAATAGAGAATAAATTCACTTAATAAATGTCTCGCTTAGCAACAGAAATTGTGGTCGTAAATCGAGGACTCCCTCTCTTTTCTTTCTCGGCTTTTCTTCCAGACCAGCTCCTCCACCCCCTCCCACGCTGGCCGGCTCTTCAGGACACCCTCACGAAATATAACTTGGCTCGCTCGCACCGAGAGCTCTATCAACCTTGCACAAGGCACTTCTTGTGGAAAGGACCGTCCGCCATCTTCCCCGTCGCTCGCTTGGCTGTAGATTTTGCAGAACGCCCCCGCCTCCATCCGTCGCAAGCTCGGGGCAGCGATGGGGGCTCGTCCGGGATGGACATTGGGTCCCTGGGGCATTTGGAGACCGGTGGCCGGAAGTCCTAAACTTGGTAAAGGGACGCCATTTTGACCGTCTCCTGCTTTGAATCCTCTCTGGGGGAATTCTGGGAAAAATATTTGCACTAGCAAGGCGAACTCTCCGTGGCGCCCCCTGGAGATGCAGTTGTGGGCGTGTGCAATGGGAATTACACACCTGTGTGTGTGCAAAAGGAAAGCTATTCTCCAACGGAAGTGGATTCATCGTCACTGGAATAGATCCACCCAACTGGCTGGGACACCATCTTTTTTTTTTCTTAATAAAAAAAAGACGGACTCCCTTGATTTTGGGGCAAATTCTCTGGTTTTTGGAGCAAGAAAGAGTGGACAGACAGTGCTCAACTTATAACTGTTCGTTTAGTGTCCGAAGTGACCGCGGCCCTGAAAAAAGTGACTTATGGCCATTTTCCACACTTAATGACCATTGCAGCATCCCTGTGGTCGCGTAATCCAAATTCAGACGCTTGGCAACTGACTCGTACTTATGAGGGTCATGTGATCCCCTTTGGTAACCTTCTGACAAGCCCAGTCCACAGGGAAGCCAGATTCGCTTAACGACCGTGTGGCTAATTTAACAACTGAAAGCGATTCACGTAAACGAACGTGGAGAGAAAAGTCGTAACGTGGGGGCAAACCTGACTTATGACAAATGTCTCGCTTAGCGACATAAATTTGGGGCTCCATTGTGGTCGTAAGTCGAGGACTGCCTGTATTCTCTTTCCCCCCCTCCCCAGTCTCTGCGTCATTTGTCCACTAGATGGCGCCTCAGTCCACTTTCTCCTCCTCTCCCAAACATTGCCTTTAATTTAATTTAATTTGATTTATTAAATGGGTGGAAAAGGGAGCAGCCATGATCCAAAGATGAAGTGAAAGAAAACACAGAAGAGCTCGGCAGCTGAAATTTTGCCCCGTTTTACGACCTTCCTTGCCGCAGTCGTTAAGCGAATCACTGCAGTTGTTAAGAGCCGAGGTGGCGCAGTGGTTAGAGTGCAGTACTGCAGGCTACTTCAGCTGACTGTTCAGCAGTTCAGCGGTTCAAATCTCACCAGGCTCAAGGTTGACTCAGCCTTCCATCCTTCCGAGGTGGGTAAAATGAGGACCCAGATTGTTGGGGGCAATATGCTGACTCTGTGAACCGCTTAGAGAGTGCTGTAAAGCACTGTAAAGCGGTATATAAGTCTAAGTGCTATTGCTATTGCTATTGCTATTAAGTCAGTCACACGGTTGTAAAGAGAGTCTGGCTGGTCAGAAGGTCGCAAAAGGGGGATCGCGTGACCCCGGGACACTGCAACCGTCATAAATACGAGTCAGTTGCCTAGTATCTGAATTTTGATCATGTGGGGATACGGCAACGGTCATAAGTGTGGAAAACGGTCCTAAGTCGCTTTTTTCAGTGCCGTTGTAACTTCAAACGGTCACTAAATGAACAGTCGTAAGTACAGGACTACCTGTACGGGGAACTGAGGCATCGTGAGGTCGAAAATGGTGAACGGGATGTTGGGAAGGTCTAATAAGAAATTCCAGATTGTCCTTGACTTGTGACCATTCATTTAGTGACGAAAGTTAACAGTGGCGTTGGGGAAAAAAAGCGATTCGTGGGCGGTCCTCGCACGTACGACCGTCGCAGCATTCCCCACAATCACAGGATCGAAATTCGGGCGCTGGGCAACCAGCTCGTATTTAAAACGGTTGCATTTCAAAGTCACACACTGCAACCTTTTAAAAAAGCCGGATTCACTTAACGACGGATTTGCTCAACAAATGTGGCAAAAAAAAAAACAAAACCCGGGTGTGATTCGTTTAACAACCATCTTGCTTTTACAACCTTTTTCAGTGCCGTCGTAAGCGTCTAAGGGTCGCCAAACAAACGTTTGTAAACAACAGGCCTCTTGATAATATCACAAGATGTTGACACCTCAGTATGGAGATTCGGTTTCACCCAGATAGACTGCCTTTGGAGTTGGAGGTTCTGGTGGATCCAGCTAGACAACTCCTCGCCTTGCAGGTGACACCTGGGCATCTCTGAAGCAGGTGGCACTTATCGACATAGATTAACTGTATAAATAAACACTTATTTATCTGTTAAATTTATTTGTCGTCTGCCTTGTCCTAAAGACTAACCCTAGGCTCTGTTATTCCGTCATTTGAGCAAGGGGGGTTGGACTAGATGACCTCCGAGGTCCCTTCCGGCTCTGTTATTCCGTCTTTTTGAGCAGAGGGTTGGACTAGAAGACCTCCAAAGTCCCTTCCAGCTCTGTTGTTCTGTCTTTTTGAACGGGGTTGGACTAGATGACCTCCGAGGTCCCTTCCAGCTCTGTTATTCTGTCCTTTTGAGCAGGGGGCTGGAGTAGAAGACCTGCAAGGTCCCTTCTAGCTCTGCCTTTTGAGCAGGTGGTTGGACTAGAAGACCTCCAAAGTCTCTCCCAGCTCTGTTATTCCGTCTTTTGAGCAGAGGGTTGGACTAGAAGACCTCCGAGGTCCCTTCCAGCTCTGTTATTCTTTTTGAGCAGCGGGTTGGACTAGAAGACCTCCAAGGTCCCTTCCAGCTCTGTCATTCTGTCCTTTTGAGCTGGGGGTTGGACTAGAAGATCTCGAAGGTCCCTTCCAATTCTATTATTCTCTATTCTGAGCAGTGGGTTGGACTAGAAGACTTCCAAGGTCCCTTCCAACTCTGTTATTCTACTTCAAGCTGACTGCTAGCTGCAGTTCGGCGGTTCAAATCTCACCAGGCTCAAGGTTGACTCAGCCTTCCATCCTTCTGAGGTCAGTAAAATGAGGACCCAGATTGTTGGGGGCAAGAGGCTGACTCTGTGAACCGCTTAGAGAGGGCTGTAAAGCACTGTGAAGCGGTATATAAGTCTAAGTGCTAGTGCTATTGCTATTCTGTCTTTTGAGCAGGTGGTTAGAGTGTCTTTTGAGCAAGGTGGTTGGACTAGATGACCTCCAAGGTCCCTTCCCGCTCCGTTATTCTGTTTTTTTGAGCAAGGGGGTTGGACTAAATGACCTCCAAAGGTCCAGCTCTATTCTGATTGATTGAAGAGGAGTAGAAGCAGGAGGCCCCC
>QLTV01001023.1:424830-441372 GCA_003457575.1 Thermophis baileyi
CACCCACCCGGCGGCCCCCACCCCCTCTTCTCCCCCAGCCTTGTTTCCTCCGCTGTCTCGGGCTCTGCGACCTTCTAGGCCGCTGGGATTAATTGCACTGTTTGATATTGAGATGTCGGGAAAATGTCAGCATGGAAGTTTTAATTACAGATCGGCTGCCAGCAATTAGCGCGGATTCGCACGCAAGACGGGTCGGGCGGAGATGCCGGCGCTGTGGCAACAGCCGGACCCCCGATTCCCTCTTTGGCAAGTTGCTTGGGGAGGGGGTCTTATAAGTGGAGCGTGGGGTGCAGCTAGAGAGAGTTTCACCCCTATTTTTTCCTGGGAGGGGAAGGGGGAAAAAAAAAACAAGGACGAAACCATGGAAAGAAGGATTTCGATTCCGTGATGTAGAATACAGGTAGTCCTCGACTTACGGCCACAATTTCTGTCGCTAAGTGAGACATTGAGTGCGTTTGGCCCCTGTTTTACAACCTTTCGTGCCCCCGTTGTTCAGCAAATCCATGCATTGTTCATGGTTGTTCAGTGAATCGGGCTTCCCCCTTGGCTTGGCTTGTAAGAAGCCTCAAATGAAGCGGCATAGTTAGTCCTCGACTTACGACCAAAATTGAGACCAAGATTTCCGTTGCTAGGCCAGGCAGTCCTTAAGTGAGTCGTGCGCAAATGTTGCGATTTCCCCCCCCCCACGGTTCTTAAGCAAATCATTGCAGTTGTTTAGTGAATCAGGCCGTCATTAAGTGAATCCCATTGACTTAGCCTGGGAAGGTCGCAAAAGGGGATCACGTGACCCCAATACACTGCAACCGTCGTAAGTCTGAGTCAGTTGCCAAGTGTTTGAATTTTGAGCACATGACACTGCCCAGTACAGTAGGGTAGCCCCCCTTTAGTGACCTTTTCAAAGTTATAACGGTGCTGAAAAAAGTGACTTACCACCAGTCCTCGCACTTACAACCAACGCACCACGGTCACATGATCAAAATTTGGGTGCTTGGTGACTATGACAGTTGCGGCCATCCCAGGGTCACATTATCCCCAGTTGCGACCTTCCCAAGCAAAGTCAATGGGATTCGCTTAATGACGGCCTGATTCACTATAAACAACTGCAATGATTTGCTTAAGAACCGTGGCCAAAAAAAAAAAAAAAAATCACAAAATTTGCACACGACTCACTTAACTGCCTTGCTTAGCAACAAAAATCCTGGTCTCAATTTCGATCGTAAGTCGAGGACTAGCTATGTAGCTTCTTTGAGGCTAAGTTAAGAAACCAAAAAACCCTTTTTACCTTCTGAGTCAAACGTATCAGGCAGCTGGCTTGTTGTTGGAACATAATGTGTTGCGTCCCGGAAAAAAAAAAAAAAAAAAAAAACCCAAACCTAAAAAACCCACACCTTCCCCAGCTGTAGAATTCCATCTTGAGCAATTTTGGGTCTGCTTTGCTTGCAAAGCTCGAGAAAGATCAAGTTACTAGTCCTTATTGTGGCAAAGGACGCAATCCGGAGCCAGAACCTGTCAGTGTCTTAACAAGCAGGGACCCTATCAATTGCGTGTGCATTTTGCACAGGGAGTAAAACAGGAATAAACCAGGCCCACTTTTTCTGTGCAAATTGTCGTGTTTCGTCCTGGGTGTGTTCCTCCTGCAAAAAAAAAAAAAAACCAACCCAAGATTTTGCAATGGGAATTCCTTGTGCAATGCTCTCTCCTTAAAATTCCGTGTTTTAACTCGTCGTTTTCCCGATTGTCGTTTGCGTGGTTGTCGATTGGACTGGTGTGTTATAAGATGGGAGGGAAAGGCGAGGAACAACCGTGCCTCCCTACACAAAGGAAAAAACCAACAACCGCACACTGCAATGGGGTATGATTGTGCCAGAATCCACCCTCGGCGCCGAATTCCGCAACTCCCTGGCCCTTCCCAATACCCCCCCTTCTGCACAGCGGGGAATTATTGCCGGACACTTAATAGCTCGGGGGTCTCTTCCTGGACCTACAAGTGCACACACACACACACACACACAAAACAATTGCGACAATACTGTCCCCTCCCTACGCAAACGACACAAATTGGGGATGGCTGTAAAACGTGCAGGTGGCATTTTTGTCTGGGCTGCACCTCCTCCTCCCCCCCCCCCCGAGCCTTGCAATGCAAGAAAATAAGCCGCATTGCAGATGGGGGTGTGCGTGTGTGTGTACGGCGCGCCGGGGGGGGAGGAACACGACACACGCCTGTCGCAAAAGTATTCAGTTGTGGTATTTCCGTCCGGGATTCTAGAATTGGATCTTTGCTGAGAAATGGTGGCGTGGCGTGCATGGAAGTGACACAGCCTCTAGGGGGCAGTAGAAAGAGACTGCTGTTTCATAGAAAACCCCCCCCCCCAGCATGCAGCATAGAACATCCTCCGAGTCGGAAGGGACCTTGGAGGTCATCTAGTCCAACCGCCTGCTCTAGCAGGAGAGCCTACACCGTTTTTAGAACAAATGGCTGTCCAGTCTCTTTTTAAAAAAACAAAAACCTCCAGTGATGGAGCACCCACAACTTCTGGAGACAAGCCGTTCCACCGATTAATTGTTCTCACGGGTCAGGAAATTTCTAAGGGACCCTTGAGGTCTTCTAGCTGGGCCCCTTTGCTGGAGGGTTTCCACATTTTTGCATAACGCCCCAAAATGGTACTTTGGAAACCCATCACAATGGATGCGGCCTTCTCAGCTTGAACGCTGCTGGGGTGCTGAAGTATTTTGAATTTTGCAAATGTGACAGGCAGAACTAGCTGCTAAAATACTTAAGGGAGCCCCCAATTTTGATTTTCTAAATCTGGATTCCCTAGTGTTGTGTTTTTAAAAAGCCAGGTCTGGTTTCTTTCTCCCCCCCCCCCGACCTTTATCTGGGCTTTTAGCTTTTTCTCTTTTAAAATCTCCCACGTTTTTCTACACCTTACACGAGATTGCATGTGTTAAATAAGGAAAAATAATTGAGTTTCCAATGGATTTATTGTGCTTTCTTTGTTATTTGGGGTGGGTGGGTTTGGCCGTGGTGTGTAGAATCTGGGTGGATTTGAGCATGAAGGCCTGGTTAAATGGGTGAAAATAATTTACTTTAAAACCAATTTATTGCATTTTGGGTTATCGGCGTGCGTGTGGATTCTTGGTGGATTTCAGCATGAAGGCCTGATTAAATAGGTGAAAATAATTTAGTTTAAAAAAATGATTTATTGTGTTTGGGGTTATCTGGACAAGAGTGTTGTGTGTAGAATCTGGGTTGATTTGAGCACAAAATTTGGGTGGTGTTTTTTTTCCCCTTTTTCTTTTTAAGGAAACCCTGCTGGCCACCCTGATCTGACACGCCTGGGGGTTTAATCGGGGCTTCGGGGCGCAGGAGGGTGAGCCGATAAACGGCTGTGTCAGCGAGAGCTTGGCACAGCGTGTTGATTTCACAGCCCTTGATGTACAAACGCAATTCACTTTCCTCTGATAGCTACCCAGCGGCGGGAGGGGGCTTCGCTGTGGCTACCTCACTCAATTCCCAACCACCATCTTGACTGTGTAACTGGGATGTACCCCTAAATCGGAGTTTCTCAACCTCAGCCAATTTGAAGACCTGGGGACTTCAACTCCCAGAATTCCCCAGTTGGCTCACCAAGTGATTGGGGTTGCTTCAGCCCCGCCCCGCCCCCCCAGATCTGACAACCGACAGCCCTTCAGCCGTTTTACAATCTCTCTCTCTGTAAAAATGGCCACTTTGGTTTGGCTCAGCACAATCGGACCCGGTTAGGGGATGGAGGGGAGACCACCAGGCTATGCCAGGACAGGAGATCAAAGTGGGAAGTCCCTAAGAAGAACCAGTTTTATTTCATTGGCAGAGACAGAGGGAGGAGAGAAGGATGGATGGATGGATGGATGGATGGATGGATGGATGGATGGATGGATGAGATAGTCTTGAAATGTCACATAAATCCCTTCTGATGCAAATCAGAATGGCTAAATACTCAGAAGCATCTAGGATGAATGAATGAATGTATGGATGAATGGATGAATGAATGGATGTATGGATGGATGGATGGATGGATGGATGGATGGATGAGAAGTTCTTGAAATGTCACATAAATCCGTTCTGATGCAAATCAGAATGGCTAAATACTAGATAGATAGATAGATAGATAGATAGATAGATAGATAGATAGATAGATAGATAGATAGATAGATAGATAGATAGATAGATAGATAGATAGATAGATAGATAGATAGATAGATAGATAGGATTAAATGCATTCCACACCCTGCTCAAATAGATAGATGAGAGAGAGAGATGATAGATAAGAGAGGATGGATGGATGGATAAATAATGAGAGAGTAGATTAGATAGATGAGAGTGTGTGTGTGTGTAAGAGAGAGAGAAAATAGAGTAGATGAGATAGATGAGAATGATGAGAGAGAGAGAGAGAGAGAGGATTAAATGCATTCCACACCCTGCTCAGATAGATAGATGAGAGAGAGATGATAGATAGGAGAGGATGGATGGATGGATAAATAATGAGAGTGTAGATTAGATAGATGAGAGAGAGAGAGAGAGAAAGAAAATAGATGAGAAAGATAGATAGATAGATAGATAGATGATAGATAGATAGAGATAGATAGGTAGGTAGATAGGTAGGTAGGTAGATAGATGTAGGTAGATAGATGTAGGTAGGTAGATAGATAGATGATAGATAGATAGATAGATAGATAGATAGATAGATAGATAGATAGATAGATAGATAGATAGATAGATAGATAGGAGAGAGAGATTAGATAGATAGATGATTGACATATGGTAGATGACAGATAGATGATATAGGTGAGAGGTGGTAGAGAGAAAGACGTGAAATTGTTAGAGTTGAATTTTGCTATTTGACAACCTGAAGCCCCAAACTGTTAAAGAGTTTCTTTCCTTTCCCCCTTTTTTTCCTTTCCTTTTTTCCTCTTTCCTTTTCCCTTTCCCTTTCTGCTTTTCCTTTCCTTTCTACCCATTAACCCCCATCACCCCTAGAGGGCGCTCCAGACAATGCCAATGGGAATGCCGATGAAGGCGTTCTGGTTCCTTCCAGGTCAGCTGACCGAGGAGAGCCAATCCGGTGCCGCTGCCTGCTATAAATTTCCCAGGCTTTGGCTCCGCCCACATTCCCACAGTCTGCAGCCAGGCTGGGCTTCACTGTTGGCTTTTCCCACCTTTTTAGCTGCTCTTAAAGGTAAAAATTTTCCCTTTCTAGTCGTGCAATGCAAACCCCAACATGCTTGGAGCCGCAGAGCCCCTGTTGGTTGGGAATGGAAACTGCAGCTACTGCCTGGGGGCGGGGCTTGTAGACCTGGGGGCGGGGCTCTTTGCAGAAGGACCAACCACTGCTTGAGGCTCCAAAAGTCCATTTATACAGGGAGTCCTCGACTTACAACAGTTCGTTTAGTGACCAAACAGCACTGGGGGGAAAAAATGATTTAGCACGGTGTTTCACACTTAACGACCGGTTGCAGCATTCCCCGTGGTCAGGTGATCAAAATTCAGACGTTGGCAACCGACTCCTATTTACGACGGTCGCGGTATCTTGGGGTCACGTGACTCCCTTTTGCGCCCTTCGGACAAGCCAAGTCAACGGGGGGGACGCCCGATTCACTTAACAACCTAACTTCACAGCTGCAGCGCTTCCCTTAAAACGGCGTCTCGTTTAGCAATGGCAACGTCGGGCTCCTTTGCGGTCGTAAGTCGAGGACCGCCATCGATGCACAATGGCGTTTTGACAACAGTTGCATTGTGGGGAGGGGGGGCGATGAAAGCTGCCTCATTTTCAGGAGGAGGAAATCAGAGACCCCTCCCCCAACCCACCCGCCTCCGTTTCCAAATTTCAGAAACCTGGTTTAAATGTGGCTCCAACCTGGGCAATGCAAGGTTAGCCGCTTTTCAGAGTTGGCCTCTGTCCTCGCTGGCTAAAATGATGGCCTGCCACCAAATGTTAAATTTATTTTACATTTTTCCTTCCTGGCTTAGTTAGCAAGGGTAGAATTGCCTCCCCTTTGCACTGCGGAGAGCTGGGCACCGCCAAAAGGTTTTATGGTTTTGCCTGCAAGCTGCTGACGTCACCGGCTGCCCAACATGGCAGGTTGCTGTGGGTGTCCTTGGCATCCCACCCACCCACCCAGCCTCTTGCAAAAATAAAAGAGAGACACAGTCAGTCCTTTCTGGGGAGTGGGGAGGAAAACAATTCTGCATTTTTTCCAATCGGGGGAAAAGGTGCTGGAGGTAGAAGGATGCCATCCTTGGCTAGAAGGATTTTAGCCCTGCGTTTCTGAACGGAGGTGAATCCTGGTTCCTTCCCCTGGTCAGCTCGCCGACTTGGTTTGCAGGGGCTAAGGCCAAGCCAACAAACCTGGTTTGTTGTGATGGGTTGCGTTAACGGTAGTTTAGCTCTCGGACGGGTTGAGAGAAGCCGGAGCGTGGCAATTTATTCCGAGAAAGGAAATTGTGGGAATGTGAGAATGCTTGGGTCGGAAGCTATCATGGTTTCTATCGTGGTTTATAGAGGAGGGTCGCCCTCTGTTCATGCTCATAGGAATGCTGAGCTTTTCTGCAAATCTGAACACCTGCCACCCAACTTAGAGTGCCAGGAAGATATCCCAACAAACAGATGAATTTGACGCAAGATAATCCAATAGATCAGAAAACAGATTAATTTGATGCAAGAAATCTAACAGGTTAGAAAGCAGATTAATTTGACGTAAAATAATCCCAACAGGTCAGAAAAACAGATTTATTTGATGCAAGAAATCCAACAGGTCAGAAAGTGGATTAATTTGAAGCAAGATAATCCAACAGGTTGGGAAAGAGATTAATTTGAAGCAAGGCTGGGACCCTCTCTTTCTCAACCCCCCCCTTTCCTCAATTACGGGCTGAAACCCAACAGGTGCAGTGTTGCAAGGCTGCTAACCTCCCCAAAGCTCCACCAGAGTCTGGTTCCCAGCCTCCCCAGCCTGGCATCTGAAGACTAGCCCGGTTGGTTTCCTGCCTGCCTCTCCTCCCCCCACCCCTTGCAAGGGGCTGAGGTCTTGCCCTCCAGGAAGGAAGGACAATCCGGGTGCAATTTACTGGCTCCCCCACCCCCAACTCTCCAGATGAGAAATGGCCTCAATAAAAGTCAATTGGCGGCAGGGCCCGGCAAATCGAATTGGTCTCTCTCTCCCCCCTCCCCAAATAGGGGGGTGGGTGGGCAGCGCTTCTATCCGGCCAGCCTGTAGCTGCCCCAAAATTGAATCTATTAAAGGTAAATTACGCCATGAAGCTTTCCTTCCCGGGCCTGGGGGATGCCATTTAATGCCCCCCACCCACCCCAGGAGACCCCAGACTCAGCATTTGTAAATGAGCCGGGAAGATGGGTAGTTGGGGGGGGGGAGGTGAGCGTGCAAATGGACGATGAGCCTCTGGTCCCCAGGATGAGGTGCATTTTGGGGTGCAAGGCGAACCCCTCCGAAATTCCACCTGGTTGTGGCTGAAGGATGAAGACGCCCGTGGTAATTCCAAGTGTTGTTGGTCGAATTTCTTGATTATTTTTTTTTATTTTTTTTTTAAAAAAGAGAGGTGCCAAGGAGTTTCGGGGCCTTTGCCGCTCATCTCCGGCAGGTGGGTTTGGGGTAGACTGCCCCTGGAAGAGGAGGTTCCTCTACACTTTCGGCAAATAGGGCTCGGGGTAGGCTGCCCCTGATAGGGGAGGTTCTCCCGAGCTGCAAAACGTCTTACTTAGGGGGAGAAAATGCCTGGCTTTTGACTTCGCATTCTTAAAGCGAATGTTCAAAGTTAGAATGGCACTGGAAAAAAGTCACTTGAGGCCCGTCCTCGTGCTTACGACCGCCGTTGTATCAGAATTTGGGTGCTTGGCAACTGGCATTTATTTATGACGATTGCAGCATCTCGGGGTCATGTGATCACGATTTGTGACCTTCCCGTCCCTTCCAACTCCGTTATTCTGTATTCTGAGCAAGGGGTTGGGCTAGAAGACCTCCGAGGTCCCTTCCAACTCCGTTATTCTGTATTCTGAGCAAGGGGTTGGGCTAGAAGACCTCCGAGGTCCCTTCCAACTCCGTTATTCTGTATTTTGGGCAGTGGGTCAGACTAGAGGACCTCCAAGGTCCCTTCCAATTCTATTATTCTCTATTCCGAGCAGGGGTTGGACTAGAAGACCTCCGAGGTCCCTCCCAACTCTGTTATTCTGATCTGGACGTCCTCTAAACAAAAGAGAAGCTTCTGCTCTTGCAGCTGGCTGGGTTTCCATTCCGCCGTGGTAGACTGCCTTTAGCACTGGAGGCTCTACTAAGCGGTCAAGAGCAGGCAAGGACTACCTTTGACAGCTGACTACCAATGGTAACGAAGATCCTCTTTTGGGCCATTTTAAGTCGATAAATGCAGCCAGCTCTCCGTTAGGCTCCTAACAATGTCATTTATCTTCTTCGTTTGCTCTGACCGCCAGGAGTCTCTGAGGTTTGCAACGCTTCCCAAACGTGCCTTACTCAATTTTTTCCCCACCGCCTTTCTTTGCCCCAAGGTTCATGGCATGTGTGGGGGTGGGGGTGGCTGCTCCAAAGGCAGGGTGGGAACGGAGCCAGCGGAGGGGGGCATCCCATTTCTCCCTGATCCCCAACTTCTGAAATCCATTTTTTATTTTAAAAAAAGTGGCCTTAAAAAACGTGCATCATTCAACTTTCCAGTTTTCGCTCAGATAGACTGCTCCTGACCCAGGCTGCTTTGTAAAAAAAAAAAAATGTCGGCTTGCTACAATATTCTGCAACCTTGAAAAGTTCAAAATGGGTGGACTTCAACTCCCAGAATTCCCCAGCCAGCATGCTGTAAGAAACATGGGTGTCTACTCCTAGAATTTCTATGCCGGCTAGGGAATTCTGGGAGTTGAAGTCCACCCATTTTAAACCATGCCAGATGGGGGATTCTGGGAGTTGAAGCCCACCCCTCTTAAATCATGCCAGCTGGGGAATTCTGGGAGTCGAAGCCCACCACTCTTAAATCATACCGGCTGGGGCAGGGGTGGGTTCCAACTTACCTCGCTGCCGGTTCGCTCCCTCCCTCCTGCACCTTGTGGGCACACCTCGTGCGCGCGTGCATGCGCAGTAACAAAAAATCCGGGGGAAAAACCCAACAAAGCCGGAAAAAAGATGGTGACCGCATGCACAGTGCCGGAAGTCGGCTTCTGCGCATGCTCAGAAGAAAAAAAAAATTCTAATTTTTTTTTTTGAAAATTAAAAAAAAGGATGGCGGCCGCCGCGGACCGGCACCGACCGATCCAGTTCGGTGACGTCATCGTGA
Organism: Thermophis baileyi; assembly: GCA_003457575.1. Lineage (NCBI taxonomy): Eukaryota > Metazoa > Chordata > Lepidosauria > Squamata > Dipsadidae > Thermophis > Thermophis baileyi. The sequence goes on from QLTV01001023.1 coordinate 434,156, forward strand.
TGTCACCAGCGGGCCGCTACCAGTTCGGGAGAACCGGTCCGAACCGGGAGGAACCCACTCCTGGGCTGGGGGATTCTGGGAGTCGAAGCCCACCCCTCTTAAATCATGCCGGCTGGGGAATTCTGGGAGTCGAAGCCCACCCTTCTTAAATCAAGCCAGCTAGGGAATTGTGCAGAATTCTCCACCCAGCTTGCTTTAAAATGACATGCCGGCTGGGGAATTCTGGGAGTCGAAGCCCACCCTTCTTAAATCAAGCCAGCTAGGGAATTGTGGGAGATAAAGCCCACCCCTCTTAAATCATGCTGGCTGGGGAATTCTGGGAGTCGAAGCCCACCCCTCTTAAATCAAGCCAGCTAGGGAATTGTGGGAGATAAAGCCCACCCCTCTTAAACCGGCCAAGCCTGAGAAGGACTGGCTTCCTAGCTTCCTGCACAAATTCCATTTTTCTCGTGCAATTCCCTCCAAACGAAAGAGCTTTGGATTCTCCTCCTGCCGGAGTGGGGGAGCCTTCAGCCCACAGACCCGTTTTCTCGTGCCTCCCGAGTCTAGCTCTCTCTTATCGATTTTTAATTTTTTATTTCTATTCGGTCTTCTCAGCCAAGCTAGGGTTCTCAGAGCCACTTATAACAATTAAAATCCTAGGCAGAGATATTGACAAGTCCGCGGATGAGACAGAACTGGAGAGGGAGAGAGAGAGAGAGAGAGAGAGAGAGAGAGAGAGAGAGAGAGAGAGAGAGAGAGAGAGAGAGAGAGAGAGAGGAGGGCGAAAATGGTGCAAATTTCACCGCCCGCCAAAACATGTCTTTCCCGGTCAATTTCGAGAAACTCAGGAACGTGATCGGACGGTTAGCGCCGAGAAGCCGAAAAGCTCCAGCCCATCCTTGCTTCTATTCCAAAGTCCCTTTTCCGTTAGAAGGGAGCAATTTCTAACACCTGTCTTTACGTGCAGAAAAAATAATAATAGCAATAACACAAGTAGTCCTCGATTTACAACAGTTCATTTAGTGACCCTTCGAAGTTCCAAAAAAGGGACTCGAGATCGTTTTTCACATGCATGTCCCAGGGGTGGGTTCTAACTTACCTCGCTGCCGGTTCGCTTCATCCCGCGCCGTGTGGGCACGCCTCATGGGCGCGCACGCGCTTTGCGCGTGCATACGCAGTACAAAACCCCCCCCCCAAAAAAAGCCAAAAACAAGATGGCGACGCATGCGCAGTGCCGAAACTCGGTTTCTGCGCATGCGCAGAAGAAGAAAAAACCCAGAAAAAAATTCCAAAAAATAATAAATAAATAAAAATTAAAAAAAAATGGCGGCGTCCACGGACCGGCACCGACCGAACCGGATCCTTGACGTCATCGTGACGTCACCAGCGGGTCGCTACCGGTTCGGGCGAACTGGTCCGAACGGGGAGGAACCAGGGGTGAAATGCTCCCGGTTCGCTCGTGCCTGTTGGTTGCCATAGAGCCGGTCGCCAAGGTAGCGCGAGGCTCCGCCCACCTGCCCGGACGCCGGCGTTTGGGTTCTTTTACCCTCTGCACATGCACAGAACGCTTTGCACATGCGCAGAGGGTAAAAGAACCCAAACGGTGGTGTCCGGGCGGGTGGGCGGAGCCTCGCGCTACGTTGGCGACCGGCTCTACGGCGACCGACAGGCACAAGTGAACCGGGAGCATTTCACCCCTGGGAGGAACCCACCTCTGGCATGACTATGGCAGCATCCCCACGTGCTCAAAATTCAAAAATCCCTTCCTCCTTTCTCGTACGGTGCTAAAATTCAGAATTTGGGAACCTCACCCTTGTGGAACAAATGAGGATGAAAGCCAGGGCAGTGAGAGGGGGAATAATATAAAAAAATAAAAAAAAAAAATAAAAAACAGACGTGAAGCTTGTAGAACTCTCCGCCACAAGGTGATGGGAGCTAGGGCTAATTTTAAGCCAAGGACTCCCAACTTTTTCCCTGTTGTTCGAAAGAAAGGGTCCAACTTTTATTTGATTTGGAATTTTTGGATGTGCTGTGAGGATTTGACAGCAATTTTCCAAGAAGCCAGGATGGCTCGGAGCAAAGCCCGGAGTGAGGAAAAAAACAGATTAGATCTATACCTCCAGACTTTGATCTCTGGCACCAGGAAAAACCCTTGTTCCCCCAAGCCATTTTCTTATCTTTATTAGCCCTAAACTTAATGCTTCTTCTTCTTTCTTTTTTTTTTTTTTTTTTTTAATTTTTAGGGGAGATATTTTTTCGGGACTCCGGAGCCTATCATCCTATCTCTCCTGCCGATCTGCCTTGAGGAATGATGGGAGTTTGGGTCTGCATATCTGGAAGGGTCGGGGGGGGTCTTCCTTTTGGGAGGCAGCGGTTTCTGCAAAAAAAAATTAAAAGTATTTAATTTATTTTAATAATTTGATTTATTTAATAGTGTAAAGTATTTGCTAAGGAAAATAAGATCCAGAATTCACAACTGGGTTCAACTCTAATACAGATAATCCTCGAATTGCGAGACCACAACGGAGCCCCAAATTTCTGTTGCTAAGCGAGACAGTTGTTAAGCGAGTTGGCCACCTTTCTGGCCACAGTTGTTAAGTGAATCCCTGCAGTGCTTAAGTTAGTCACCCGGTTGTTAAGCAAATCTGGCTTCCCCGTTTACTTGGCTTGTCGGAAGGGACCTCGGAGGTCTTCTAGTCCAACCCCCTTGCTCAAGCAGAATAAAAACAGATAACGGAGATGGAAGGGACCTTGGAGGTCTTCTAGTCCAACCCCCTTGCTCAAGCAGAAAAATAACAGAATAATAACGGAGATGGAAGGGACCTTGGAGGTCTTCTAGTCCAACCCCCTTGCTCAAGCAGAAAACCCTGTACCATTCTGGGCAAATAGCTGTCCAGTCTCTTCTTGAAAGCCTCCAGTGATGAAGCACCCACAACATCTGAAGGCAAGCCGTTCCACTGATTAATTATGGAGGACTTCCTAGTCCAACCCTAGGCTCAAGCAGAATAATAACAGAATAACGGAGATGGAAGGGACCTCGGAGGTCTTCTAGTCCAACCTCCTGCTCAGGCGGGAAACCCTATATGCCATTTGTTTTTTGGGGACACGGCAAAGTCGGGTTCGCCGTCAACCCAGCCCAGTTGCAGCTCACGCGTTCAGCCGGATGGACGCAAAGTGGGCACCACACTCTGTGACCATCGTCGTACCCCCTGCCAGTGGCTTTAAGGGCTGACCTTGCCAGCGTCGGTTTTCCACCGAAAAGGGAGGTCTTGCAAGGGAGACGGGCAGTGCCGAACTCGTTTCTGCCTCGGGCACGTTTCGGCTGTCTGGCTCCCCGTTTTCTCCAGCCTGTCCCCCCCCCACTCTCTGGGCTAAGCCTGATGGACAGTAATCTCTGGCAGCCGGTTGGAAGCTTCGCCTCTTCAGCCCCGGTCTTTATCTCCGGTTCTGCCACTTGCATGCTAAACCCAGTTTTCATTACCCCCAAGAGGAACACTAAAAGGCTAGGTTTATTGCATCCTTTTTGTGTGTGTGTGCCTTGCTTGTGAGTGCATTTCCCTGCACAAAAAGTTTTTATTTCTTTGGAAGGAAGGAAAGGAAAGAAAGAAAAAGGGTGGGATGGATGGATGGATGGATGAAAGAAAGAAAAAGAAAGAGAAAGAAAGAAAGAAAGAAAGATAGAAAGAAAGATAGAAAGAAAGAAAGAGAAAGAAAGAAAAGAGAAAAGAAAAGAAAAAAAGAAGAAAAGAAAAGAAAAGAAGAAAAAAGAAAAGAAAATGGGTGGGATGGATGGAAGGAAGGAAAGAAAGAAAGAAAATGGGATGGAAGGAAGGAAAGGAAGGAAGGAAGGAAGGAAGGAAGGAAGGAAGGAAGGAAGGTAGGAAGGAAGGGCCATGGTTGCGTAGTGGCTAGAATGCAGTATTGCAGGCTGAGTCTACTCACTGCCAGGAGTTCGATTCTCACTGGCTCACGGTTGACTCAGCCTTCCATCCTTCCGAGGTTGGTAACATGAGGACCCTTCTCACCTGTTTTCCTTCCTTCCCACCCATTTTCCTTCCTTCCTTTCCTTCCCTGCCTCTTTCTCTCTGCCTCCTTCAATTTCCCTTCCTTCTTTTCTTTCTGTCCCTTTTTCATTTTCCCTGTCTCCAGCACCAATTCCCTCTTTCTCTCCCTCCCTCCCTCCCTCTCTCTCTCACACACACACATACCCCTTCTAAAAATTGCATTGATGCTCCTGCCACAGAATAGCTTGGCGGGAGTTTCCCCATCTGCAAACAGGCCCCCAACCCACTGCAAATTTGTTGTCAAGGGAACTTATTAAAGCCAGGATCTACCTGTTTGGAAATATGACTTCAGGCTGTGGGTTTGCTTGCAGAAAACTTGGCTGCAGCCACCTTGCTCTCACTGTGCCAGAGATCGGTTGAATTCTGCTACCGATTTGAATCCATTTCCTTAATGTCTTCCTCCCTCCCCTGCTTTCCCCCCCCACCCCCAAATCATCTAATTTTGCAGCTTTTATGAAGTTTAGCATCGAGCACACTTCCAGCTCCTGTGCAAAACCCGAAAATAGGATAATTCAACTAAACCAGGTTTAAATATATACAGCCACAGCTTTTCTGGATTACTTTCATCCACTCAGCCAGGAATGCTGTGGTTTAAGGCCCCTGATACCCTTCTGAATTTGTGTGTGTGTGTTTTTTTGGGGGAGCGGGGGCTTATTCCCAGGAACTGGTTCTAATAAAATTACCTGTTTTATGCAGCAATCTTTGCTTAGGTGAGTGGGGGGGGGGAATGAGGAACAGCCTGCAGGAAAGAGGAACCATCTTCAAAGGACTTTTAACCCCGGGGGTTAATGATTAGATAGGTAAGTTTAAAAAAAAATAAAAATTAAAAAGCAACAACATAGACAGATGTTTACAAAAGAGCAGGATATGGAAATCATCTTAAATTTGGGCTTTTTAAGTCCCACGCTCTTTCAAAAACCAGACAGGGATAAATTCTTCTGTCCTGTTTTAGTGTTAATTTTTTTTAGCATTTTAGCATTAGAGGGTGCGCTGCGACCGTCATAAATACAAGTCAGTTGCCAAGCGTCCAAATTTTGATCACGTGACTGTGGGGGAATGCCGCAACGGTCGTAAGTGTGGAAAAACGGTCCCAAGTCCCTTTTTTTCAGTGCCGTTGTAACTTTGGTCACTAAACAAACCGTTGTAAGTCGAGAACTACCTGTATTATTCCCATAATCCGGGTTGGAGCTACGATGGAAAAACAAAACATATTTTTCTACAACCATCTGGGAAACCTTGGGTTAATTGGAAGAATCTGAGGATTTCTAATGCGGACTTAGTTATATTACATTACATAATTACATTTCCCCAGTGCTAATGTCTTCTCTTTTTTTGGTTGTTTTCTTTCCTTTTTCCTGTAAACCGGCGATTTAAAATAAAACCAAACTTGGCTCGCTGGTAAGGAATTTGAGCTGATTCAGGGAGAAAAAAATTAAAAGATCTCATTTCATTTGGGGGAAAGAAGGAATTGAAAGTGTTTGCAATTATTGGGGGAGGGGAAATGGGAACGAAGGACAAAAGATGCTTCTTAAATTATCTCTGCTAAAAGACCAGGGTTGTTTTTTTGTTTTGTTTTGTTTTTCTTTCAATTTACAGTCTGTGATGGATGGATACGTTTGTGAAATACAATAACAACGAACAGTTATATACCAGTGAAATAATATAAACAAACACAAAACGACTCACCAAAGCATAGGTAATACGAGCCCGCATTTCTTATTAGATTCAACAGAAATTAAAAATGTCACCCTGATGATCACGTGCTTGGATGTTGTCCCTAATGTCAAAATTGCTATTAGCGGGTGCTAAAGCCGTGTTTTCCCCACCTTTGGCTAAATTTTAAAAGGTTGTGGACTTCAACTCCCAGAATTCCCCAGCTGGGCTCGGGGGAATTCTGGGAGTTGAAGTCCACACCTCTTTTAAAGTTTTGCCAAAGTTGAGAAAGACTTAATTTTTTTTACCAATCTTGGTGCAAATTGGTCTTAAAACCCTTCACCAGCGGGTCTGCGGGACCTCACATGAAATAGAGAAAATTCTCATTTTATTCCCATTTCTTTATTTTGCTCAGGGATTGAATTAGTTTCCAATTTAACCGGTCAGCAATTTGCAAAATTGGTTAGCAAATTGCGGACCGGACCGAACCGCGGCAAAAGTTGGAGCTGAGACACACAAACACACACACACACCCTTAAGATATTTGCAAGAAGTCAAAAACTACCTTTTCATTCCAAGTCCTGGGTTCAAAGGGGTATTTCTTTTTTTTTTCTTTCTTTCTTTCTTGGAGATGCAGAAAAAGAGAGGTTTCTTTAAATGATAATGATCATTATAATTATAATTATAATTAATCTGGGTTCCAATGCAATCAGATATTCTGGAGTCAGTCAACCACCTAGGCCTCCAGGCCATGGTTAATCCGGGCTCAAAAGTTTTTCAAAAAGGCTAAAACTTTTTGTCAAGAGGGTGTAAATTACCCTGAATTGTGTCTCTCCCCCCCCCCCAGGGACAAATGGTCAGGGCCTCCTGGCTTTCAATGTTGAGAATGGCTGGGAAGGGTATAGGGGGTGGGGGTGAGGGGGTCAGGCTGGCTATTTATTTATATTTTAGTTCAAAGAAGGGGAAGAAAATAAGAGAGGGGTGGGAAAGGGGTGTCCCCACATAGCTTTTCTGAAGCTAACCCTCAAAGTCATTCAAATTAAATCTGCAATGAAAACAAACAGTAGCTTTTCTCTCCTTTCCCAATTGGCTGGGAATTAAGACAGATTATGGGGGGGGGGTGTTTCCCATTCAGGTTGGGCTTTGGTTAAATAAATCCACTCGCTTTCTGTGGGTCTTCCAATGATGAAGAAGTGGATTTCAGCGCCCCACTGAATTTGCTCACAGGACAACCTGAGTGTCTTCCCACGGGACAAACTCCCAGGGCTGCGGATTTTAGTTCCCAGAATTCTCTGCAATAGGCTTGCTGGCTGGGGGATTCTGGGAGTTGACGTCCACCACTCTTAAAGCAGGCTGGCTGGGGGATTCTGGGAGTTGAAGTCCACCACTCTTAAAGCAGGCTGGCTGGGGGATTCTGGGAGTTGCAGTCCACTATCCCTCTTAAAGAATGCTGGCTGGGGGATTCTGGGAATTGAAGTCCACCCTGCCTCTTAATGAAATTTAGCTGGGGAATTCTGG
>QLTV01001023.1:484214-499406 GCA_003457575.1 Thermophis baileyi
CTCCCGCCCTCCCTCTCTTCTTTCTTACACAACTTTCTTTTCCTCTTTCCTTTTTCCTTTCCTTTTTCCTTTCTTTCTTCCATCTTTTTTCCTTCCAATCATCTTTTTTCATTCCATCCATCTTTTTCTTTTCCTTTCTTTTTTTTCCTCTCCTTTCCTTTTCTGTCTTTTCCTTCCCATTCCTTCCCTTCACTTCTTCCCTTCCCTTCCCTTCCCTCCCTTTCCTTTTTTCCCTTTTCTTTCTTTTCCTTTCATCCTCTTTTCTTCCTTCCTTCCTTCCTTCCTTCCTTCCTTCCTTCCTTCCTTCCTTCCTTCCTTCCTTCCTTCCTTCCTTCCTTCCTTCCTTCCCCTTTCCTTCCCTTCTTCATCCATTTACTTTCTTCCCTTTCCTTCTTCCCTCCCTTCCCTTTTTCCTTCCCTTTCTTTTCCTTTCATCCTCTTTTCTTTCCTTCCATCTTCTTCCTCCCTTCCATCTCTTCCCTTCCCTTCTTCATCCATTTACTTCCTTCCCTTCCCTTCTTTCTGTTCTTCCTTTCCTCTTCCCCTTCTCCTTCCCCTTCTCCCATGTGCAGGAAAGCCAGACCGGATGTCCTTTGCGTGGCTTGGGTTACAGCTCCCATTATCCCCAACCAACACATGGTTGTTGTTTTTTAATCTGCTTTGGGGAAACCCTCAGGTGTCCTGGCTGCTTAGCCCAAAGTGATCAGAAATAGGAAAGAAAGAAAGAAAGAAAAACAATTTCGAAGCCAAGTTTCTGTTTTGCTTTTGCTCTTGGGCCAAAAGTTTCAGGTTTCCATTCTTGTTGATTGTTTACACTCTATCCTTTGGCCTCAAAAATGGTTGATCCCAGGTGCTTTTGAATCGTTCTTTTCCTCTGCCCTCCCTTCCCTGTTTTCCTCTAATGTTGTGCCATTCAGACAACCCATCTCCAGGGCAAGTACTGACTACGGTAGTTTTTAATGGATTGTATGCATGCCCCTGTGGTAACCCCTGGTGGTGGGGGGGGGCTGGAGACAGAAATGTTTCAATAAAACAAACCTTAATTAATTAATTCCTAGCATTTCTACCATCGGAAAAGCTCAAGTTGTGAGTTCACACCTGTGAGTTCACTAAACCGGGATCGCGTTTGGTTTGGGTGTGAACTCAGCCACTCTGGTTTCTACAGGAGGATGCTAACCGATGGTGGCTTGCACGACGGGAGAGTTCACCAACAGTGTGCTTGCGCAAGAGAAGGCAGCCAATAACAGTTTGCACGATGGGGGCTTGTATGGGAAAGGCCGGCCGATGGTGGTTTGCAGGATGGCAGCTTGTGCGGGAGAGGCCAGTTGATGGTGGCTTGCACGAAGGTGGCTTGCACAGGAGAGTTCGTTCGTTGGTGGTTTGCACCATGGCAGCTTGCATAGGAGAGATCAGGTGATGATGGCTTGCTCTACGGCAGCTTGTACAGGAGTGGCCAGCCAATGGTGGCTTGTAGGATGGCAGCTTGGGCAGAAGAATTCACCAATGGCGGCTTGCACAAGAGAGGCCAGCCGATGATAGCTTGGCTTGTAGGATGGCAGCTTGTGCAAGAGAGTTCACCAATGGCAGCTTGCCAGCCGATGGTGGCTTGTACGAGGGTACCTTGCACGAGAGAGAAACTAGCCCACGGCAGCTTGCTCAAGAGGCCAACATTGCTGAAACTGGGGTTTAACAGGAGTCTGATCGGGAGCCGCTGGCAAAACGCCCCCTCTCCATTTCCTCCCCCTGTTTCAAGAGGGATTAGAGATTTAACACACCGGGGTTCAAGGACTTGTCCTTTCGCCAGATCGGATCCCCACCACAAAATGAGCATCAGCCCCGATCTGAATCAGCGAAGAGGTGGGGAGGGGGAGGGGTCGACTTAATCCAGATTAACCCTAGGTTAGAGATTAAAGGGGCTTTTCCCCGCAGCTTTCTTAATCCTGTTAAAGGCTGCCTCTCTTCTCCGCCTTCCCTTTCTCCTTCTTCTCTTCCCTGGCCCCCTCCCTCCATTTGCAAAGCCGGCCAGGCCTGGGAAACCCACGGTTTGCAAAGCGCTTTTTAAGAAAATGTATTAGTCAGAAAAAAGGTGCTACCCCATTCCTGGTTTTATTATTTATTTATTTATTTATTTTGCCACTATAGATGCGCACACACACAGCTCTGCTGCTACGATCCAACATAGGTTGCAGCTTCTCACAAGCCAGGTGTTGTGTTGTGACACGACACTTTGGGATGCTGTCTCTGGCTGGGACCAAATTAAAATATTGTAGTGCAGCAGTGAGCATTTTTTAATTAATTCCTTGCTTCCTTCCTCTCTCCTTCCTTCTTTCCTCCCTTCCTTCTTTCTTACCTTCTCTCCTTCCTCCCATTCTGTCCGTCCTTCCTTCCTTCCTTCCTTCCTTCCTTCCTTCCTTCCTTCCTTCCTTCCTTCCTTCCTTCCTTCCTTCCTTCCTTCTCTCTTATCCTTCCTTCCCCCTCCAATCTTCCTTCCTTCTTTCCTCCCTCCCTTCTTGTACCTTCCCTCATTCCCTTCATTCTGTCCTTCCCTCCTTCCTCTCCTTCCTTCCTCCTTCCTTCCTTCCTTCCTTCCTTCCTTCCTTCCTTCCTTCCTTCCTTCTCTCTTATCCTTCTTTCCCCCTCCAATCTTCCTTCCTTCTTTCTTTCCTCCCTCCCTTCTTATACCTTCTCTCCTTCTTCCCATTCTGTCCTTCCCTCCTTCCTTCCCTTCCTTCCTTCTTTTCATCCATCTTCCATCTGTTTTCCTTCCTTGTCTATGTCTTTCTCTACCTCCCTCCCTCCCTCCCTTTTCTTTTTCCTTCTTTCCTTCCCTTCATCCAGAAAAGAGAGGATCAACCACAACTCTCAACATTCTTGCAAACTTTAAATCCCACATTTTATTTTGCAAAACAGGGCATGAACCGAAGGGTTTTTTTAAAAAACCCGTAATACACAAAAGGACAGACCATAGCTCCATCCATCCTAGGAAGCAAACTGCATCCTGGTTTACCCCGCAGTGCTCAGCTTTTCTTCGCCTAACCATGGTTTGCTGAGTAAATCGCCCATTGCAATAAGCCAGCAAGCCTGGCTCACCAACCACAATGTCGGGGCGTGTCCACAAGCTGGCTCCCAAGGCGAAACCATCATGTTGCGGTTGTATGAATGAGTAACAATACCAGTCCCTGGGAAAAGAGGGAATAATGCACCCATCTGTCTGTTTGTGGTTTGCTTTGTAGCGTCTCCTCGTCAAACCTGTCGGTGTTTTTCCTTGCTTTTGAGTATCATGGTGGCCAGTTGAGCGAAAGGGGGAAAAAATTGCTTATTGGAGTTCAACAAGTCTGTGGCTTTGATGCTGGCTGGTGCTGGTTTAGCTCATTAACCACGATTCGTGGTTTGACATGAGGCCGAACTGGGGCTATTGGGACTCTTGTCAAAATGGAGAAATCTATGGTGGCTGAACTGGGGCGTAAATTAAGATCAGAGGTTTGTTCAGCTACCGTAATTTCAGGGCGCAGAGGTACCTTTGCAAATGATTTGGCTGTCTGTATATCTGTTTCATTTTCCTGTTGTTCCTCACTTCTATGGATCGGCTCAGCTGCTTCGGTGTGATCTGGACAGGCAGTCCTCGATTTACAACCACAATTGAGCCCAGAATTTATGTTGCTAAGTGAGACATTTGTTATCTGAGTTACGTCCCCTTTGACCACCTTTCTCCCCACCGTTGTTAAGCGAATCACCACCGTTGTTAAATTAGTCACACGATTGTAACTGGCTTTGCTTGTCAGGCGGTCGCAAAAGGCGATCCGGGACACTGCAGCCGTCATAAGTATGAGTCAGTTGTGAAGCATCTGAATTTTGATCATGTTAGTCCTGCCTTAAGCAAAGCTAAATAGCACCCCTGCTAAATTTCAGTGCAATTCTTCAGTCTGTCCAAAAATTGTTGCTTTTTAAAAATTATTATTAAAGCCTCTGTGCTAAAAAGCCAACAAAAAGAAACAAACTAAAAATAAAATATAGCTAGTCCTCGACTGTTAACGACCAAAACGGAGCCCGAAAGTTTACGTGGCTAAGCGAGAAACTCGTCGGGGGCCCCGTTTGACGACGTTTCGTTTGTTAAACGTGAATCACTGCCGTCATTCCATCAGTCACGCGGTCGTTAAGCGAATCCGGCTTCCCCATCGACTTGGCTCGCCAGAGGAGATCACATGGCCCGGGAACCACCGCGACCGTCATAAATGTGAGTCAGCTGCCAAGCGGCCGAATTTTGATCGAGTGCCCAGGGGGATACTGCAACAGTCGTAAGTGTTTAAAAACGGTCCTATGTCCCTTTTTTTCCAGTGCCGTTGTAACTTCGGTCACTAAACAAACCGTCGTAAGTCAAGGACTACTTGTAAATTAAATTAACAAACAGAGAAAGGACAGAGGGGGAGGGTCTCCCTATCAGCCAAGTCAGAATTGCAGCTTTTGAGCCCCTCCCCAAAACCTTCACTCCCTCCACCCTGCAAAGCACGAAGCGTCTTGCCCGGAGCATGTGCAAAGCGTTTTTCTTCTCTACCTTAACTCTGGCACATCTGGAGCGCTAGGTTGCAACATTCAGAGATGTCCCTTGTGCAATTTGCACTCGGGGCCTTTTCTGTTTGCGGAGACAAAGCAGGACCTGTTAGCCCAGATCGTGGGAAGCGGGGTGTGGAGCCACGCACCCCATTTTGTGCAGGAAGAGGCCAAGCCAGCCCTGGGCAAGGCAGCTCCATAGCCGAGCGTATGACACACGGCATCTTTGGCTGCGTGTTCTTATTCTACTACAGCGTGAAGGATTTCCACCGTTGTAGGTGTGAAAAGAGGTGTGCCCCCCCCCTCACACCGCTGCAGAAGACAAAACTGGCCTTTTGAGAATGCAAAGAGGTGTTTCTGAGCGTGCACAGAAGGCCGGTGCACAAGGCAAAACTGGAAAGCCGAACTTGGCGTGTCGAGAATGCAAAAGGAGAGGTGTTTCTGAGCATGCACAGAAGGCCCGTGCACAAGGCAAAACTGGAAAGACGAACTTGGCATGTCGAGAATGCAGAAGGAGAGGTGTTTCTGAGCATGCACAGAAGGCCGGTGCACAAGGCAAAACTGGAAAGCCGAACTTGGCGTGTCGAGAATGCAAAAGGAGAGGTGTTTCTGAGCATGCACAGAAGGCCCGTGCACAAGGCAAAACTGGAAAGACGAACTTGGCGTGTCGAGAATGCAAAAGGAGAGGTGTTTCTGAGCATGCACAGAAGGCCGGTGCACAAGGCAAAACTGGAAAGCCAAACTTGGCCTTTCGAGAATGCAAAAGGAGAGGTGTTTCTAAGCATGCACAGAAGGCTCTTTGGGCGTCTCTCTTTGGACTGCTAGAACCAAGTCTCAAGCTTGAGTCATAATTATAATCCTGCCTGGCCCTTGCAGTCAATTGTTGGATCTCGCCCTGCCTTCAGCGAGAGCGACGAGTGAGCACCCCATCCAGAAAAAGGGGGGGACCCCAAAAATGGAGGGCTGCCCATCTTGCAAACCGGTCTGTCAGCTCATCCTGAAATTCAGAGGGGTCCTCTGAATCTTGTTTTCCTCTCTTAACTAGTCTGGGGTTGAAAACGCGCCTCTGTTTTTCTTCCAGTGGAGACGAGCCCATAGAATCGTTACCCAAGCATCTCTAAGCAGGAAGGGATATTCCCATCATGCTTTGCTCCCAGCCGGGATGCTCTGGGTTGCTTTCCTGCCTGCTATAAACAGCCAAGAAGGGCTATCTATCTATCTATCTATCTATCTATCTATCTATCTATCTATCTATCTATCTATCTATCTATCTATCTATCTATCTATCTATCTATCTTCTATCTATCTATCTATCTCTCATCTATCTATCTCTCTCTATCTATCTATCTATCTATCTATCTATCTCTATCTCTCTCTCTCTCTCTCTCTCTCTCTCTATCTATCTATCTAATCTCTCTCATCTATTTGCTAATCTCTATCATCTTTCTCTCTTTATCTCTCCCTCCCTTTCTATATATATATCTAATCTCTCTCTCTCATCTCTCTATATCTATCTAATCTCTCTCTCATCTATTTGCTAATCTCTATCATCTTTCTCTGTTTATCATCTATCTATCTATCTATCTATCTATCTATCTATCTATCTATCTATCTATCTATCTCTAATCTCTCATCTATTTGCTAATCTCTATCTCTATCTAATTGCCTATCTATCTATCATCTCTCTATGTCATTATCTATCCATTCATCCATCCACCAATTCTCTGTCACACCCTCTCTTTTTATCTATCATCTATCTATCATCTGTCTATCTATCTCTTCTCTCACACACACTCTCTATCATATCTCTATCTCTTCTCTCTCTCTCTCTCTCTCTCTCTCTTAGACACAGTTCAACCTTTTCGAGCATTTGCAACATCCTGGTCTGCTTTCCCTCCGCCAGTGACAAGCTGCCCGCTGCGGTACCCACCCTGTGCCCGTCTCTCGCTGGCACGGGCTGCATCCTGTGCCTTCCTCCCGCGTTCCTGCTCCTTTCTTCCTCCTTGCCAAAGCGTCCTGGAGGGTGGTCTCGGGCCCCGGGTGCCGTGCTTGGCCCGCTCTCCCCTGCAGTAGCCCTGCCAGCCTTCCCTTCTGCCCTGCCAGCCTTCCCTTCTGCCCACCCAGCTCCCGACAGGATGATGGAAAGTGTCATCGCCGCCGTAAAAGCTGTTCTAAAAACCCAGTCGTGCAGAAGCGATGCCACTCCGTTCTGCCTCGGGGCTTAACTCTTCCTCAGCCAACCTGCCGTGTGTGTGTGTGTGTGTGTGTGTGTGTGTGTGTGTGTGTGTGTGTGTGTCTCCAGAGCTTCCCACGGGGGAGAAAGCAAGGCCCACAATGTTTTGTGGGTTTTTTTGCTGCCCGTCCAGCCTTGGCTTCTCCAAGGTAGACTGCCTCTGAAGCTGGAGGCTCGGCGTCGAACACCCACACCTCGGCGTCTGCTGGTGATAAACGGACTGGCATTTCCTTCCCGAGGAACATTTAAGGCCTTCTCTGAACCCGATGCCAGGCAGAATTTTTTTTTTTTCCTGGCCTGAATTACTCTGCCTTCCCCCGGTGCAAAATAATATTTTGCGTTGAATATTGTTGTGCAAATCCATGCGATTGCAAATCCATACGATTGCAATGAAATAAGTAAAACGTGTCACTCTTTCCTAAGCGTGGCATCGAACAATCGGCGTACAGGCAGTAAGTCCCCAACGTACGATCAGATTTGAGCCCAGCGTTCCTGGTGCTAAGCGAGACGGTCGTTGAGTGAATTTTGCTCCATTTTACGACCTTTCTTGCCACCGTTGTTAAGCGAATCCCTGCAGTCGTTAAGGGAGTCACACGGTTGTTAAGTGAATCGGGCTTCCTCCATTGACATCGCAATAGCAATAGCAATAGCACTTAGACTTATATACCGCTTTACAGTGCTTTACAGCACTCTCTAAGCGGTTCACAGAGTCAGCATATTGCCCCCAACAATCTGGGTTCTCATTTTACCCACCTCAGAAGGATGGAAGGCTGAGTCAACCTTGAGCCGGTGAGATTTGAACCGCTGAACTGCTGAACAGTCAGCTGAAGTAGCCTGCAGTACTGCACTCTAACCACTGCGCCACCTCGGCTCCTTATCGCTTGGTCGGAAGGTCGCCAAAGGGGGATGACGTGACCCCTGGGACGCCGCGAACGTCATAAATACGAGTCAGTTGCCAAGCGCCTGAATTTTGATTTACGAGATGCTGTAGTGCTCGTACAGGTGAAAACCGGTCCTACGTTGCTTTTTTCAGTGCCGTCGTAAGTTGGAACGGTCCCTAAATGAACTGTTGTAAGTCGAGGACCGTCTGGCCTGAGATTTGCAGGCTGGTCCCAGCCTACTTTACAAAGACGATACTCGCCCTTAAGAATCTTCCTGCAGCTTTCGTAGCCCAGACGTGCCAGCCTTGAACGGTAGTAACACAGCACCCCTGCGAGGTAGGACAGTGGCGTCCGAACCCGGGTGTCGAATCCTTTCCTTCTTCCCATCGCCAGAGTTCTCACTCCCTTCCCCCAGCGCCGGCTGCAGCAGTGTTCGAGACAGGAAGGGCAGCCAAGCAGCTCTCCGGCGAGAGTGAGTTATGGTGTCCTTTCGTACAACCGGCAAGCGCGCAGCACGTTATACGGCAAAGCTTGAGGCTAAGAGGGGGGGGAATGTTGGACGCCCCCCCCCTCTTGAGGGATGGCTGTTGGAAGGACAAAGATTGAAGACACAATTAGGGAATCAGGATTAACAGGATAACAGGAAGTGGGACGGGGCCTCAGAGGTCTTCTAGTCCGACCCCAGAGCCCACGGGGAAAGCCAGGTTCGCTTAACAACGGCGTCGCTGATTGAACAATCGCAGTGATTCGCTTAACAAAACCCCGCAAGAGAACGGCGTAAGATGGGGCAAAGCTCGCTTCGCCAGTGTCTCACTTAGCAACAGAAACTTTGACTTGGTTGTGGTCGTAAGTCAAGGACTACGTGTGTGTGTGTGTGTGTGAGAGAGAGAGAGAGAGAGAGAGCGAGCACACACAAACACACACACATACACATATATATAAACACACAAACACACACATACTCATATATATAAACACACAAACACACACACATACACACATATATATATAAACACACGAACACATACACATATATATAAACACACACACACACATATAAATATATATATATATACATACATACATACATACACACACATGTATGGGGGGGTGTATACACACACACACACATACATATACACACACACAAACATACATGTACCGGTAGATATATATATATATATGTATATATCTGTGTGTATATATGTATATATGTGTGTATACATATATACACACATACATATACATGTACACACATATATACATATATATATACACACACACACACACACACACATATACAGACGTGTGTGTTTATAGATATAGAAATGGATGGATGGATGGAGAGATAGAGAGAGAGATAGAGAGATATATAGATATAGATAGATATATAAAAATAGGTTTCTTTCTGGACATGCAAATCAGCATAAAAAGCGCCTGCGATCCGCCTTGTGCAAATTGGTTTAACATTCTTCCCCGCCAGAGCCGGGTTTTTTGCTTAATATTCTGAATAAACCGGGCCTTCCTTCGCGGGGAGGGAGAGACAGCTCTTTCCACTTAGAGAAATCTTGAAGCAGGCATGGAGGCATTTATCTCCATACAAATGGCGGTAATCCGTGCCGGATCGATCTTTTTTCTCCTATTTTTCCCCTTCTCTCTCTCTCTCCTTCTAATTACTTTTTTTTTTTTAATGCTCCCAGAATTTGCAAAACCCCAAAGGCGGCTTCAGAGGAGGCGGGGTGCTGGTTGTTTTTTTTTTTGGCTTGGTGCTGTTCCGCCGAGCCTGCCTTGCAGGGCTGTTGTAAAACTTAAGTCATTGCGACCGCCGCATTTTCCCCATTCCGGCTTCTGATTTTATTTTATTTTTATTTATTAAATTTACGTGCCTCCCATTCTCGCTGTAAGGTGACTCTTTGCTTGGAATAGAGCAGTTGGAGCTTGGGGATAAACCGCGGGGGGGGGGGTGTCTCTAGGCGTTGCCATCCCAGAGGGTCAAAGTTCCTCTGAACATGTGCAGAGTGCTTTTTTCCTTCACTCTCTCTCTTTCCCTTTTCAAGTCCTGTCTTCCCAGTTTGGATCCCACCTTTGACAGATTGTGAATCCCTCTCTCTCGTTCTCCTTGGCTGCCAGAGGATTGAAATGGCTGTCTTTACCTCTGCGCATGTGCAGAGTGTTTTTCCCCCTTCTCTCTCTCTCTCTCTCTCTCTCTCTCTCTCTCTCTCTCTCTCTCTTCTTTCTTTTTCTTTTTCTTTCTTTCTGTTTCTCTTTCTTTCTTTCTTTCTTCTTTCTTTCTTTCTCTCTTTCCCTCTCTCTCTCTCTGTCTTTCTCTCTTTCTTTCCCTCCCTCTTTCTCTTTTTCTTTCTCTGTTTCTCTCTTTGAATCTGTCAGTCTCTGTTTCTTTTCCTCCTCGTCTGCCAGAGGACTGATATTGCTGCCTCTGCCTCTGGGCATGTACAGAGTGCTCCCTCCCCTTTTAGTTCCTCCAGCTGCTGCCACGTCCACTATCCTATATGATTATTTATTTAAATGCAGCCATAAAGCTCGCTTGGCAAACCACGATGCCCCCGTGACAACCATGGCCTTTCCCCCCCCTTCCTTCCTTCCTCCCTCCCTCCCTCCCTCTCTCTCTCTCTCTCACTCCCCTCCAAAATCCCCTCTTCCCAGTTTCCCTCTCCATCTTTCTCTTCCTCCTCGTCTGCCAGAGGACTGACATTGCTGCCTCTGGGCATGTACAGAGTGTTTTCCCCCCCTTTTAGTTCCTTTTCTAAGGCTTTTCTCCTGTCCTTGCAGATTAAGAGTGGGGAAATCTTGTTGATCAGGATTAAGTTTGTGTTTTTCTCACTCCCAGCTTCTGGCTGGGTGTCAGATCCGTGCGTGCTCGGCTCCCCCTTGGGAGAAGCGTCTCTCTCTCTCTAACCCTTTGCTTGATTAGCAGCGCTGTTTACCAGCCTGCTGTGGTTTAATAAGCCCCATGGCAGGAGACGCTCTCCTGGGGGGTTCCGGGCCAAGCCCCAGCGGCCCCCTCCCTAGAGGGAACCTACTGGGGTGTTCTCCGCACACCTTTGCGTCAAGCGACAACCGGTTGCGCTGCTGGCGCGTTGCAAAAGCTTGCGCGAAATGTCTTTATACCTGCCGAGCAGGCCGAAATTCCACAGGTGATGTTGCGAGCGGCCCCTGTCAACAAGCCGTGTTTTGCAAGGCAAAGAGTTTCCTGGGGGGGGGGGAAAGGGATAGAACCTCCTTAGTAGAAGCAGTCTACCTGCACTCTCCCAGCACCAACAGGAGGCGTGAGGCGCGGCCTCTTAGGGGAGGAATAGAGCCTCCTCAAGCAGAGGCAGTCTACCTGCGCTTTCCCGGCACCTGAAGGAGGCGCAAGGAAGGGCCCTCTTCTTATAGGTGACTCAGGAAGGGGAGGAACAGAGCCAATTTTTACGACCATCCTTGCCCCCGTTGTTAAGGGAATCACCACCGCCGCAGTAAAGTTAGCCACACGGTCTTTAAGCGAATCCGGTCTTCCCCGTTGGCTTTGCTGGTCGGACGGTCACAAAAGAGGATCGCACGACCCCCACGGCCGTCATAAAGACAAGCCGGTTGCCTCAAGCATCTGAATTTTGATCACGTGTCCGCGGGGTCCTTGCGACGGTGTGAAAAACACTCCGAAGTCACTGTTTTTAGTGCCGTGGTAACTCCGAACAGTCACTAAAACATCATCATCATCATCATCTTTTAACGACCCCATAATCCCTTGCAGGGTGGAGTCTGGGCAACTGAATGGAGCTAGCAGAGTGTTTTAATGGCCGGATGCCCTTCCTGTTGCCAATGCGGAGTTTTGTTCAGCAGATAATATTCTCATTGTGCCCAGAGAGAGAGAGAAATATCTGCCTCTACCTAGGATCGAACTCACAGCCTCCTGATTGTGAGGCGAGAGCTCCACCTCTAGGCCACTGTACCACTCCTCCGAACGGTCACTAAATGAACCGTTGTAAGTCCGGGACCACCTGTATTTCTGTTTGCAAGTCTTTC
Organism: Thermophis baileyi; assembly: GCA_003457575.1. Lineage (NCBI taxonomy): Eukaryota > Metazoa > Chordata > Lepidosauria > Squamata > Dipsadidae > Thermophis > Thermophis baileyi. The sequence goes on from QLTV01001023.1 coordinate 495,900, forward strand.
TATATTCCTCTCTTCTACTCTTCTGTCTCCAGCTACCACCACATCCACTATCCTATATGATTATTTCTTTCAACGCAGCCAGGCCGAGCCGTCAAGTTCGGTTGGCGAAACCACGATGCCCGTGTGCCCCTTGCCAAGCTGCCCAACCACGGCTTGACGGTGCCAACACAGGCAGGATCTGACTCACTCCTGCTTGGGTTTTTCGCTCTCCCAAGCGAGGAGGGCCCGTCCAGGCTTGTCAGAGATCTAAATCCACGGGAACATTCCTAGGCGTGAATCTTAGGCTGGTGGGAAGAGCTGGCATGTTCCAGAAAATCGGCACGGCAGATGCTTTTGGGAGAAAAGATGGCATGGGGCCTGAACGGGAATGGCTGCAGGCAGTTCCGTAGCAGGGCGATTCACCCCAATTTCGAGCATCTCTTCTTCCAGCCAACGGGAAAAACAACGCCCCCACGCCGGATTCTTTTCCAGTATTTTTTTTTCCTTTTTTTTTTTTTCCAATTCCAAAGAGGCAGCAGATGGGCAAAGCTTGGTTTTCCTGGGACGAGGTGCCCTCCTTGCCAAGAAAGCCAAGCTGGAGAACAAGGGGCTCAAAAACACAGCTTCTGAGCATGTACGGAGGGCCTCTGAACCGTTCTCCGGATGTTCCCGACACGCAAGGAAAAAGTGACGGGGCGGGACGAGGAAAGGAAAGGGAAGTCCCTTGGGAGTTGGGCGGCATACAAATTTAATAAATAATAATAATAAATAATAATAAAGTTAGAATTGCACAACAAACGGTGGCAAAATTTAAGAGCTGAGTCGTAAGCCTGGTGATTCGGTGCTCACTATGGCAGCCGCCGGTCTGGGGTTTTTTTTCTCACCGTTTTCCAAGGAGTTACAGGTGTATAAATGTTCTCCTTGCAGTCGCCTCTCGTTGGTGCATTTTTGGGGGTGCACGCCAAGGGATGGTGGTGGTTTGGTTCTGCAGTTTTGCAAGGTGGTTTAGGCCCCTGACGGAGGCCGAAAGATGGTTTGGAGAAGGGGAAAGAAGAGAGAAAACCGAGGGAATTTTTTTATTTTAATTTTTTTTTTCAACCTCAATGCACCATTGCAGATGTCACCCCGATTCCTGTCATTCGTGCCGCGCCGTCTTTCCGCCGAAGCTAATTAATTGGCGAGCCTTGGGCTCGGTGTGTTCACGCGCGTGTGTCAGCGGGCTGCGTCTCAGGCTGTCACAATTATCAAAGCGGCCCCCGATTAGAGCCGGCGGGGGTCTCCCCGGAGCAGATCAGAGCTGGCTTGTGACACAAGAGCAGCATAATGGAAGCTCCCTAGGGAGACCCCCGATTGCCGGAATTGGGTAACAGGATTAGCGGTGGTGGAAGCGGGGGGGGGAAGGGGGGGATTTCTGGACCCCCGCCAGCCAGCGTGCAAAACCTCGCAGCCCTAGCCTTAGCATCCTCTGGAATGGCAGGGCCCATCATCCTCAGCCCACAGGGTGGGTTCCCGTGAAATTGCCCTGCAGAGGTCGAAGCTGGAACAGGCTGTCAAGGATCTCTTTTGTGGGCTGGCGTGAGAATTAAAAAGAAGGATGGTGGGAAGGGAGGGAGGGATAAATAAGATGGTAGCTTGTGTTTCGGGGGGGGGGTGGTCTTTCCTGGCTTTGTTTTGTTTTGTTTTAGTTTTGCGGGTTTAGTTTTTACGGTTTGTAGCTCTGTGGGCTCTAAGATGGGGAGGGAGGGAAGGAAGGAGAGAAAGAAGGAAGGGAAAGTGGATAGGGAGGATGAGTGGGTGAAAAGAAGGAAAGAAAGAGGAAGAAAAGATTAGGGAGGAAGGAGGAGGGGGGGTGAGAAGGAGAAGGAAAAAGAGAGGGGTAGGAAGGGAAGGAAGGAAGGAAGATTGGAGGGGGGGAAGGAAGGAAGGGTGGATAGGGAGGAGGGGTGGGTAAAAAGGAAAGGACGAGGAAGAAAGGATGAGAAAGGAAAAACGGAAGGAGGAGGAGTGGGGGAGAAGGGAGGGAAGGAAGGAAGGAATAGGATGAGAACAGAAGGAAGGAAGGAAGGGAGAAAGTGGATGAAGAAGGAAGAGGAGAAGGATGGAAGGAAAGAAGGAAGAGAAGAAGAGGAGAAAGGAAGGAAGAAGGAAAGAAGGAATAGGATGAGAACAGAAGGAAGGAAGAGAAAATGGATGAAGAAGGAAAGAAGGAAGGAGATAAGGATGAGAGGGAGGGGGGAAGGAAGGAAGGAAGGAAGGAAGGAATAGGATGAGAACAGAAGGAAGGAAGGAAGGGAGAAAGTGGATGAAGAAGGAATAGGATAAGGATGGATGGAAGGAAAGAAGGAAGAGAAGAAGATGAGGAAGGAAGGAAGAAGGAAAGAAGGAATAGGATGAGAACAGAAGGAAGGAAGAGAGAATGGATGAAGAAGGAAAGAAGGAATGGGATAAGGATGAGAGGGAGGGAGGGAGGGAGGGAGGAAGGAAAAAAAGAAATGGGGAAGGAAGCCTTTGGGCTACCTCAGCAGAGGAAGAAGCAGCAGGAGGGCAGAGGAAAACTGTTTAGCCCATGATGTCTCCACATATCTCTCTCTCTCTCACACACACACACAATTGCCTGCTTTTTCTCCGGAGCACACTTGCCTTAATTGCCTTGCAAAGATTGCAATTAGTACCTCTTCACATCATGAGTGTCTTTGGGGCGGCTGCTCCTTCAATAGCCCCTGCGGGGGAAGGAGGCCGGCGTTCTCCAGAGCCCCAAACCCCCCTGGTCCTTTTCGAACCAACCCCGGGGGGGGGGCAAAGAAGCTGCTCCCTAGGTGGTGGCAACGCAGAAGAGTCCACCTTTGCAAACCTGGGAGAAAAATCTGGCTTCTCAACCTGAAGGCACTGAGGCAGGTGCTAAGAATAAGCAGCAGGAGATCAGAAATATCAGCAGGCTTTAAGAGGGGTGGACTTCAACTCCCAGAATACCCCAGCAAGGATGCTTTAAGAGGGGTGGACTTCAACTCCCAGAATCCCCCAGCCAACCTGCTACAAGTCCACACCTTTTAAAGTAGCAGAGGTTAACAAACATTCCTGTAGAATCAAATATGCAACCTTCTCTTTCCTGGACCGCACTGTGAAGCCCCATCTCTCTGTCCAGTGGAGCCAAGCATGATGGGATCTGGAATTCCCCATCTGCTGGTCAGAAGGTCGCAAAAGGGGATCACATGAACCTGGGGACACTGCGACCGTCATAAATACGAGTCAGTGGCCAAGCGTCTGAATTTTGACCATGGGGATGCTGCAACGGTCATAAGTGTGAAAAAACGCCCTAAGTCGCTTTTTTCAGTGCTGTCGTAGCTTCGAATGGTCACTAAACGAACTGTCATAAGTCAAGAACTACCTTACACAAAGATGTGGTTGTTTGTTGTGTAGCTTTTTCCTCTCTTTTTTTTTGTTTTGTTTTGTTTTTCTTCCTTACCTTGGAAGGTACCGAAAAGCGGCTTTATTGCAGAAGCGTTTGCAATAAAAAGATTTTTTATATAT
>QLTV01001023.1:507721-519791 GCA_003457575.1 Thermophis baileyi
TTGGGGAAGGGGGCAAAATGGGGAGGAGGGCAGGCTTGTTTTCATTGATGAATATCTCCTTTTCTCCTTCCCCTTCCCCTTCCTCCTCTTCCGGTTCCTTCTCTCCCTCTTTTTCTCCTCTTTGTTTCCTTTCCCCTTTTCTTCTTCCTCTTTCTTTTCTTCCCCTTCTCATTCTTCTTCCTCCTTCACTTCTTCCACATTCTTTACTTCTTCTTCCTCCCATTCCTCTCCTCTTTCATTCCTTCTCCTCCTCCTCCTCCTTTTCTCCTCCTCCTCCTCTGCCTTTCCTTCTTCCCCTTCCCTTCTTTCTTTCCTTCCCCTTCTTCTATTCTCCCTTTTTTACCTCTTCCTTTTCTTCTTGGTCTCATTTCTTTCCCATCTTCTGGGTGCAAAAATGGGGCGGAGGGTGGGTGTTTTTCATTGATGAATATCTCATTCTCTTCTTCACAATCCCCTTCCTCCTCCTCCTCCTCCTCCTTTTCTGGTTCCTTCTCTCTCTCTTTTTCTCCTTTTCCTTTCTCCTTTCCTTCTTCCTCTTCCTCTTTTCTCCCCCTTTTTCACGTTCCTCTTCCTCCTCCCCTTCTTCCTCCCATTCCTCTCCTTTCTTTCATCCTTTCCCCTTCTTCTCTTTCCTCTTCCTCTCCTTCCCACTCTTTCTCTCCCCTCTGGAGCCCTGGCAGGGGCACAGCTCCCTTCAAAGTCCATTTCTCCGGCCCTGAGTCGCTAAATCTTCCATATTAGGCAAAGAAACCCACGAGTTCGCCAAGTACTTTGGCCACATCGGAGCTGCCAATGTGAATTATTCAACTCCGACGGGCACGTTCGATCCGGATTCGTTTCGGTCCAGAGTTTCGGTTTTCATCTCCTTTTAACTGGATGGAAAATGAATGCCATTCAGCTCGTGTAATCCGATTATATCCCGCGCACTGAATAAATTTGCTTTTTTTTTTTTTTTGAACAGAACAAAGTACAAGGCAGGCTTGGTAACAAGGATTTTGATGCTCTGTGGCAGGAATGGGTCTGAAAATCCCTGTCTGATGTCTGATTATTCACCGCTTAATTGGAAGGAATGTGTCAAAACCCGACCGCAATTTACCTTTAAATTCTCTTTTCCTCCATTCCCCAGTTCCAATGACAGCTAATCCTTGACTTACAACTGTCGGTTTAGTGACCGAAGTTTCAACGGCACTGAAAAAAAGCAACTTAGGTAGGGCTGTTTTTCACACTTAACGGTTGGGTGCCATCCCCGTGGTCATGGGATCCAAATTCGGACGCTCGGCAACTGACTCGTATTTATGACGGTTGCAGCGTCCCCGGGGTCACGCGATCCCCTTTTGCGACCTCCTGACCAGCCAACTCAAGGGGAGGGGAGAGGGAAACCGGATTCGCTCAATGACCGCGCTGCTGACTCAACCGCTGCGGTGATTCGCTTAACCACGGCGGCACGAAAGGTCGTAAAACGGGGCGAAGCTCGCTTCGCAAATGGTCTCGCTTAAGCAATGTACATTTTGGCCTCCGTTGGGATCTCGCAAGTCCAGGACTGCCTGTACTTTTGGCTTTTCTCTTTCTATTTTTGCAGCTCTTTTTGTCATTTGGTTCTCTTCTCGGGTTCTTTTGAGTTCTTTAATTGAGTTTTGTTTTATTTTATTCATCCAATTCAGAGCCCGCCCACAAAGCACCACAATCTTTCCGCTTCGATTTTGATGCTTTGTGATCCTCTCCAATTCTAGTCCCTTCCACCGTCCCCTGGTATCACCTTGCCCATTATCCACACTTTGTGATTATCGATCCGTATCACTGCAGAAACATTCAAGGGCAGAGGGGAAGCCTGTTTCAGAATCAGAATAGAGCTGGAAGGGACCTTGAAGGTCATCTAGTCCAAACCCCTGCTCAAGCAGGAGACCCTATACCATTACACACAAATGGTTGTCCAATCTCTTCTTGAAAACCCCCAGGGAGGAAGGAAGGAAGGAAAAAGCGTTGGAAGGGACCTTGGAGGTCTTCCAGTCCAGCCCCCTGCTTAAGCAGGAAACCCTATACCAGTGATGGCGAACCTTTTTTTGCTTGGGTGCCAAAAGGGACGCATGCGCGCGATAGCGCATGCGCACACACCCATAATGCAATGGCTTCTGCCCCCCCCGGCCCCCCCCGCCCCCGCCGCCCCCCCCCGCCCCCTGTCCCCGCTAGGACAGTGATGGGAAACCTTTTTTTTGCTCAGGTGCCAAAAGGGTGCGTGCACGCGCATGGCCGCGCGCACGTGCCCACACCCATAATGCAATGCCCCCCCGTGCATGCACACAACCCCCCCGCGCTGCCCCCCCCCCCACGCATGCGTGCGGGCCTCACTGAAGTGTCCGGACTTCCGGTAGGCCCGTTGGGCCGTTTTTCGCCCTCCCCAGGCTTCAGGAAAGCCTCCTGAAGCCTGGGGAGGGTGAAAAACGGCCCAACCGCCCAACCGGAAGTTTGTTTCTGAACTTCCGGTTGGCCCGTTGGGCCCGTTTCTCGCCATCCACAGGCTCCGGAGGCTTTCCTGAAGCCTGGGGAGAGTGAAAACGGTCTCCCCCCGCCCTCCGGAAGGCCAAAAATCAGCTGGCCAGCGCGCACATGCGCGCTGGAGCTGACATAGGGCAAAGCCTCACGTGCCCTCAGATATGGCTCCGCGTGCCACCTGTGGCACGCGTGCCACCTGTGGCACGCGTGCCATAGGTTCGCCATCACAGCCCTATACCATTTCAGACAAGTGACTGTCCAGTCTCTTCGTAAAAACCTCCAGTAATGGAGCACCCACAACTTCTAGTGGCAAGCTGTTCCACTGGTTCATTGTCATTTAATTTCTTTTTTACTGTCAGGAAATTTCTCCTTAATTCCAGGTTGCTTCTCTCCTTGATTGGTTTCCATCCGTTGTTTCTTGTCCTGCCTTCTGCAGTTGGAATCACAGAATAACAGAGTTGGAAGGGACCTTGGAGGTCTTCTAGTCCAACCCCCTGCTCAAGCAGCAGACCCTATCCCATTCCAGACAAATGGTTGTCTAATCTCTTCTTAAAAACCTCCAGTGATGGAGCACCCACAACTTCTAGTGGCAAGTCGTTCCAGTGATGAATTGTTCAATAAAATTTCTCCTTCATTCCAGGTTGCTTCTCTCCTTGATTCGTTTCCATCCGTTGTTCCTTGTCTTGCGTTCTGTTGCTTTGGAAAATAAATGGACCCCCCCCTATTTTGGGGGGCAGCCCCCCAAACATTGGAACGCCGCTATCACGTTCCCCCCCCCAGTCCTTCTTTTCTCCAGTCTAGCCAAACCCAAGTTCATATGTGGTTGTGCGAAGGCCAATTGTCGCATCTTCCCGTCGGACGCCTCCGGGACGAGCGGGGGGGTGGGGGAGGGGAAAATGGTTTCCCCATCTGCTCCGGATGACAGACGGCTGGATGGGTGGGCGAGATGACATGAGTGGCGGTGACGGATCTGTCTCTGCTTGGGTTGTGACCTGGCTGGAAACCTGGGTTCCCGACAAATTCTCCTACGACACAAAACAACACCTCACCTTTATTCCCCGTGGGGTTGATGAATCATAAGCAGTCTGGAATGGTCGTTCATCCTTCACCTTTTGCACCAACATTGGTTGACGGACCCTTTGCGAATCCGACAGTGTCTCCGGGGCGTTTTGTGGCTGATGCAATTCATATCCGAGTGCTCAGCCTCTTTCCCTCGTCCAGGGCTGCCTTGGAAGGGCTCTTCGGGCCGTACAACAACCTTTGGAGGTAGGATGTTGAGCCTGTGAGAGAGCTCGTTACTGTCGACGTACGACGACAATGGAGCCAAAGATTTAGCTTGCTAAGGGGAACGTTGGTGGAGTGAGCTTTTGCCCCGTCTGATTGACTTTCCTGGCCACCGTTGTTAAGCGAATCGCTGCCGTTCTTACGTGAGCTTTGACCCGTTTTACGGCCTCTCTTGCCGCCGTTGTTAAGCAGATCACTAACCGTTGTGAAGTTAGTCACCCGGTTGTTAAGCGAATCCAGATTCCCCCCCTGGATTTTTGCTGGTCAGAAGGTTGCAAAAGGGGATCGCGTGAGCCCGGGACAGTACAACCGTCATAACTACGAGTCAGTGGCCCAGCGTCTGAATTTTGACCGCAGGGACGCTGCAACGGTCGTAAGTGTGGAAAACGGACCTAAGTCACTTTTTTCAGCGCCGTTGTAACTCGGAACGGTCACTAAATGAACGGTCGTAAGTCAGAGACGATCCATATAGTGTGTTCTACATGAGACGTTTGAGCGATGGCCCAAAACGACAAATACAGGAAGATTGTGTTCGTTTAGGGACGGTTCGAAGTTAGGACGGCACTGTAAAAAGGGGGACTTACGACCGTTTTTCACACTTAACGTCCGTCGCAACATCCCCCATGGTCATGTGATCAAAATTGGGGAACTTGTAACTTGTACTTACGACGGTTGCAATGTCCTGGGGTCACGTGATTCTCTTTCTGCGACCTTCCCAGCCGGCGTCCGATAAGCCAAAGTCAAGGGGGAAGCCGGATTTCCTTAACGGCCACCTGGTTCACTTAACAACCGCAGTGATTCGCTTAACAACCTGGGCCGAAAAGGTAAAAACTCTGGCACAACTCGCTTAAAAACCGCCTTGCTTAGAAGTTGTGGTCCCAATAAAATTCAACGCAAAGCCAGAAACGGGGGCAGGGGGGGGGGCAGACACACGAAGCCACGATTCGAACTTGAGGCTTGCGTTTCCCCTCTTGAAATTGAGACGACGTCGGGTTTGAGAGACCCCACAGCTACCAAGAGACGCAAGTTACAGCTTGCCCAGTTTGGATAGATGCTGGCAGACTGGTTGGACTGGTCTTGGGAATATAAACAAGCGCAGCCGACCAGTGGGGGGGGGTTTGACTGTGTCTCACCTCTGCTCCCCCCCCCAACAAGTAGAAGAAAGGGGGGGACAGATTTGGGGCGCTCTAGCCACCCCGTTGCCAACCCCAAAGCGCCTGGTTTGAACCCCGAGTGAAAATATCTCGGTGACCCAGAATAAACCCTGAATTCGGAGGGGCTGCTAATAGGTGGGGTTTTGGGGGGGGCAGGGGGAGAAACAAACCAAGACCCCCATTTCTCCACCCCACCCTCCAAGAATCTCCAACCCGAGTGGATTTTGGCCACGCTCCACTGGCTAAAAATGGGGGCCGGTGGCTGTGTTTCAGCTCACATGATCAATTGTATGCCTGGAAGGACCACTCCGGGGTCATCTAGTCCAACCCAGTCTCCCTTCAGCTGTTCCTCTAGCAAACTAGCGTATCGTCCGAATGAGCAACCCGGATTTGTAAGCCCGTGGCGTGAACTCCGATCGCTTTATCCAAATGCAGGTAGTTCTGGACTTACAACGGTTCATTTAATGACCGTTTGAAGTTATAACGGTATTGGGGAAAAAAGAGACAGGATCGTTTTTCACACTTAACGACCGTTGCAGCATTCCCATGGTCACGTGATTCAAAATTTGGACGCTTGGCACACTGACTCGTATTTATGACGCTTGCAGTGTCCCGGGGTTGTGTGATCTTCTTTTACGACCTTCTGACCAGCCAAGCCCATGGGGAAACCAGATTCCTTGAACAACCGTGTTGCTCACTTAACAACGGCAGTGATTCCCTTAACGACTGGCAAGAGAGGTCGTAAAACGGGGCATAACTCACTTAAGAACGGCTTAACAACATACATTTTGGGGCTTAAATAGAATTCCCTATTGGACACCCAAGGAATTTGTCTCCGGCGCATAAGCTCTCAATGTACACGCAGAAATGTGTCATAAGTTGAGAACTAGCTGTAAAAGAAGGAATAAAGAGATGAATTTGAAATTCGTTGGGTCTGCGGCAAAGCAGACCCCCGACCCGGGGGGGGGGGACATTCTGTCCATGCTCAGGAGCTTCAAGTCATCTTGAAACCGGCTCAAGTTTATGCCAGGCTGGTTCTACCCTTTGATGGGACGTGCGCTTTGACCCGTCGAACCTGGAAATCAATACATCATGCGCTGTTTTCTCGAGAGGTTGCATGTGACTGTTTACAAGAGGGTGCCCAGGTGCCAACCTCACCTTTGCCTTGGCATCTTTGCCAAGGGTCAAACCTGACGTAATCCCTCTTGGTTTTCCGCCGTTGCAAACATTTCCCAGGTTAGCTCCTGTTCTCCCTTCTTACGGGCAAGTCCTCGACTTACGTCCAAAATCAGGGGCAGAATTTCCGTTGCTAAGCAAGGCATCGTTAAATGAATCACGCCCAATTTTTTACCACCTTTAAGGGATTACAAGGTTGTAAAAAAAAAAAAGAGTTTTTTCCAGAGGAGTTAAGCAAATTGTTGCCGTTGTTAAGCGAATCCAGCGGTCGTTAAGTGAATCTGGCTCTCTCTCCCCCCCCCCCTTGACTTGAAGGTCACAAATGATGATCAGGGATGTTGCAGAACTATCATGAACACATGACGGTGGCCAAAGCGCCCTATTTGGGATTCTGTCATCGTCATAAAAGCGAGGACTGTGGTAAGTTACTTTTTTTTTTTTAAGAGCTGTTTGAACAGTTGTTAAACACATGGGTGTAAGTCAAGGTCTGTCTCTGTTCACAACCTGAAGAGTGCAAAGTGGCTTGCCCATGATGGCTTAAACCTGGTTTCTTTCCTCTGTGACTAAAACAAGGAAAAATCACATCTGTGTACCTCGTTTCAATGAATTAACGGGTAAATAAGAATATGTATCATCCGTTCATTAAGGTTTCTTCTCTGTTTTTTCTGCTCCAGCTGCCCAGGAAGCTTATTCTGACAATAACCCTGCGAGGTAGGCCAGGCTACGATGCAGCTGCTTGCACACCCAATGAATTTAGCAGCTGGGGGAAATTCGAACCCGGCTCTCGGCCGCCCACGTGGGATTTTACTTTCCACGCGTTGACGACCCGTGGGGCGTCTTTAAAAACCCATTTGACACCAGCAATTTTCTGCGATAATCTTGTGCTGCTTTTCTGACTCTCTTTCATTTTTGCATCGGCTGGGAAGATCACCTCTTGGTGCCCTTTCCTCCGCTGCCGAGAGGGGGGGGGGGAAATGAGGTGAATTTTCGAGAGGGCACCGAACGGAGCTTCCAAAAAGCACCTTTCTTTTTAAAAAGGGAATTCACACTGGTTTGTAAAGCCCGCATGTCCCTAACCAAATGGTAGCTTTCTAAACAAACGCACACGTACACATCACACACACACATACACACACACAATTTTTTTTTTTAAAAAAAAAAGCTTTTTCTTTTCATACCTGATTAATTATCACATCTTCCCGTTCGTTGGCATTTTCCCTTTCCCTCTCCATGTGAGACGTGTCAAAAATCCTGAAACTTGTAACCTGAGTCATAAATTGTGTTATCAGCCTTTTTTTTTTTTTTTTTAACACAAGGTCACACAAGTTGGATTTCAACACGGGAAAGTTTGCATGAATCTCCGCCTTAAACAGACCCCCTGATTTATAAAGGCTATCCTTGTATTTTGGAACGGGCCACTCAACAAACGGTTGTAACTCAAGGATTACGCTTAGACATACAGGTTGTCTTTGACTTATGACTACAACAGAGCACAAATCCCCATCGCTAAGTGAGACATCAGCGAATTTCGCCCCGTTTTACCGCCTTCCTTGCCGTTCGTTCTTAAGCGAATCCTTCAGTAGTCACACGGTCGTTAAGTGAATCTGACTTCCCCCACGGACTTGGCTTGCCAGAAGGGCCACAAACGGGATCCTGGAGACACGGCAACTGTCATAAATACGAATCGGTGGCCAAGTGTCTGAATCTTGATCACGGGGATGCTGCAACCAACGTTCCCTCTGACATTGAAAATCGCTGCGCGGCAGTTGGAAACTGCCGCGCGGCGATTTCCTGTCACATGCGCAGCCGCGCAGCTTAGAGGGAACATTGGCTGCAACGGTCATTAAGTGTGAAAAACGTGATTTCTTTTCAATGCCAGGATAACTTCAAATCGCCACTCAATGAACTGCTGTGACTCCGTGACCGTCGTCGTATCTTTGAACGGTCCCTAAACGAGCGATTGTAACTCGGCTATTCTTAACATGGATAGAGAAGGATGTGATTTTATTTTTATTTTTTAATCTTTGATTTAATATCTCATTTGGGTCTGGCTTCCAGATTGTAATACGATTAAATAAATTTTGAATGCAGGAGGGGCTTCCCCCCCCCCCATCCCCAAATCCAGAATTTCTTCCCGCGGCTGGCCCATTTCCCGCGGTTTTGCGTCACTAGCGAGAACCCCCTTGCAAAAAAATAAATAAAATAAAAATGGAATTTGCTCTTCGGCTGCAGGACCAAGCGGGAATTCACTTACCGCAGCCTGCTCTCTGGCATCGCCGTACACTGATACACAACTGTGTTGCATGTTGTGCGTGCAACATTAGCCATAATCAATGGCCCATTATGGAATAAACCAGAGAAAAGTTGTTAGGCCGTCAAAACAGCCTGGCTTTCTTTCGCGTGGAGAGAAATCCGATCCCCGCCGAGTCTTGAAAAGCCGAGAGAGAACTCAGCCGCTATTTATACTTTTCTCAAATTCAGGTAGTCCTCGACTTATGACCGAAACTGAGCCGGAAATGTCTGTGGCTGAGCGAGACATTTGTTAATAGCAACAGCACTTAGACTTATATACCGCTTCACGGTGCTTTCCAGCCCTCTCTAAGCGGTTTACAGAGTCAGCCTATTGCCCCCATCAATCTGGGTCCTCGTTTTATCCACCTCGGAAGGACGGAAGGCTGAGTCAACCTTGAGCCAGTGAGATTCGAACTCCTGGCAGAGAGTGGGCAGAGTTAGCCTGCAATACTGCTTTCTAACCACTGAGAGGGAGGGAAGGTAGGTAGGTAGGTAGGTAGGAAGGAAGGAAGGAAGGAAGGAAGGAAAAAAAGAAAGAAAGAAAGAAGAGAAAGAAGAGAAAGAAAGAAGGAAAGAAGGAAGGAAGAAAGAAGAAAGAAAGAAAGAAAGAAAGAAAGAAAGAAAGAGAGAAAGAAAAAAGAAAAAGAAAGAAAGAAAGAAGGAAGGAAGGAAAGAAGGAAGGAAGGATGGAAGGGAAGGAAGGAAAGAAGGAAGAAAGGGAGAAAGAGGAAAAAAGGGAAGAAGGAAAGAAGAAGGATGGAAGGGAAGGGAAGGAAGGAGAAAGAGATGGGACGGGAGAGAGGGAGGGAGGAAGGAAGAAAGAAGGAAGTAGGGAGAAAGAAAGGAAGGAAGGAAGGATGGAAGGGAAGGAAGGAGGAAGGAAAGAAGGAAGAAGAAAGGGAGAAAGGAAAGAAGGAAGGAAAGAAAGAAGAAGGAAGGATGGAAGGGAAGGAAGGAAGGAAGGAAGGAAGGAAGGATAATAATCCCCATATTCATGTGATCAAAATTTAGACGCTCGGCAATTGACTCGAATTTATGACGGCTGCAGTGCCCCGGGGTCATGTGATCCCCTTTTGCGTCCTTCTGACAAGCCAAGCCAAGCCAACGGGGAAACTCCGATTCACTTAACAACCATGTTGCTAACTTAAGAACTACGGTGACTCGCTTAACAACTGTGGCAAGAAAGGTCGTGAAATGGAGCAAAACTCACTGAAAGAGCCCTGATGGCTTGGTGGTTAGAAGAACGCAGTATTGCAGGCACTTAGCAACAGAACAGTTGGCCTCAATTGTGGCCGTAAATCGAGGACTACGTGCCATTGCATCTTCCCAGCCCTTGCAGCCTCGCCAGGGAGGGAATTTCTTGTGAAAAGTTGCAAAGCGAGAACCTTGAAACGCTCAGTTCTCACCTTCTGCATAACACCGAGTGTGTTGGCTTCTCTTGATAACAAGCTTGTAAACAGGGTTCGCCAAGGCCTTTAAACTGCTGTGACACAAAGCGATTTGTTTGTTTTCGCCTGGTGTAAACCTTTGCCTAGAAGTGGCAAGGGGGGGGGGGGCCGAAGAACCCCCTCCGTGGGGTCTAAGTCCATTTCAGGTTATTTTTGAAGGAAAGTTCCTGTTGGGAGTGTGTGTGTGTGGGGGGGGTGTCTTCTCCTTGTTTCTTGTGGAATAACCACGATAAGGTTTGGGTTTCCCGGAGGTTTCGCTGCAGACCAAGGTTTAAGCTTGCAACAGATTGTTTAAATTGGGATTAAAGGGAAGGAGATGAAAAGGATGGGGGGGTTGGGGAGGAGGAGGAGGAGGAGGAAGACTGTGGGGTCCTTGGTGCTCTCTGAGCTGAGTTGTTTTCTTGCAGACATTTCGTTACCCAGCTAGGTAACATCATCAGTGCTAGAAGGGAGTGGGGTTTGCAGGGAAAAGGAGGAGGAGGAGGAGAAGAGGAGGAGGAGAAGAAGAGGAGGAGGAGAGGAGGAGGAAGAGGAGGAGGAGGAGGAGGAGGAGGAGGAGGAGGAGAAGAGGAGGAGGAGAAGAAGAGGAGGAGAGGAGGAGGAAGAGGAGGAGGAGGAGGAGGAGGAAGGGGCAGTGAATATTATTGGGATCCCGAGACCTACTTCTGAAGCCCGTTCAGAAAACGCAGTATTTGGGATCTATCTTTTGGGAAAGGTGGAAGGGCAAATTCCCTGCTTGGGGAAAAAAACATTCTGGGAAGAGTTGAGTGGTAACCAGAGGAAATGACAACACTGTTACAAGCAGAGTCACTGACTTAAATTCCATAATCCTGTCTTGGATTGACAGTTGTCACACTTAAGGCCTGAAAGACCAAGGACAAACTAGCTTTCCTCCCTCCCTCCCTCCCTCCCTCCCTTCCTTCCTTCCTTCCTTCCTTCCTTCCCAAATTCTCCTTCCTTTCTTTCCTTCCCTTCCCTTCCCTTCCCTTTTCTTTCACTTTTTCTTTCCTTTTCTTTCTTTCGCCCCTTCCTTCCTTCTCTTTCATTCATCCTTTTTCCTTCTTTCCTTTCCCTTTCCTTTCCTTTCCTTTCCTTCTTTCCTTTCCTTTCCTTTCCTTTCCTTTCCTTTCCTTTCTTTTCCTTTCCTTTCCTTTCCTTTCCCTTCCCATCCCTTCCCTTCTCATCCCTCCCCCTCCCCTCCCCTCTCCTCCCCTTCCATCCTTCCTTTTCTTTTTTCTTTCCTTCCTTCCTTCTTTCCTTCCTTCTTTTTCCCTCTCTCTCCCCTTTCCTTTCGCCTTTCAAAATCCACCCCACGCCTGACCTCACCCTTCCGAAACCCAGTTGTTGTTGTTTTTAGAAAAATGTACCCCTCCATTCCAAAAACCCACCAAAGGGGGGGGGAATCCATGTATGCCAGGAGGTCCACAGGATTTATTTTTGTTTTTGTCCTTTTTTTGGCATCCCGCTGCAAACTGCCCCCCCTCCCTGGTCCCAGCGCAACACCTGGTTTGCAGTGTTGATGTTTTGCTGGAGAGATAGCTTGAAATCTCTTTCCCCACAAATTATTGGGGGCAGAAAGCAGACTGGGGCGGACACAGGTTCGTGCATGTTTAGCTCTGTCCTCCCGAATGCATGTAGTTACCTGTCTCTCGGCACACGAATTTCTCTGCAAGGGAAAAACACACAATTATTGGTGGCATCTCTGTGTAAACAGCCCTCCTGTCTCAGGCCTGGCCTCTTTCTGCTCCATAAAATATTAGAGCTGTTATTTTTCTCCCTTTTAATCCCCGATGCAGGTAGTCCTTAGCTTACAGCAATTCGTTTAGTGACCGAAGTTACAACGGCGCTGAAAAAAATAGGACCAATTTTCACCCTTAAATCCGTTGCAAC
This sequence comes from Thermophis baileyi, assembly GCA_003457575.1. Classification (NCBI taxonomy): domain Eukaryota; kingdom Metazoa; phylum Chordata; class Lepidosauria; order Squamata; family Dipsadidae; genus Thermophis; species Thermophis baileyi. The sequence continues at coordinate 519,456 of QLTV01001023.1, forward strand.
ATCCCCTGGTGAGTGGGAAAATGCAATTACAAGTAAACCTCGACTTACGGCTGCAATTGAGGCCAACTTTTCTGTTGCTAAGTGAGACCGTTTTTAAGTGAGTTTTGCCCTAACAGAATAACAAGAGCTGGAAGGGACCTTGGAGGTCCTCTAGTCCAACCCCCTGCTCAAGCAGGAAACCTGGCCGAGACCATTTCAGACAAATGGTTATCCAATCTCCCTCTTGAAAACTTCCAGGAAGGGAGGGAGGAAGGAGGGAGGAAGGAGGAAGGAAGGAAGGAAGGAAGGAAGGAAGGAAGGAAGGAAGGAAGGAAGGAAGAAAGGAAGGAAGGAAGG
>QLTV01001023.1:552592-565668 GCA_003457575.1 Thermophis baileyi
TGTTTGCTTTACTTAGTTTGGGCAATGAAACGTCTGCAAGAAAACCCCCAACCTCAGAGAGCACCAAGGACCCCACAGTCCTCCCCTCCTCCTCTCTACAAACACCATCCCCTTCTAGCATTGATGATGTGACCTAGTTGGGTCATAAAATGTCTGCAAGAAAACAACCAAGCTCAGAGAGCACTAAGGACTCACACTCCTCCTCCTCCTCCTCCTCCTCCTCCTCCTCTCTGCAGACCCCATCTCTAGTCTAGCACTAATGATGTTCCCTAGTTGGGTCATGAAACGTCTGCAAGAAAAGCACCCAGCTCAGAGAGCACCAAGGACCCTGCATATTTTACGTCTCTCTCTCTCTCTCTCTTCCTTGCTCTCCAGCTTGGCGTCTTGAGGAAAACAACGGCCCTGCTGACGGTCCTTCTCTTTGGCTATGCCTATTTTAGCCTGATGGTCCCCGATCCCATCATGCGCCTGGCCCAGCTGGGCCTCTTCTGCAGCCTCTTCACCATCACCATGTACCTCTCGCCATTGGCAGATCTGGTATGTGGCGTCTTTGCTGCTCCTGGCTGTGGAGGTTTTGCGGGCTGAGGCAAAATCTTTGATGGGTCATAGAGGGAAAGCTTCCATTCAGAAGGGTGTTTTATTTCCCTGCCATTATCAGAGAGATTTGGAGCAAAAACTGTTGCAGGAGACAGATAAAATTTAATAATCATTTTCCTTCTCCTCTCTGCCTTTAGATATTTATCTGTTTTTTTCTATCTTCTGTCATCCATTCATCCGTCTATCCATCCAAACAGTTATCTCTTTCAAACAATCTTCGGTCTCCGTTTTCTGAGTATTTCCTGTCTTTTCTCTCTCTGTCTATCATCTATCTATCATCTTTTCCTCCCTGCCTCCCTAATCTATCTGCCACACTTCCTTTTTCCTTCCTTCCTTCCTTCCTTCCATCTTTTGTCTGTCTGTCTGTCTGTCTGTCTCTGTCTATCTGTCTATCTATCTATCTATCTATCTATCTATCTATCTATCTATCTATCTATCTATCTATCTATCTATCTATCTTCCATCCATCAATCCATCCATCTATCATCCATCTCTCTCTCTCTCTCTCTCTCTCTCTCTATCTTTCATCCATCCATCATATATCTATCTATCTATCTATCTTTCATCCATCCATCATCTATCTATCTATCTATCTATCTATCTATCTATCTATCTATCTATCTATCTATCTATCTATCTTCTATCATTATTTATCTATCACTGTCTGTCTGTCTGTCTGTCTGTCTGTCTGTCTTCCATCCATCCATCCGTCTATCTAGACTAGAAGATCTCCAAGGTCCCTTCCAACTCTGTTATTCTATTCTATTCTATTCTATTCTATTCTATTCTATTCTATTCTATTCTATTCTATTCTATTCTATTCTATTCTATTCTATTCTATTCTATTCTATTCTCTATCTTTCATCATCATCATCATCTATCTATCTCACTGATATGTCTCTATCTCTCTATCTTACTTCTATTGATCTTTTATCTTTTACCTATTACTCCCGATAATATCTATTCATTCATTCCTTCCTTCCTTCCTTCCTTCCTTCCTTCCTTCCTTCCTTCCTTCCTCCCTCCCTCCCTCCCTCCCTCCCTCCTTCTTTCTTTCTTTCTTTCTTTCTTTCTTTCTTTCTTTCTTTCTTTCTTTCTTTCTTTCTTTCTTTCTTTCTTTCTTTCTTTTTCTACCTACCTCCTGAAAGCCGCCCATCTCATCTACATCACTGGACAGCTTATAAATTTAAAACCGTATCATTCTCTATTTTTCAGCCTCAGCGAGGGGCAGACAAAACAACTTAACTCTGGGGGGGGGGGGAGAAAGCCTTGAGTTCAAGGATTACATAAGTGTGCCCTCTTCTGACCTAATTCAAATTAAGTTAGTTCATCAAATGAATGCATCTTTCATTTGACACACCCCTGTAGCAAGTAGTGTGGAATACGGGAAGGAGAGAAGCAGTTTCCACTTTTGGACAGATGCATCATAGATTGTTTCTCAATATTTGGCAGATGAGCGTGAAATATTGACATGGGCCAAACCGCATCACCGATACCGGAGGGAGAGAAAGAGAAAGATGCAAGATTTGCAGAAACTGTGATGTGGAGAACTTAAGAAGGGGGAAAAGAGGACAGGGACAGAAAGGAAGTTTAAAAACAGCCTAGCAAAGAGCCAAAGGCTGACATCAGCCAGGAAATGGCAATTAGAGAAATAGAGGACTTTTTATTACCTTTTATTCTACGTTTAATTGAATGGCCTTTGGTGCCTCCTTTCCTAATTATTTTTGGTGTTTGTGTGGAAGTGGGGGGGGGGTGGAATCTGAATTTTGTTGCTGTTTACACCTTTCCCTGTAGGGACCGATTTTAAATTAGAGAAAAAAGGGGAATTATGTACATTTTGAGGCTTGTCCAAGAAAGAAACGTTGATGGTCCAAAACTCTTACATTGCTTCATAAAAAAAGAGTGAAAAAGGGACATCTTATTCTATTCTGTATTCTATATTCTATATATTCTATGTTCTATATATTCTATATTCTATATTATTCTATTTTAAATTGTAAATAGTAAATTCTATTCTATTCTGTTTTTTATATTCTATATTTTCTATTCTATTCTAAATTGTAAATTCTATAATTCTATTCTGTTCTGTTCTGTTCTATTCTATTCTATTCTATTCTACTCTATTCTACTCTATTCTCTATTCTCTATTCTATTCTGAATTCTATTCTATTCTATTCTATTCTATTCTATTCTATTCTATTCTATTCTATTCTATTCTATTCTATTCTATTCTATTCTATTCTATATTCTCATAAATTGTAAATTCTACTCTATTCCATTCCATTCCATTCCATTCCATTCCATTCCATTCCATTCCATTCTCTCTTCTCTTCTCTTCTCTTCTCTTCTCTTCTCTTCTCTTCTCTTCTCTTCTCTTCTCTTCTCTTCTCTTCTCTTCTCTTTATTCTGTATTCTGTATTCTATATTCTGTTCCGTTCCCTCCCCTCCTTTCCCCTCCCCCTCCCCCTTCCCCTCCCCCTTCCTTTCAGCAAAACAAGGTCCCCTTCACTGAACAATCACCCTGCTTAGCAACGAAAACTCTGATTCCCGACTGTCGACGTAAGCCGAGGACTAGCTACAAATGAGCAGCCGTGCTGTGTGTGTCCCTTTCCTCGGTTCCACCTGCTGCTTTGCACAATCCCTCCTGCCTGCCAGGCCCTCGGTCTCGTTCACTCCCAAGAAATGGCAACACGTTTGTTCACGCGGCTGCACGCATGCCGTTTTTCCGGTTTTAAGGACAGCTCAACGCCCAGAGAGAGCCGGACGCGAACATTGCCAGTGAAGTCACTTTGGCAAAGGAATTTTAATTTTGTATGCAGAGAAGAGAAAGGGCAAGGCTTTTGGCTGGGTTTCAGAGCGAAGAGGCACCTGTCGGAAAAACGGAGCAAAGAGGGCAAGAGAATGCACAAACTTGGTTAGGGGCCTAACCAGGTTAAGCACCACTAAAGACAAGCCAGGGTTCACCTCCCGGGGAGCCGCAGATCAACCCACCCAAGGTTTCTCTTCGGATCTGCGCAGGTTCAGAGCATCTTGGGGCGTTTTCTACCCTTCCCGATGCAATTCCTTGGCGTTCCGAGGTAGACTTCTACTGAAGCTGGAGGTTCTAGGGAGGGTTTGGTGACTAAAGAGTTGGATCTCTTTTTCCTGGTTCCTGCCAGAGCGGTTCTCCCTCGCCCTTCTTCTGCTCATACTTCTCTGCTTGTGTGTCAGGAAGTATTTCCTGGTTGGTGAGACGGCGGAACTGACTGCCACATGAAGTGGCAATTGGCTGTCAGTCAGCGGAACAGGCAGCCATGTGTAGGGAGTTTTTCAGTGCCGAGCCTTCAAATTGAAGGCTGGACGGTCAGTTGTTGGCGATGCCCTATCAGATTTTATTCATTGATTTTTTTATTATTATTATTATTTTTATTTGAACTTCTGCTGTGCCATCTCCTCCTCCTCCTCCTCCCTGCAAACTTAGTGACGGACGTTCCGGTTTCAATTGTGGCCATAAGTCGAGGACTCCCTGTGTCTTGAACAACGCAGTGCTTAACTCACCTGTAACCCCAGTTAAACAGGTGTGCTGGCATCTTCCCCTAGACCCCAAACAAACCCCATATGTTGGCTTAATTTGAGACAGGAACTTACTTACAGATTGACAGAGTTGGAAGGGACCTTGTAGGTCATCTAGTCCAACCCCCTGTCCAAGCAGGAGACCCAGGGGTGAAATGCTACCGGTTTGGCCCGGTCCGGGCGTACCGGTAGCGGCGGCCGCTCGTGGTTCGGAGAACTGGTAGCGGTGGCAGCGCAAGGCTCCGCCCACCTGCCCGGATGTCGCCATTTTCATGTTTTTAACCCTCTGCGCATGTGCAAAGCCGCCTGCGCATGCGCAGAGGGTGAAAAAGCGCACGTGACGGACGGGGGCTCGCGCACACAAAGCGCGTGCTCCCGAACCGGTAGGCAAGGTAAGTAGATTTCACCGCTGAGAAGACCCTACACGCGAGGCACATTCAGCTTTGCAAGGTGGAGTTTTAGAGTACGAGACCAGTCAATGGTGGCTTATTCCCTAAACTATGATTAGGGACACCATGACTTTGCTGATGTATTCGCCCTCTCTCATCCATGAAACGCATCCATCCTGCAAGTGTGGCGTGTGGAATAGAATTAAAAATGCAGAAAATCACCCCCCCCAAAAAAGACGTAAAATCAGTGCCGATGTGGCTTAACTCGCGGGAAACCAGCCAAACCGTGGTTAATATTAACTTCCTTTTTTCTTTGCAAGCGCCAAAACCAGGGACGTGCTTGCCACTGCATCGGACTTTTTCCCATGAAAATTATCATATTATCTCCGAATAATTTTGCCGAAGGGGCTGGGGAGAATGGGTTCTCCATATCGCCTGCGCCGTTCGGACGATTGTATTCCCGATAAATATTTGATTTCGAGCTGAAGTAAATATTTTTTATTTCAAGATCAAGATCGTCAAAAGCCGTTCCACTCGCTGCCTCTCCTTCCCGCTGACGGTCACCACCTTCCTGGCATCGGCCAGCTGGACTTTCTACGGGCTCCTTCTGGAAGATCTGTATATCGCGGTGAGTATCTGGCCAGGCTGGGGGGGGGCTGAATTAGGCCGAAAGAAACTGAGTTTCAGGGCAGAGGGAGAGGGCAAGCAGGGAGGGACGGTGGCCTTTTAACAGATTTTTCTGCTTATGCTGCATGCCATTCTCTTCTTTGATAGAAGAGAATATTTGTAGCTCGGGATTTGAACTGTAGCACTGATGATGTTAGCTAGTTGGGTAATGAAATGTCTGCAAGAAAAGCACCAAGCTCGGAGAGCACCAAGGACCCCACATTCCTCCTCCTCCTCCTCCTCCTCCTCGCAAACCCCACCTCCTTCTAGCACTGATGATATTAGCTAGTTGGGTCATGAAACGTCTGCAAGAAAACTACCAAGCTCAGAGAGCACCAAGGACTCCATAGTATTCTTCTTCTTCCTCCTCCTCCTCCTCCTCCTCCTCCTCCTCCTCCTCCTCCTCCTCCTCCTCCTCCTCCTCCCTTTCCTCCTCCTCCCTGCAAAACCCACTCCCTTCTATCACTGATGATGTAATTAGTTGGGTCATGAAACGTCTGTAAGAAACCCACCAAGCTCAGAGAGCACCAAGGGGCTGGGGGGGGGGGAGTCCTCCTCCCCTTCCTCTTCTCTTCCTTTTCCTCTTCCTCCTCCCTCCTTGCAAACCCCACCTCCTTCTAGCACTGATGATGTTACCTAGTTGGGTCATGAAACGTCTGCAAGAAATCAACCAAGCTCAGAGAGCACCAAGGACCCCTCAGTCCTCTTCCTCCTTCTCCTCCTCTTCCTCCTGTCTTCTTCTTCTCTATCTTCTCCAATTTATCTCCTCCTCCTCCCCTAAACCCCCCCTTCCTCTATCCCTGATGATGTTCCCTAGTTGGCTCATGAAACGTCTGCGAACGAACCTCCCACTCTCAGGATCCCACAAATTCTCTTCTTCCTTTTTCCAGATTCCCAACGTGCCGGGCATTGCAACTAGTCTTGTACGTTTCTGGCTTTTCTGGCGTTTTCCTGCCGAGCAGGACAAAAATTACAAACTTCTCCAGGCCTGAAGACGGGGAGTGGGGGGGGTGCACAGGAAGCGGACAAGACCCTCCCCACAGCCGGCCGAGGGAGGAGAAAGACCCTGAAATCAGAAAACGGTGCAGATGGTGGATTTGCCCGCCTCGCCTTGCACACAGCCCTGCCACACCTGTCCAGCAGGGTGATGCATTTCCACCTGGATGGACCATTCTGGACTCCCGTGCATTTTGCAGCAGGAGGGGGTGTGAGGAAGAAAGAGCTGGAAGAAGATGAACGGGATTCCCACTCTGGCCTCTTTAAAAGACGTTTGCAGACCCCCAAGTCTGGGGAACGAAGAAGTGCTTCCCCACCAGATATTTTTTTGGGGGGGAGGGCAGGGGCCTGAAAGCTGTTGGAAAACCATTGTTTTGAAGATGGAGCTTCCAAAATTTGCCATCTTTCTCTCTCTCTTCTTTATTCTTTATTCGGACTGCCAAAGCGACAAGCTTGCACCGTTGCCTTATCCGTCCACCAGAAATGCCTTTTTTTTTTAATTAAAAAAAATAATTTATAAAACATTTTTTCCCCTCCTCCTTTAAAATTTGATTCAAAAGATTAAAAAAAAAATCAGACAAAACAAGATGATTTTAAAAAAAAAGTGAATTGAAAAGGACAAAATGCCTTTAAAAAAATAAAATAAAAAAATCTCCCACTCCCCCTTTGCAACTAGCTCCTCTTTCCATTTTTTTATTTGATTCAAAAGATTAAAATACAAAATACAAAAGAAAAAAACAAGATTTTAATAAATGTGAATTAAAAAGGACAAAAATGCCTTTTAAAATAAATAAATTCTCCCGCTCTTTCTTGGCAACTGGCTCTCTCTTTCAATCCACCCGGCTCCCTTTTACTGGGAGTACTGGGAGACCTCACTGAGGTCTTGACCTGTTGAACGTCGGGCCGAGAGAAGGGGAGAGCCCCAGGCAAACATTCCACGGGTGTAGCTTTATGAGTGCCTTGCAATAAACAGGAAAGAGAGGAGAGGGGTCTTTTTAAGAGTTGCTTTTTTTTAACCTTCCTGGAGCAAAAATCAGACTTGAGATGGTTAAAAAAAAAATTAGTGGACCTCATCAAGCAGGAAGGAGAGTTCCTTCCGCTATCAGTTGAGTGGATTCCTGCCGGGGGAGGGGGGGAGGGCTAAATGATCCCTGAGATCTGTTTCATTCTAAGATTCTATATAGTGGGTTCCTTCTGGGAAGAGGGCTGGACTAGAGGACCTCAGAGGGTCCCTTCTACACGGATTTTGTGTAGCGGATTCCTCCTGGGATGGGGGTTGGACTAGATCAGCGATGGCGAACCTTTTTTTACTTGGGTGCCAAAAGGGCGCGCGCGTGTGCCCACACCCATAATGCAATGCCCTCCCCCCGTGCATGCGCGCACAACCCCCCCGCGCAGCCCTCCCCCTGCGCATGCACACACAACCCCCCCGCGCTGCCCTCCCCGCGCATGTGCACAGGCCTCACTGAAGCCTCTGGACTTCCGGTAGGCCCGTTGGGCTGTTTTTCGCCCTCCCCAGGCTCCAGAGGGTTTCCTTGAGCCTGGGGAGGGCGAAACCGGGCCCAACGGGCCTACCAGAAGTCCGGAGGCTTCAGTGAGGCCTGCACACATGCGCGGGGGGGCATCCTGAAGCCTGGGGAGGGCGAAAACGGCCTCCCCCCCCCCGCCCTCCGGAAGGCCAAAAATCAGCTGGCCAGTACGCACATGCGTGCTGGAGCTGACATAGGGCAACGCCTCGCCATTGGTTCACCATCATAGGACTAGATGGTGTCAGGTCCCTTTCAGAGTGGGCTTTCGTGAAGTGGATTATTTCTGAGAAGGGGGCTGGGCTAGATGACCTCTGAAGGTCCCTTCCTGACAGATTTTGTGTAGCAGATTCTCCCTGGGAAGAGAGCTGGACTAAAGAACCTCTGAGGTCCCTTCCAGTGTGGGATTTCATGTACCAGATTCTTTCTAGGAAGAGGGCTTAGACTAGATGGTCTCCGAAGGTCCCATCCTGACAGATTCTGCGTAGCGGATTCCTCCTGGGAAGGGGGTTGGCCTAGATGGTCTTTTGAGGTCCCTTCCAGACAGAGATTCTGTCTAGTGGATCCCAGCATTCGAAAGGGACCGAGGTAATGCTCTCTAAAATCACTTGTAGGGTTTCTTGAAGTGGATTCCTCTTGGAACAAACTTGAGAACTCCAAAACTGCCCCCCCCCAACCCTTCCATTCTAGGATTCCCTGCATTGGGACGGGGTTGGTCTAGATCAGTGATGGCGAACCTTTTCGGGACCGAGTGCCCAAACCGGAACGCGAGTGCATGTGCGTGTGCCGGAGCACCGGAAACCCGAAGACCAGCTGGCTGGCGCACACATGCCTTTTTTATGGCCGTTTTCAGGCCTGTTTTTTGGGCCATTTTCAGGCTGTATTCTGGGCCGTTTTTCAGGCCGTTTTCAACCCAAAAACGGCCTGAAAATGGCCAAAAACCAGGCTGTTTTTTGGGCCGTTTCCGGGCCTTTCTTTGGGCCATTTTCCAGGCTGTTTTTCAAGCCATTTTCAGGCTGCTTTCCGGGCTGTTTTTGGGTTGAAAATGGCCTGAAAATGGCCCGAAAAATGGCCTGAAAACAGCCCAAAAAACAGCCTGAAAACGGCTCGAAAAACGCCCTGAAAACGCCCTGGAAAATGGCCTGAAAAAAGGCCCGGAAACGGCCTGGCTTTTGGCCATTTTCTGGCACTCTGGCACCCGCGAAAACCAGCCGGCCGGAAACCAGAGCAGCTGAGGGCTCTGCGTGCCACCGGTTCGCAATCACGGGTCTAGATGATCTCCCGGGACCCTTCCAAACCTTTGATTCTTTTGTGCAACAAATAGGTTTAATTTTCCCCACCGGCTACCACAAAGGCACCTTTTGCAGAACGGGGAGCAAAATGCACAATTTTATGAACAATCAAAATGTTGTGTTCCCAAGTCCTGTTGGACCAGAACGCCAGGGAAACCGAGTCACGCCCTCCTGTCCTTCAAGCCACCGGTCTCTCCGGAAAGGGCTAATTACCAGGTGCTTTTGCTCTGCCCCCGCCAACTTTGAAGGTGTGAGTTAAATAAACCCCAAAAATCTAGAATAGCCTGGGTTTTTTTGGGGGGGGGGAGAAAGGAACAGCCCGAATTACTATTATTATTATGGATTGTACACACAATTTATCTGGCACACCCAACAACATAACTCAACGTGTGCGCCAGACTGCAAAAAATGCAGAGCGTGAAGGTAAAAGGAAGGCATTAATATTTATGAATAATTATAGTTTGGGCAGACAACCGAAGGAGGGGGGGAAATTAATACAGGGAGTCCTTAAACTTAAAACGGTTCATTTAGCGACCATTCAAAGTTACTACACACTGGAAAAAAAATTATTTTTGCTCTGGCTCAAAATCGAATTGAGCGACACCCCCAGTGCTAAACGGACAATTTTAATTTCCTTTCTTCACTCATTTTTCTTAGTTTGCACAAGGCCCTGAAACATCAGCTAAGAGACAGTCTAATCTTCTCAGCTAGTGGGTGCATGTAAATAAGATTTTGTCTCTCTTTGGAGGTGCGTACGTGTCTCTTTTGCATATAAATATGCAAACCTGGTCGCCACCTTGGCACCTTTGTTGCAAACTAAGTCTCTAGAATAGTATAGCCAGCAATTTTAACCCCCTCTCTATGGGATTTCCTACTTCCCAGAACATCCCACCCGCCACGCTCCAGAAATGAAAATTCAATTTAATTAAGAAAAGCAGAAAAGAAATTCTCAATCAGTTCTACACTCCTTCTTTGTCGCCACATTTTGGCTCGGAGCAAAAATCACCTGTCTGGATATTTTTTATTTTTCCTCTTGAACTTTTTTCCGAAAACTTTTTTTCCTGAGTTGTGTGGATCAGTTTTACAAAATTGTGGATTGTTGAATGCCCCTCCCACCCCCGAGTATCTTTCCATGAGACGGGCGGATATACAAAATCTGATTGATAAAATTAGCGCATATATAAAATACTGGGAATCCTTTAGGAGCTTTTTCAGGCTGAAAAATGGATAGAAGCAATTTTTTTGAACTTAGCAACTGAAAAACGAATATGGGAAGAAGTGATTTATGTAATATCAAAGGGGAAGTTGTCTGCTTATAATTGCTGTAAAGAAGATCGGAAATGGTTTCCTTAAATGTCCTTTTCTTTCCTCTTCTCTCTCCTTCCTTCCTCACCCCTTCCCCTCCAATTCTCCTTCCTTCCCTTTCTCACTTCCTTTCTTCCTTCCCCTTTAATCCTTCCTTGCATCCTTCACTCTCATTATCGTTTTCTCCTTCCTTCCTTCCTTGTCTATCTCTCTACCTTCTCCCCTTCCTTCCCCATTTTCCTTCCTTGCTCTTTTTTTCTTTTCCTTCCTTCCAGCCATCCTTCTTTTCCTTCCTTCCTTTCTTCCTTCTAGCCACCCTTTTCCTTCCTTCCTTCCTTCCAGCCATCCTTCTCTCTTTTCCTTCCTTCCTTCCTTCCTTCCTTCCTTCCTTCCTTCCTTCCTTCCTTCTCTTCCTTCCTTCCTTCCTTCCTTCCTTCCTTCCTTCCTTCCTTCCTTCCTTCCTTCCTTCCTTCCTTCCTTCCTTCCTTCCTTCCCTTCCTCCCTCCCTATTCTCTGCACTATTTTTCTTGTTACATTTCTTATTTTTCTTTTTTTACTTATTCAGATTTTGGATTACCTTTTCCTACTGTTCAAACGTTTAATAAAAATTTCATTTTTTTTTTAAAAGCAGCAGCTCTTTTTCTTGACATGGATTCCCCAGCCAGGCTGCACCCCCAAACAGTTCAGTCATATACTGCCAATCGTTTACTGTCCATGGGTCATTTCTGTTTCCCCAAGGGCCCCGGGTCAAAACTTCATGCCGTGTCGGGCGAGATCGGCTCGGGCCTCTCGGATTTGGGCCTGCAGCTCGAGCGAGGCCTCCTGGCAGTCGTTGAAGGTAGCCAGGCGGTAGCCCACGACTCCCAGCGAGTAGCAGCCGAAGGTCACCAACAGGTAGGTCGGCAGGGCCCACAGCACCTGGTGCCAGCTTGGGGATAAGGGATGGGACCCCACAAGATCCAGCATCAATGCAGCCCAGACGCCACCCAGGAGGGCCAGAGAGCCGAGCCACTGAAGCAATTTCGTCATGATCCTGAAAAACAGAGAAAAAAAACACGGTGAAAACTTGAGAGATTTGCAAAGATCTGCCTAGCTCAGTATATTTTTCAGGACACCTCTGCCAAAATTTAAAAATTTCCTTTGCAAGTAAGTACAGGAATGGTTTTTAGCTTGGCCTCTCCCTATCCCACCGCCACCACCCTGCAAAATCTGGAATCAACTTCGAGTATTAAAAATAGGCCAGGAAAAGGCAAGATGTCCCTGCCAGGCAGAGAGAGAAAAAATGTGATTGAATATCAGTAGATAATATAGTAGATATTTAGTTGATATATTAGAGAGAGAAAAGTGTGGGAAAGGCAGGCTCTCCCTACTGGGCGGAGGGAGAAAAACCACAGCTTTCCAGACAGACTACAAGTCCCACTAACTCTGTTGCCGTTTGCCCAGGCAGATGGGAACTGGAGTCCAACCTCCAAAGGGCCAGGAACTTCTACCCAAACAGCAAAATGTTGCAATCCTTTCCAGGGCCTCTCCCAATAGCGATGACAATATGTATATAATAATATCATATCCTATATCATATCCTATTATAGATTAGACGAGATGTATTATATTAACATACGTTATTATATCTGTGCATTTCCCAATAGCAATTGCCATTATATCTTTTTATTATGATTATTATATCTACGATTACATCTGTGCATCTGACAGCAACGGTTATGATACCTTTATTATTATATGATTATATCTGTGCATCTACTAATTGCCATTATCTATGGTTATATTTTTATTATTAGCAGCAGCAATAAAAAAAAAAAGGATGCCCGCCCACCCTTTTCCAATTTTTTGCAACAATTGCAAAAAAATACATAAAATAAAGAAGCCTCCCCAGGGATAAACCCGCAACTGTCGACCCGTGCCCGCATTCTCACGACCCACCAACTCCGTGTGCAGCGAGTCTTTTTCCTTCCAGCTTCACCGACTTCCCCGTCGCTCGCTGGTGACGTCACTCCCGCACCTTCCAATCACCGCGCCCGCTGAGCGGGTGGCGCCTGTGGAGCGCCGCGATGCTCGCCGGGAGTTGTAGTTTTCATCCCCCCCTTTTAACAAGTTTTACGTTTCAGCGGAAGGTGGAGAGGGAAGGCGGGTTCTTGAGCATGGGCAGAGTGCTGGGGAGGAGTTGCTACACTTTTTTGGGTGGGGGGGTTTGCACAAGGTAAACGTCTTCTTTTTTTTCATTTAAGACTAACCCCCAACTCTCATTTAACCCTGTTGGAAGTTATTCTGGGCTAAATATATTATATATATTTATCTTATATATATATTCTTGTATCCTTACAATTTATATTGACTGGTTCCTACTATGATTTGATTGCTTATTTGTACCCGGACTATCATTAAGTGTTGTACCTTATGATTCTTGACGAACGAATCTTTTATTTTATGTACACTGAGAGCCTATGCACTAAGACAAATTCCTTGTGTGTCCAATCACACTTGGCCAATAAAGAATTCTATTCCTATTCCTATTCCTATTCCTATTCCTATTCCTATTCCTATTCCTATTCCTATTCCTATTCCTATTCCTATTCCTATTCCTATTCCTATTCCTATTCCTATTCCTATTCCTACTCTACTCTACTCTACTCTACTCTACTCTACTCTACTCTACTCTACTCTACTCTACTCTACTCTACTCTACTCTACTCTACTCTACTCTACTCTACTCTACTCTACTCTATTCTATTCTATTC
>QLTV01001023.1:566501-569001 GCA_003457575.1 Thermophis baileyi
CTATTCTATTCTATTCTATTCTATTCTATTCTATTCTATTCTATTATTCTATTCTATTCTATTATTCTATTCTATTCTATTCTATTCTATTCTATTCTATTCTATTCTATTCTATTCTATTCTATTCTATTCTATTCTAAATGTTGGCCTCGGTTTGCTCTGCAGAATCATGAGGACTGGAAACTTGGTTATAAGTGCTGTTTTTAAATGTTTCATGTGCAGAAGCATGAGGACTGGAATCCTTATTACCTATAAGCGTGGCCTTTAAATCGCTTTTCTGTGCAAAATCATGAGGACTGGAAAGTTTATTATAAACGCTGTAGCGTTTTATATGCAGAATCATGAGGACTGGCATCCTGGTTATTTATAAGCAGCTTTCTGTGCAGAATCGCGAGGACGGGGAGTCTTCATTAGAAATGTTGCATTATAAATCAGTTTGTCTGCAGAATCATGAGTGTCAGAATTTTTTATTGTGCATAAACATGGCTGTTAAATCAGTTGTCTGTGCAGAATCATGAGGACTGGAATCTCTGTGAGAAGTATTGTATTTAAATCAGTTGTTCTATGCAAAGCCATGGGAACTGAAGTCTTTATTATAAAGCATTTACATCACTTTTTCCCATGCATAACCATGAAGAGGGGACTCTTTATCATAAAGCTATCCTTTGGCATTTAAATAGAGCCTTCCAGGCAAAACCAATGAGGACCCGAAGCTTGGCATTATTCCTTGAGGAAGAAGCATAGCTTTCTGGTTGTCTCGAATTTGTGACCTGATATAAAAAGTCCATTTATTTATTTTTTTGTTGCTGTTCCAACTGCACACACCCACTGTCTGCCTTCAAGCCCCGTTGGGAGCACACAGCCACGAGGACTAGAATCTTGACTTTCGTTTCTCTTCAGCATTTCCTTTCGCCTGGAAGAAAGCTGCAGAAAAATAGAACCAATCGCTCGGAATATAAACCGCATAATTGAATCTGGTCCCCTAGTCTAGACAAAACCATGAGGACTGACACCTTGCCTTTATTAGTCGAGGAAGTGGCTTCGAGTCCAGACCAGAAAGCAGTTTCCTTAAACTAATAAAGGCAAGGTGCCAGTCCTCATGATTTTGACTTGGTATTGAAGGCGGCGATGCCCAACCCTTTCCCATCAACCGAGCTGCCACCTTCCTCTACAAGGACTCAAGTGGACCTGGCCGAAGGTGCTGGGAACCAGGCGCCGCGACGTTCCCACTGGGTTTCTCTGACCGGGTGCGCAGGAATCCCGGCAGGCACGGGAAAGAGAGGGAGGGGGGTGCCCCTCGCGTGGGGATGCTGCCACCCGCCGCGTTCCCACTGTTGTTCCCAGCTTTCTTTCTTCCAGCTCCTGGAATCGGCCCGCAAGGAAAGGGAGACCCGTCTTGGGAAGCAGAGGCGACTTCCGGCAGGAAACATCTGGCTTCCTCCATGTCCGGCCCAGGCCGGGATTTGGCTGAGATGGGAAGGAGAGGCTGGCATGGAGGGTGAGAGGCTGAAGATCTGAGGGAGGGAGGGATTGCAACTTGGCTGTGGGTTCATCTCTTGGTCTATCTTCTCCTTCTTGTATCCCTCTTTTTCCTTCTCTCCCTTTCTCTCTCTCCTCCTCTTTCTCCTTCGCCTCTTGGTCTATCTCCTCCTCCTTGTTTCCCTCCTTTTCCTTCTCTCCCTCTTTCTCTCTCTCCTCTTCCTTCTTCTCCTCTTGGTCTATCGTCTCCTTCTTGTATCCCTCCTTTTCCTTCTCTCCCTCTCTCTCTCTCCGTCTCCTCTTTCTCCTCCTCCTCCTCTCCCTCCTTCTGCTGCTTCTTCTTGTCTGTCTTCTCCTTCCCCTTGTTTCCCTCCTCCTCCTTTTCTCCCTCCTTCTCTCTCTCTCCTTCTCCATCTTCTCCTCTGCCATCTCCTCCTCCTCCCCCCTCCCTGCACAGCCCCCTCCCTTCTAGCACTGATGATGTTACCTAGTTGGGTAATGAAACGTCTGCAAGAAAACAAGCAAACTCAGAGAGCATCAAGGACCCCACAGTCTTCTTCTTCCTCCTCCTCCTCCTCCTCCTCCTTTCTGGCCTTCCTCACTGCTAACCAGAATTCACAAAAAAAAAAACAACCCCAAATCTTGCTCTATCAATGCAAAGAGGCCTGTGAGATCGGAAAGACTCTGTGTGTTTCGATTCTGCTTTTATAGCAGGTTCGCCCGCGGGTGCCTCTGGGCACGTACAGAGTACTTTCCTCCTTTCTGTTTAAAACCCACCCACCCCAGATCTTCTGGAACTTTGCAGGGGGAGGAGGGAGGGGGAGCTTGGCTGGCTTCTTCCTTGCAAACCGGGGTGCCTTCTCTCCCCAATCAAAGGCAGAAAACCAGCTGCAAAGTTGCTTTGTCTAGAAATCCTGGCTGGCAAACAAAGAGACGCCCAGGGCTGGCTTACTCGAAACGCTGAATCGGCCAAAACCCCCGTGTCTCTTCTTCAGCTTTGCAAAGCAGGGTGTAAATTCTC
>QLTV01001023.1:574001-581118 GCA_003457575.1 Thermophis baileyi
GAAGAAGGGGCGAAGTTAGCAAATCCTGCCATAAATTAATTTTTTAAAAAAAGGCTGATCTTTCCTTGTCCGACAGCGCTCCCTGCTGGAGATCCGATTGTGGCACAATGTTGAGAAGGCAGATCTTCCTGGCCTCTGGGTTGGTGATAATACCCATCATCCCCAGCCTGCCCTCTTTCAGCAGCAGCTTTAAGGAGGTTTCAGGGGCATTAACCACCCTATTAGATAGTCATCTATGGCAGTGTTTTTCAATTCTGTAGAAGTCTGGACTTAAATTCCCAGAATTCCCCAGCCGGCTTGCTTTAAGAGGGATGAACTCCAACTCCCAGAATTCCCCAGTCAGCCTGCTTTAATACAGGTGGACTTCGACTCCCAGAATTCCCCAACCAGCCTGCTTTAATACAGGTGGACTTCAACTCCCAGAATTCCCGTCAGCATGCTTTAAGATGGGTGGACTTCAACTCCCAGAATTCCCCAGCCAGCATGTTTTAAATTATTTGGACTTCAACTTCCAAAATTACAGCTGGGGAATTCTGGCACTTGAAATCCACCCATCTTAAAGTGGCTAAGGTTGAGAAACATTGATTTGTGAGATTTCTCGGGATCGATTTGGGCCAGTTCCTTCCTCTTTCTCTTGATTGAGCCTACCTCGCAAGATTGTTGGGATGGGGGGGGGACAGAAAAATCAGGGAGAGTGCCACGCACATTGTCTTGAGAGGCCAGGAGATAAATATAATGTATAAAAAAACCTAGACTAATTTTCTAATTATTCTAGTTTTCCACCTTCTATGGAGTCACTTCCCGACTGCAGATAATAAAAAAATATGTCTTTCCAACACTCGGGAAATATGCTAAATTTGCAAAGCGCTCACCAAAAGATTGCAATAAGAAGGCAGATGGCTCAAAGCTGTAAAAAGACACCAGTCTGGTTGCTGTTTTTGGTATATATATATAAAAAAAAAAGAAATCCCCCGAGGGAGAGGTTTTATTGAATTTCATCGATGGAAACCGGAGAGGCGAGAGGGACGATATTCCGTCGTCAATTCCTCTTCCGGCTTTTGCTGACCGCCTTCGCGGGCACGGAGACCGGGGTGCCCATTTGGTAGAAGGTGGAGGAGATCTTCTGGATGTAGTAGAGGGCGACCAGGGAGAAGAGTAAGCTGCAGGGAGAGAGAGAGAGAGTAGCAAAGTTAAGCCGGGTTTAGGACTGCTATCTGCAGCCACGCAGGCCAAGGGAAAATTAAAGGGATTTACTGCTATGTCAGCCTCCCAGGACAGAAGTCCGTTTGGTCAAGAGAAGGTGAAGGTGGGTAGACAGATAGATGAGTCCTTCCTTCCTTATTTGCTTTTCATCCTTCCTTTTTCTTCCTTCTTTCTTCTCTCTGCTTGTCTTTTTTCTTTGTTCTTCCTTCCTCCGCTTCTTTCTTTTTTCTCTCCCTTTCCTCTTCCTCTGCTTCTATTTCTCCTTCCTTCCCCTCCAATCCTTCCGTCCCTTGTTTCTTTCTTTATTTGCTTTCCTTCCCTTTCTTCCTTCCGTTTGTCTTTTCCTCCTTCCTCTAGTTCTTTCTTTCTTTCCCTTTGTCCTTCCTTTATCTTTCTTTCCCTTTGCCCTTCCTTTATCTTTCTTTTCCTTCCCTCCCTTCTTTCCCTTCCTCCCTCCCTCCCTCTGCTTATCTTTCCCCTTCCTTCCTTCCTTCCCTCCCATCTATCCCTCCCTCCCTCTCTCTGCTTATCTTTCTTCTTCTCCCTTTCTTTCCCCCCACTTCTCCCTAGGATTATTTTTTTTTTGCTCGCATTCCTAATCCCTTTTAAACTTTTTTAATTGCCTTAGAGGTGGGCCAAGTATTTGTCCTCCCCCTTCTGCCTTTTTTAGACTTAAGACGTACAGCTCTCCCTATGCTGATATTATTATTCAGCTGCCTTTCCGAAGCTCTTTCTCCAGATTTCAAGCCAGCCTCTTTCCCAGACGTGCTGAAATTCAGACCACCTCTTAGCCAGAATTGTTTTGATTTGAGGATCTGTGTCTGGATTAACAGAAGAACAGAGCTCGGAGGGGACCTTGGAGGTCTTCTAGTCCAACCCCCTGCTCAATCAGGAAACCCTACACCATTTCAGACAAATGGCTGTCCAATGCAACAAACAAACAAACAAATAAATAAAATCTCCTCTTAAAAACCTCCAGTGATGGAGCACCTACAACTTCTGGAGGCAAACAGGAACTGGGCATGGCTAGTCTAGTGAAGAGAAGGACCAGGGGAGACAGGATAGCAGTCTTCCAGTATTTGAGGGGCTGCCACAGAGAGGAGGGGGTCAAGCTATTCTCCAAAGCACCCGAAGGCCAGACAAGGAATAATAGATGGAAGCTGACCAAAGAGAGATTCAACCTGGAAATAAGGAGAAATTTTCTGAGAGTGAGAACAATCAACCCATGGAACAGAAGGTGCCTTCAGAAGTTGTGGGAGCTTCATCCCTGGAGGCTTTCAAGAAGAGATTGGACTGCCATCGGTCAGAAATGGTGCAGGGTCTCCTGCTTGGACGGGGGAGTTGGACTAGATGACCTACAAGGTCCCTTCCAACTCTGTTAATCTAAAATAATTTTTCTAATTATCAGGAAATTTCTCCTTAATTCCAGGTTTTTTCTCTCCTTGGTTAGTTTCCATCCGTTGCTTCTCGTCCTGCCTTCGGGTGCTTTGGAGAATAAGTTGAGCCCCTCTTCTTTGGGGCAGCCCCTCAGATATCGGAAGATTGCCATCAAGTCCCCCCCTAGTCCTTTTTTCATTAGACATCCCCAATTCCTGCAACCGTTCTTCGGATGTTATCATGTCACCCTTTAGTCCTTCTTTTCATTAAACTAGACACCCCCAATTCCTGCAACCGTTCTTCGGATGTTATCATGTCACCCTTTAATCCTTCTTTTCATTAAACTAGAGCCGAGGTGGCGCAGTGGTTAGAGTGCAGTACTGCAGGCTACTTCAGCTGACTGCTAGCTGCAGTTCAGCGGTTCAAATCTCACCAGCTCAAGGTTGACTCAGCCTTCCATCCTTCCGAGGTGGGTAAAATGAGGACCCAGATTGTTGGGGGCAATAGGCTGACTCTGTGAACCGCTTAGAGAGGGCTGTAAAGCACTATAAAGCGGTATATAAGTCTAAGTGCTATTGCTACATCCCCAATTCCCGCAATACTCTTCGAATATTTTTATCCTCCAGTCCTCTAATCACCTTTGTGGCTCTTCTCTGCCCTCTTTCCAGAATCTCAACATCTTTTGGCAACCAGAACTGGGTGCAGTATTCCAAGTGTGGCCTTACCAGGGTATTATTAAGATAAATCCCCCCCATTCAATCTCAACCCCCCCCAGCCCCCAGCCCACCTCTGTCCTTACCAAGTGGTGACACACACTCGATGAATCAGTCCTGATGCAAACAGGGCCAGCAGGAGACAGGAAATAACTGTAGACAGGAGGGAGGGAGGGAGGGAAAAAAAAAAACCAGGTTAAAAATCAGGATAATCCATTGAGCTCCCGAGCCGCCCACCCCTTCTGCATTTGACTCACTTTCAGGAAAAACCTTCGCTTGGAACCCTTTGCCGAAAATCAGACTTTCCAGGTTGTTGAAGGCCTTTGTGTGTGAGGGGGGGGGGTCTCTGGTCAAGGACGACAATTGTCAGAAAGGCTGGACGTATTTTGCAACCATCTTAAGCCAGATGTTCCCCCTCTGCCTGGCAGCTCTGGCGGTCCCTGAGAAAACCTTTGTAAGGTTTTTAAACCGGGGGGGACGGACACGCTGTTTAATGCCTTTTATTAAGGCCGCGGCCCAAAACGGAAACTTCAGATAATAGCAATAGCAATAGCACTAGCACTTAGACTTATACGTATACCGCTTTACAGTGCTTTACAGCCCTCTCTAAGCGGTTCACAGAGTCAGCCTCTTGCCCCCAACAATCTGGGTCCTCATTTTACCCACCTCAGAAGGATGGAAGGCTGAGTCAACCTTGAGCCGGTGAGATTTGAACCGCCGAACTGCAGCTAGCAGTCAGCTGAAGTAGCCTGCAGTGCTTCACTCTAACCACTGCGCCCACCGCGGCTCTGGACTTACGACCAGAATTGAGACGGAAATTTCTGCGGCTATGCAAGACAGTTCTTAGGGGAGTTTTGCTCCATTTTACGGCCTTTCTTGCCAGTTTAAATGAATCCCTGCCATTGTTAAGTTAGCAACATGGTTATTAAGCGAATGTGGCTTCCCCGTGGAATTTGCACATCTGTAGATCGCAGAAAAAAAATACTTGTTATAAGTCGAGGACTACCTGTATGAAGGCGGTGAGGAAAGGGGCAAGGCCCATCGATTTGAACAGACGATGCCATATAAGCAGTCCTCAACTTATAACCGTTTGTTCTGCAACTGTTTGGGGTTCCCTTCCCGACCGGTGCGCTTCACTTAGTAATGGAAATTCCAGTTTTAATTGATGTTGTGCATTGAGTCCTATAGTCAGTCAGAATCAGAATAGAGCTGGAAGGGACCTTGGAGGTCTTCTAGTCCAACCCCCTGCTCAAGCAGGAGACCCTATGCTATTTCAGACAACTGGCTGTCCAGTCTTTTCTTAACAAACTCCAGTGATGGAGCAACCACAACTTCTGGTGGCAAGCTGTTCCACTGGTTAATTGTCCTGACTGTCAGGAAGTTTCTCCTTAATTCCAGGTTGCTTCTCTCCTTGATTGGTTTCCATCCGTTGTTTCTTGTCCTGCCCTCCGGTGCGACTTACCCCTGTTCATTTAGTGACCGAAGTTACGATGGCACTGGAAAAAGTGACTTAGGGCCGTTTTTCACACTTACGACCGTTGCCCCGTGATCAAAATTTGGACACTCGGCAACCGAGTCATATTTACGACGGTTGTAGTATCCCGGGGTCACGTGATCCCCTTTTGACGAGCAAAATCGACAGGGAAGTCAGATTCACTTAACAACCGTGTTCCTAATTGCAGTGATTTGAACTTAGAATAACCTTATTGTCACTTTGAATGTACACTCGTCGGCATACATTAAAACGAAATTTCGTTGCAGCAAGGAAGGTCGTAAAACAGGGCCAAACTTACTAAATCTTCAATCTTTATTTATTGATTAGCCCTTGGGGCCATATCAAAGTGCAGAGTTCCAGAAACAAATTATTACTAAAATTTGATAAAAAAAAGCAATTTAAAATGGAATTGGATAAAATACGATTTAAAATGAAATTGGAATAAAATAGAGTCTAAAATGAAACTGGAATAAAATACAATAATTTAAGATATAGATAAAATATGATAAAACTTACTCAACAACTGTCTCACTTAGCAATGGGGATTTGGGGCTCAATCATGGTCCTAAGTCAAGGACTTAAGCTGTACCTGTATTCTTTTCCTGCTGCTCCCTTGGGGGAGACACCCCCCCCTTGGGGGGAAGACACACACACGGGAATGGGACAACTTGTCATAGCCAATTTGCTGCAGCCAACTCATCATGGCCAACTCGCTGCGGGACAATTGAACAATTCTATTTAATCATTTCAAATAAATAAATTACTATTTTAATTTTTGCCATTCACATTTCATTCTGTCCCTCCTTTGGCATCCTTTAATGATTCTGTTCCACCATTTCTTTGATATTAGTGTAACTCTTCTCCTGCAGAGAGATGGCGAATTGTCATGGACCCAACACCACGGTGGATAAAAATCGACGATTTAAAAAATAAATAAAAATAAAATAAAAAAAAATCAATTTTTAAAAAAATTTAAATCAGATTTTTTTTTAATTTAAATCGGATTGTTTTGATTTTTATCAAATTTATTTTAATCAAATGCTTCTGGAGTAAAAATCTATCTAAAGGTAGTTTTCCATTTAAGATAACATTAATAATCTAGTTTATTCAGCATGAAAGGGAGCTTTGTTACGTAGCATGAGGCCATATATATTCTGTAATATTGGGACTGTCGGTGAGTCAACAGCGGGTCAGAGGAGGAGCCGCTGAGGGACAGAGATGACAGTTGCTCTTTAAAAATTATGATTTAAATCGAGTCGATTTCAATCAAGCCTTTTAACTAGTGATTTAAATCACGATTTATCAAATTTATTAAATCAAATCCACCCTGCCCAACACACACACACACACACACACACACACACACACACACACACACACACACACACACAAAACGAAAGGATACGGTGAGGGAAAAAATGAAGAGGGCAGACCCCAAAAGACCCCCTTGGATGGTCAGCCATTCGCTGGAGGCCAGATGGCGGCTGTACATTTGCATCCCGGTGAAGAGCAGCAGGGATAACAGGGATGAAAGCACCAGAGATGTTCCCGTGCTGACGGCTAGAAAGACAGAAAGAGACGGGTCACGGCTGGCGGGACGATTCGGTCATCGGGAAAAGTCGGTCATCGGCGCTGGGAAGGGTCCAAAAAGGGTTAGGTGGGGGGATCCGGCCAGTGCAGCCCATGCTAAGCCTTGCTTTCTTGGAGAGATCTGGGGGGGGGGGGGAAACTCCGGCCAATGGTGGTTTGTTTGAGGAATGCATCCTGGCTTATCCAGGGTTAGAAGGCAGAAGGAGAGGAGGGGGTGTCTTCCCATCCTGGGATCAGGCTGGTGGGGTGCAGCTTTGCACGAGCGCCCAGGCAGACGGGACTCCGGGGAAGCTGCCTCCCTCGAGTAGTTTATTAAAATAATAAAGGTGGGATATAAAATAAATAAAATTAGCAATGTCGTTCTTAGGTGTAAAACTTGGTTCGTTCTCCACCAAAAAGAGGCTGAACTATACAGCGTAAGACTTGCAAAAGATTAAAAAGTTATGTTTAAATGTTAAAGCTTCTAGTCTCATGCAAGTCACAAAGGTTTTCTGCCCGCAATGCCCCTCTACCCATAATTCCCTCCGTCCACACTGCCCCTCCGTCCACAATACTCCTTTACTCATAATTCCCTCCGTCCACAATGCCTCTTTACCCATAATTCCCTCCGTCCAGAATGCCTCTTTACCCATAATTCCCTCCATCCAGAATGCTCCTTTACCCATAATTCCCTCCATCCACAATACTCCTTTACCCATAATTCCATCCTCCCAAACTGCCCCCTTCCCCATAACTCCCT